>CM057457.1:142150000-142482500 GCA_016271365.2 Neoceratodus forsteri | reverse complement strand
TGTCCTTGAGTCGCCGAAACCTTCCACAGAGCCTGGGTCCAGTTGCAAAGCATTCATTTTGTGCCTGAAAATAGGCAAATGTTTGTCTAGAGCACTATACCTGGTAAATGCAAACTAGACAAATAAATACTCCCCACCAAATTCACCAGTTCTGTTAATTATTTTTAAAATAAAAACTATTTTTCATAATTCCTTGCTTCATTCACCCTCTTGACTACTTCAATGCTCTGTACCTAGGGTTATGTGGAGGGTTGATGGATCGACTACAGTTGATGCCAACTGGGGCACCCAGGCTTAATATAGGGTCATCGACCCATATACAGAGTACATCACACCTGTGCTGTCGCATTTGCACTGACTACCTGTTAGGTGGCACACAAACTTCAGGACTGCGCTGTTAACCTACAAAGCCATGCATGGTTTTGGGTCTAGGCTTTCTAAAAGGTCTGTTGGTCTAGTATGCTTATGGTCACTCACTCTGCTCCAATGAGGCACCGCTGGTAAAATCCCTGCGATTCTAATCTAAAGCAGTCAGGAGATAAGGCATTCTCAGTGGTGGCCCCAGCAAGCTGGATCTCCCTACCATGCCACCTTAGAAATTCCCCATCAGTGTAGGCATTTAAGAAGGGTTAAAAGTGCTATTTATGTGAGCCAGCCCAGTGGTGCGGAGGGCTGAGGCATTGAGCACCTCACCTGCCACCAGGCTGGCAACCTGGATTCAGGAATGGACCAGGGTCACTTGGGGACTGACTGGGGGAATGAGAATTCAGCATCATTTGATGGCTCTCCTCCTGCAAAGAGGGGGACAACATGAGCCTCCGCTGGGTCGTCATCTTGCAGTGGCTGGGTGGTGTGACAGCCTCCCAACTGGCTGGGCGAAGGTGCAGCATGTGTGTTGCATCCTAACAGCCCACACTTGTGCCACGGTATGTCTGTCAGCCTGGGAATGAGAGAAAGAAAAATGGGGACAAAAATAAATGTGCACTGGCCACTGTTCATGACAATGACACAGAGCCCTCGGACCTCTCCCCATGTAGATCACCACAGGTGTGACAGTAAGGGGAGTGGCGGTTGGGGACACTGGGGATGTCCAAAGAAAGGCATATATTATTTTGTTTTTCTAGCATTTAATTTGTATTTTACTGTGTTTTTATCTTTCTGTTTTCATAAATTAACCTATACACTGGCCTGCGAACCCTGCAATAGGATGCTACAAAAATAGAATGGCCTTGCATTGCCTATTTAGTTGTCCTGAAGCCCCTCTGCTACAATCAGTATAGGATGCCAGCAATGACATCACATGGTATATTTGCTAATAGCTGTACAGACATCCTAGTAGCATAACATAGAAATGTAGTAATTTAAGGTCAGAAGGGACTCTAGGTACAGTACATCAAGTCTGCGCACCCCCCCCCGCCTCATATGCATGGACCAAAAAGTATGCTGCGCATTTATGTACTATTTTATAGAGATTTCAGACTGACCAGCGTAAGACCCACCTCTGAAGTGTGGGGTTTACCTTAGACTTCTCAGGACCAATCACCCAAGATGTTGCTCTCTCCGGTCCTCTGGGACTGCAAGCAGTAGTGACGGTGGGAGAAGAAGAGATGAGCACCCATTTCTTCAGTGTTGACTGTGCCACTGAGGATTGCAGCTCCGTGCTGCACACTAACGCCATCTACTGCTACTGATGTAGAGGAGCACAACTATCACTTGTGACAATTGGTGACTTCCCTCACCAGATGCCCTGAACCTATTGGACACTACCACTAGGAGCCCACTGTTGAAAAGAGCAAGAGCCCTATGAAGTTAAGAGTCTATGGCCAATTTCCTTATTGACTATAAGCAAGGCAACCATCTTAACAAACTCTGATCCCCATTAGTACGGCAATGAGGTCAAAGACTGGCAGCACAACCAATCAGGCTCCAGATCCTGCCAGGGAGGGCTCATTGGATTGAGAAGTTCACCCAAGAGTTGAGTGACCAATTAACAGTTAGTCAGGTGACAGCCAGACAAGCCCCCCCTCCCATGAATGACAGAGGGGCTCCACTGATTGAGAGTCTGCCTGCTCGTTTATTTATTTATTGAGATCTCGGATTACAACACCTTTGAGCTGAAAGTTCTTTTACAAAGGCTCCACATCTGAGCAAAACAGGTAACATATAATAATGACAAGATGGGACAAAAAATGGCAGGATATGTAGAGAGCTAAAAGTAGTGCAGTCAGTTTGAGAGTGACACTTCAATTATGTAATTTAGTACATGTAAGTAAGCTATGAGCAGCCAAGAGGCTTTGTCAGGGCTAGTGAGGGAGTGGGGGTGAGAGAAGCATGGGGGCATGGAGAGAGGGAGGGGGAGGCGAGTAGGGGATAGGATGTGGGTGAGGGTGGTTGGGAGGGGGGGAAGGCCAAGAGCAAGCAGAGTGTAAGTGCTGATAGTTACTAATGACTAACGGGATGTTGTGCTATGGAGTGCAGTCACAGCCACTGAGAGCTGTGAGGTGTTGGTGAAGCTTACATTTAAATGGATCAATCTTTGGTTTGATAGGGATTTACCAGGGGAGACTATTAAGCCAGTCTGGGGCACAGTAGGTGAAGGTCCTTTGTCCCTGGGATGTATGGTGGAATGGGACCTGATATGACTGCCTGGACTTGCCCCAAGTCCCATGGGGGTTGGACATTGGGGTAAGGAGGTGCTGTAGGGTTTGGGGGTGGGGGTTTGACCTAGACAGGTTTTATTTGGCTAGTAGACAGGTCTGGTATTTTACCCTGCTTTTAAGGTGCAGCCAGCAGGACTGAGCTTATAGGTCACGTGTCGCATGCGTAGGTCGGTGCGCACCTGTGACTAGTCTGCAGGCTTTGTTTAACACAGTGGTAACCCTTTGAAGTGTGGTATCCTATGCGGCCCTATAGATGAGTACACCATAGTCTATGAAGGAGATTATGCTGCTGTTGACAGCAGTACAATGTGCCTCGGTTGTCAGGCAATGTCTGTAACAGTGCAGCTGCCTTATTCGAGCATTGCCTACTTTTGTGATGTGGTGAACATGGTGGATTAAAGAAAGGGAGCAGTAAAGTGTTAGCCCTAGGTATTCTAAGGTTTCAACTATTTCTAACAGGGTGTTGACACTATTATGGATTGTTAGTTGATGTGATTTAAGTTTATTGTGGGGGTCTGCAAACAACATGACCTTTGTCTTTTTATAGTTCATGAGGAGTTTAATGCTCCATGAACCAGGCTTTGACTGCAGTAAAGTTGCTCTGGAGTTGTTTCTCCAGAGTGACTGGGTCTGGACTACTGGCAAAGATAACTGTGCCATATGCATAAAGAAGAATTTTGCATAGAGACATAGACGTTGATGGCAGATAAGCACCGCTTGGCCCACCCAGTCTGCCCATTTACCTACCTATTCAATAAGTTGCAGTCCCTAGTTAAGCAACAGCCTACTTCCCCCTACCCCCCACTAGAATTGCCCTATATCTGCCCCATGCATTCTTGAATTCCCCCACTGTTTATCACCCCATGACCTCCTCAGAAGGGCCGTTCCATGCATCCATGGATCCACAACTGGTCATTGACAAACATTTTGTTGAACGACCAGACAGCAAAATCGGCAGGTTGACCACAGTTTGCAGTCAGCTGCCAGTTTCAAAATAAACTGAGTGTTTTCTTTATGTGGGGGGCTTTGCATTTAGGATTCTTAACTCTGAGTTAGAGCTGATTTGGGGGAAGGTGAAGGACCCCCGACAGACAATGCCAGGTTCCAGCGAAGTCCCTACAGTGACATGGCGCTGTAGTCACTGTAGGGGACTGCGCTGTCAAAATGTCATGGTCGGTGGGGTAAACCATGCATCCACCACCCTCTCCATGAAAAAATACTTCCTCAAATTGCTCCTCATATTGCCCCTCAGCCATCCCTCCTCTCTCTTCAAATCATGCCCCTTGTTCTTGCACATCTCTTTTTCTGAAAGATGCTCCCCTCTTGGACTTTGTTGATTCCCTTGAGGTACTTGAACATTTCTATCATGTCCTCCCTCTCCCTCCTTTCCTTGAGGGTATTCATGTTATGCTCATTTAGTCTGTCTTTGTATGGCTTCTGGTTCAGACCCCACACCATTTTAGTTGCCCTCCTCCATCCTGTCTATATCCTTGCGAAGATGGGGTCTCCAGAACTGCATGCAGTACTCCAGATGGGGTCTCACCAACTGTCCGTACAGAGGGATTACAACTTCCTGATTTCTACTGGTGATGCCTCTCTCTATGCATCCCAGTATCCCCCCAGAACTCCTTACTGCCTTCTTACATTGCTTCCCTACCTTAAGGTCATCTGATATGACTACCCTCAGATCCCTTTCCAATTTTTTGTTGTTAGTACTTCCTCCCCTTTGTGTACTCTTCCCCTGGGTTTTTGTTTCCCAGGTGCATTACTTTGCACTTTTTGCATTGAATCTGAGCTGCCATAATTTTGACCATTCCTCCAACCTTGCCAAGTCCTGTCTCATTTATTTCCACCCCGGTATCAACCCTGTTACAGGTCTTTGTGTCATCTGGAAAGAGGCATGCTTTTCCTTCCAGTCCCTCCACAATGTCAACTATAAAGACATTAAAGATGACTGAGCCCAGTACTGAACCCTGCAGTACCCCACCAGTAACCCCCCTTTCTTTGGAGTGGACTTTGTTTACTATTACGCTCTGTGTCCTGTTGTCCAGCCAGTGTTTTATCCAGGTTACCACCCTGGGACCCACTCCCAGGCTGACTAACTTGTTTATTAATCTTTTGTGTGGGACTGTGTCAAATGCCTTGTTAAAGTCTAGGTAGGCCATGTCCACAGCCCCTCCCTTGTCTACTATTTTGGTCACCTAGTCAAAGAAATCTATCATATTCGTTTGACATGACATTTCCGCTGTGAATCCATGCTGCTCACATGTGAGTATAAGGAGCTATTCAACATTGGCTAATTTGTGTGAGAGTGCTACGACAGACATAGACTGGAGGCAGAGCCACTTCCCTTAGCATTCTAGTGTTTGGAAGGCTGCCTGGGTTTCCACATCTATGAGCAGGAGGTGACCGTAAGACTTGAACAGTAATAGGAGGAGATTGCTACATGCAGAGGACAAAAGAGACCCTACACCAAGAAGCTGAAAGGATCAGTCTATAAGGGAATTGCTCTGCAGCTGAGGGCCTCAGTGTGCCTGACAGAAACTTTTCCTGAAGACATCTGACGGGTCTGCCACTGCAACAGAGCCTGAAGTGTCTGGAAGCCAGTGCAGCTAGAGAACTGCCTGCAGTGGGGGAGTTGCCTTGGATTACACTGCCTGGGAGGTGATCTTGTTAGACCAGGAGATTAACCCAACATTCCAGGAGAAAGAAGGATAGAGAAAGACAGACCAGCTAATCAGTGCAGGTGCTAGAGAAAGCACTCAGCAGCTGAGAGCTGAGGGAGAAGCTATTCAGAACCATCAGAGGTTGCCAGTGTGCTACAGATGAGAGCTGGTAAATCCAGTTGGAAATGCACCAGAGAATACAGGCTCACTGAACCAGGAGAACCACGAGTACCCTATCAAGGTACATGGATCCTGCATCCCATTAGTGTTGCTCAGATAGTGCTTTTGTGGATCCTACCACTGTCTGTCAGATAGTGCTGGTTTCCTACCTAGGATTCTACCAAAAATCCTACCAAAGACAGGTATAGGATCCAGGGTCAGACAGTGATGGATCCTAGCTAGGATCCAGTGATCCTAGGTCAGAGTCAGAGGTCCTAGGTCAGATTGGATCCTGGGTCAGATAGTGATGGATCTTAGTTAAGATCCAGGGATCCTAGGTCAGATAGTTAGGATCCGGGGTCAGATAGTGATGGATCCTAGGTCAGATCCAGTGATGCTAGGTCAGATAGTTAGGATCTGAGCTGTATCTGTTGCTAGGATCCACAGGATCCACAACATTTGTTGCTAGGATCCACAGGATCCACAAGTTTGTAGGATCCATACACTGGATCCTAGAAGGTAGGATCCATGGTCAGATAGCACTGCTATCCTACCACAGAAACTATCTGGCCACATGGGAGGTACAATATCTGTTGGTAAAATCCTAGTTTCTAGGATACTATCTGAGCAACACTACGTCCCATCATTATTAATTAATTGATTAGGTCCACAGTTCAGGTACTGGTGTACGGACAGTCACTAGGCCATCTGGCTGGGATTTTGAATCTGGGTTTTATAAACCGTAACAGTTGTTAAGTGCATCAGCACCAATAATCATATGAAATGTGGCTGTCAATGGCTTGACACCAATTCAGTGGCTGGGTAGGTACCCAGTGAATCACTGGGAGTTTCCTAAGAGACATGGAGTAAACTGGTACCACTTGGGAGTGGTGGATATTGCTTAACATAGAAACATAGATTTTGTTGGCAGAAAAGGACCTTTAAGCCTATCCAGTCTGCCCCTTGTCCTCACATATTCTATCACCACTGACCCTACTTGGTCATATGTGTCATTCCCTCCCCTGCCATCCCATGCATGGTTGAAGCTCCCCACAGTCTTTGCCCCCACTACTTCCTCTGGCAGGCTGTTCCAGTCAACCACCATCTTTCCCTCCTTCAGCTTCATTGCATGTCCCCTTGTTCTAGTGTCTTCCTTTCTCTGAAACAGACCCTTCACTTGCACCTTGCACCTTGCAATGTTGCAGTGGTAAAATAAAAGTACAGATGCAAGATACCAACCAGTTCATCATTAGGCCTGCAACCATTAACTCAGTCTTGGTGCCCAGTAATTAGAGTGCATAGTGGGCCATTGATCAGTATGGATTTCCAGCCTTGTTGAAATGCTGTTGTACCACAATTTTTATTTATTTATTTATTTGTCTTTGATTACAAGGTAAGTGCCCTAGACACAGAAAATGCCTATTTTCAGGCACGACTCGGGAGAGTACAAATAAATACATTTACAGTCAATACGGAGTGGTAGAAGTACATTGCATACAAAATCCATGAACAGTTCGCAGAGAAATAAACAAAACATCATAGTCAGCGAAATACACCAGTAAAGTACAAATGTCTTAGGGTTGGGTATTAAACAACAGTAATGCACAATAAATAAAGATAGTAATACATAAATCTAACATAAATGGCAGGACAATAGGATAAACGTATTAATATAAAGTGCTGAACAGTTGGCTAATATGCCCCCTAGTAGGAGGAGGAAGGTTTAGTTAGCATTTGAGGGAAGGAGAGAGTAGGGGATATGTTAGGTAAAAGCTGATTTAAGACATCCGCAGTAAGTGCACGGAGTATGGCTAAGGCCTAGAGCAGGACCACCATAATGGAATAGTTGTCAGGAGAGTTCAGGGTATAAGGAAGCTGAAGCAGAGGTCTGACTGCAGCAGGGGGCCTTTTAGCTGTTGTTTAAAGCTGGAGTGAGTGGAGGCAAGGTGGATATTGGTAGTTAAGGAGTTCCAGTATACAGGTGCAAAGTGGAAGAAAGCCTGAGCTCCCATGGCTGTTCTACATTTAGCTACCTTAAAAGGCCTCTGATCTCTGGAGTGGAGGGCATAAAGGGGGCTTTGAGGAATCAGCAACTATGCTAGAGTAGGGGGAACACTAGAGAGAGAAATACTATCAGGACACCAAGAGAGTAGAGACGGTTAGCCATGGGTGAGAACCAGTGACAGTGAAGGCTGCTGTAAAGATGGCAGTGAAGGGTATGATGATGCAAAGCCAGCACAGAATGACATATGTCATTGTAAGTGGTGTTCCATTTGTGCAGACCAGTTTTAGGGGCACTGGCATATGTAACAGAGCCATAGGTTAGGGCTAGGAGAAGTATACCCAGGGCTATGCCTACACAGTATGAGGGTGGGAAAGCATGTCTAGTTCTGTAGGCCAGTCCAGTTTTGGAATTTATGGCTTTACAGGTGATGGAGATGTGAAGGTCAAAGTTGAGGAAGGGGTCAACAGTAATACCCAGATATTTGAAGGCTTGAAGATTGTCAAGAATGGAGTCATCCGTGCAGCAGACTGATAGCAGGTTATGGCATTTATTTAGTCTAGGGGAATACCCAAAGATCATAGCTTGGGTTTTACTTGTGTTGAGTACTAGTTTGTATCTGGAAAGCCAGACTTCAATATGGCAACATGAGGAAGTATTTTTTCATGGAGAGGGTGGTGGATGCACGGAAAGGCCTTCCTGAGGAGGCCATGGGATGAAAAACAGTGGGGAATTCAAGAATGCATGGGACAGGCATAAGGCAATTCTAGTGGGGGGGTAGGAAGAAGTAGGCTGTTGGATAACTAGGATCTGCAGCCTATCCAATAGGTAGGGAAATGGGCAGACTGGGTGGGCCAAGTGGTCCTTATCTGCCATCAAACTCTATGTTTCTATGTTTCAGTGCTAGGTGTAATGTGCATTACAGTACTGTACCTGGAGGCTGACATATCTACTCAGGTGAAATGAAGTTCATCAACTCATGCACTTTGAAAATCATATTTGAATGGTTCATAAATATCCATCAGAGTTCACTAACTGTTCTTTAATTCAGATCATGAACTAAATTTATGAATTGTTTATCATCACAAAGTTCATAAAGTTGCTAAATCTAGAAACGACCATAATGAACCGAGACAAACATCGATTTCCATAAGTAGTTTGCGTAACAGTGTGCATTGTTTCCTACTGTAACATTTATAAAGCACTACAAAGCCAAAACTTTTTTTTTTCAGATTAGGAGTGGAAAATATATGTTCTGTAAGGCAATTAACTATTTGAGAACTCAAACGTATTACTATTTAAACTCAACACATATTAACATAGTTCCAGATTCTGTTAATATAAATAGCAGTTGAGCCTTTCCATTTATGAAACTAAGGTGAGCAATGATAACATTTGAAAGAAGCACAACAGAAACAAGCATTTCTCAATGCCGAATGTTGATTGCATTGGTCCGTTGAGCTCACTCACTGCCTCTCTGTCACTCACTCGTTCAATTTCTCCCAGTGCTGCAGGCTGCTCTTTTGTACTGGGTTCCTGCCTGCATTGGCACTTTTATTCTGCCCACAAAGAAATCTGCAGCTGTCCCAACAGAGCTCCGTTGAGGTGGCTCACTCCCCTTCTCTCACTCACTCGTTCTGTTTCTCCTGGCGCTGCAGGCTGCCCTTTTGTACTGAGTTTCTGCCTCTGTTGGTGGCTTTTTCTGCCCACAAAGAAATCTGCAGCAGTCCTGACACAGGTCCGATGAGCTTGCTCACTCCCCCCTCTCACTCGCTCATTCCATTTCTGCTGACACTGCAGGCTGGCCTTTTGTACTGGGCTCCCGCCTGCGTTGCTGCCTTTTTGTGCCCACAAAGAAATCCACAGCAGTCACGATAGAGCTCCATTGAGCTCGCTCACTCCCACTCTCAGTCACTCATTGTGTTTCTCCCAGCTCTGCAGGCTGCCCTTTTTTACTGGGCTTCTGCCTGCATTGGCACCTTTTTCTGCCCACAAAGAAATCTACAGCTGTCCTGACAAAGCTCCGTTGAAGTAACGCTCACTCCCCCTGTCTCATTCACTCATTATGTTTCTCCTGGCTCTGCAGGCTGCCATTTTGTAGTGGTCTCTTGCCTCTGTCGGCACCTTTTTCTGCCCACAAAGAAATCTGCAGCAGTCCCGACATATCTCCATTGAGTTTGCTCACTTCCCCTCTCTCACTCGCTCATTCCATTTCTGCCGGCGCAGCAGGCTGCCCTTTTCTACTTGGCTCCTGTTTGCATTGCTGCCTTCTTCTGCCTACAAAGAAATCTGCAGCAGTCACGATAGAGCTCTGTTGAGCTCGCTCACTCACTCCCCTCTCTCACTCATTCATTCTGTATCTCCCACCGCTGCAGGCTGCCCTTTTATACTGGGCCCCTGTGTGCATTGCTGCCTTTTTCTGGCCACAAACAAATCTGCAGCAGTCCCAACAGAGCTCCGTTGAGCTCACTGACTCCCCTCCTTCACTTGCTTATTCTGTGTCTCCCGCTGCTGCAGGCTGCCCTTTTGTACTGGGCTGCTGCCTGCGTTGGTGGCTTTTTGTGCCTACAGAGAAATATGCAGCAGTCCCAACAAAGCTCCATTGACCTCACTCACTCCCGCTCTCTCAGTCACTCGTTCCATTTCTGCTGGCGCTGCAGGCTGGCCTTTTGTACTGGGCTCCTGCCTGCATTGCCGCCTTTTCCTGTCCACAAACAAATCCGCAAAAGTCATGATAGACCTCCATTGAGCTTGCTCACTCCCCCTCTCTCACTCGCTCGTTCTGTTTCTCCTGGTGCTGCAGGCTGCCCTTTAGTACTGGGCTCCTGCCTACATTGGCACCTTTTTCTTCCCACAAAGAAATCTGCAACTGTCCTGACAGAGCTCCGTTGAAGTTGCTCACTCCCCCATCTCACTTGCTCATTCTGTTTCTCCTGGCACTGCAGGCTGCCCTTTTGTAGTTGGCTCCTGCCTCTGTTGGAACCTTTTTCTGTCCACAAAGAAATCTGCGGCAGTCCTGACAGAGCTCCATTGACCTCATTTACTCCCCCCCTCTCACTCACTCATTCTGTTTCTGCCGGTGCTGCAGGCAGCCCTTTTGTACTGGGCTCCAGCCTGCATTGCCGCCCTTTTCTGCCCTCAAAGAAATCCACAGCAGTCATGATAGGGCTCCATTGAGCTCGCTCACTCCCTCTCTCTCAGTTGGTCATTCCGTTTGTCCCACCGCTGCAGGCTGCCCTTTTGTACTGGGCCCCTGTGTGCATTGCTGCCTTTTTCTGCCCACAAAGAAATCCGCAGCAGTTCCAACAGAGCTGAGTTGAGCTCATTCACTCCTCCTCCCTCACTTGCCCATTCTGTGTCTCCCAACGCTGCAGGTTGCCCAATTGTGCTGGGCTCCTGTCTGCGTTGGCACCTTTTCCAGCCCACAAAGAAATCTGCAGCAGTCCCAACAGAGCTCAGCTGAGCTCGGTCACTCCTCCCCTCTCTCACTCACTCGATCCTAATTTGTCCCAAACACTGATTTACAACAGCGACTGCGGTATTCTGCACTGGAAGGTGAAAACACATTTCATCCAGGATGTGAAAAATGACAGCTGTACTGTTCATAAGGGGGTATGAAAAAATGCCAGTGTTGAAATCTGGTGTGAAAATATTACTAATTTGCGAACTTACAAGGGTGTGTGGATACTGCACAATGCACACTCGTAACACAGTCATTTTATGGAGTTTCATCACACAATTTTCAGCATAGGCATTTTAGGACCTCTGCTCATGAGCAGTGTCAGTGTGATTTTACTAATGTGTCCACTAAATTTGCAACATAGGCTTTTTGAGAGCCCCACCAATGAACACTGGCACTGGTGTTTTGTTAATCAGTCCCAATAGGGGATTCTGTGCTGTGACTGCAAAATCACCTTTCAGAGCCGAATAACGCCAGGACTGTGGCAGAATTCATGAGAAGGGGTCCCAAAAACCCCATGTTTAAAATTAGGTGTCAAAATTCCAAAAAATTCCTGAGATATGTATCAAAGTTGAAAAGGCCCTGTTCATTTCATTATACAGCTCACCGGCATTTCCTCAGTTCGCGGTTGGCTTTGAAGAGTGCAAACGTGTTCCCAGTCCACCGGAGATCATCATGCCAACTCTGGAGGTAAGTATGGGGTGAGGGGGTGTGGGGAGGCAGAGTGTGCAGTGGGCTGGTACGGGTTGTGGGGGAGGGGCAGGAGACCGCAGGGGACCGTTTTTTTTACAGGTTTAAAAAAAATTGCAGGACATTTTTTTCTTTACAGGAGCATTGGGCACACTGGGGCAGGCTCCCAGCATGCCACCTGAATGTTTTGCAGGGTGTGTGCTGCTGACAGAGGATTGGGCACCCCGTTGGCACAAAAGTGGGGAGGTGCAAGAGCCGAGGGGGAGTGGACACCCCCTCGGCACAACTCTCCTGCTACTCTTTCTGGGGGGACCTGATGCTGACAGGGAGTGGGCTCCCCCATTGGCACATCAAACAGGAAAGGGAGGACATAATGCTGACAGGGAGTGGACTCCCCTGTCGGCAAGTCAACTAGCATCGGGGATGGAAGCCGTTGGGGATTGGGGCCCCCATCGGCAAAAATATGCTGCTGTAGGGAGGGCACATGCTGCTGAGGATTTGGCACCCCCTCAGCACTGGGGCCAAATTAAGTTTGTTTGTGAACACGGCAACAAGGTACTGCCATGTTCACAAACAATATTACAGTAGTAACGTTCCGCCCAGCAATGATGGGTCGCTCCCTGATTGCAGTGAATCACTGATGCTGCAATGATGAGGCAGCCCCTGATTGCAGTGGCTGAAACGTTTCAAGGTGGTGCAACGCTGGCTGAACTAGTGTCAGCAGCAGCATGCCACAGCATTGGGGAAAGCAGACCAAGCCTTTACAGGCTGGGGGGCATTGGCCACAACAGTGCCATGCCTCCACAAGCTGCTTCTGGAAAGCTGCTGCAATATGTTTCTTGTGCATGCACGCAATCAGCATAAAAAGTAAGTGTAAGGTAAATTGTTAATTCTAAAATGCATGGTAAAAAAAGTCTTTCATTAGAAAAAGTTGAGTTTCCTAAAATGATTCAATTGCTACAATTAATTTTTAGGTTGTGTGATAAAACAACTAATGGATCTGCCTCTGATTTTACATAGGGCAAAAACTTTCTGAAAACAGAGCTATGGATGGTTGACTTCTGGTAACCCTCAAAGTGGAAGCCCTTTATACAAGCATTCCACAGAGGGGCAGCCTAGAGGCAATGTACATCTATCAGTTGAAATCAAATGAATACAGCATGGATTTAATTGGTTTTCAGGTGAAATGTGCAGAATATGTTTTAAAATGTAATAATTTCATCTTTTTAGGTCAGTACTTCTTACAAATCCACAGAACCATGAGAGGTTAGCATTGGCACCAAGGTACACTAACCTCACAAGCAGTACAAAACCCTGCTTTGATCCCTTCTATCAATGTATTGACTCATACAGGCGATACATTGATGATATCATCATAGTGTGGCAGGTAATGCATCTGAGCTGAAGGACTTTGTGAAATACTTAGAAAAATGGAATCCTAATTTGAGGTTTATCCTAAAATTTAGTAAGGAAATTATATCTTTTGTTGGCTGTAGTGCTGATGAAGGATGCACAGGGACACATCAGTATTGATCTTTTCTGAAGGCCAGCAGATTGGAATTCACTTGTGCTGTTTTCCACCTGTCTCCCCATCACACCATTAACAATATCCCATGAGTCAATTTTTGAGACCGAAGAAAACCGTAGTGAACAATAGTGTTATGAGAAAAATGCAAGGGAGTTGTCCCAGAGAGTCTACAAAAGGGCCTGTAACCCAGGCATTATCACAGATGCCCAAATATGCATCGATTGAAAAGCATGGAGTGGACTGATTTCTCCCCAGACAATTCAAAATGTACAGAAAAGGGCCTTTTAGGAGATGCCTATTATAACACAATATACTACACAGGTATCTGACATAAAGAATATAATTCATAAAAATTGGGAGATTTTTAACAACAGACCCAGCTTTGGGAAAGATTCTCAAATACCCTCCGAACCTATATATAAGACCTCAGAAAGTCAGTGGGACATTCTTTTATTATCTGCACAACCAACCCACCCCTGAAACAACTTAGCTTGTACCCCCCCCCATCATATGCTTTAAATGCGGAAATTGTAAATATTGTAAAGATATTGGTAAAACTAAGGTCTTTGAATAGCCTACAATAACACTATATTTATAATAAGGAGTTTCATAAATTAGAATATGCATCAATTGTATCTCTTGCTCTGGGAAAAACTAAAAGGCAGTTTAAGATCAGGGTGGGAGAACATGTAAGAGACATTAAGAATCAGAAGTTAAACTATATACTAGTGGCCCATGTTAAATTTTCTCGTAGAGGGAGACAACACTGATGGTTCTTTACATGAGTAGAACACCTCAAACTTGTTCCTAGAGGTGGGTATCAGTATTTTCTATTACTATGGAGGGAGGTTTTCTGAATGGTTAAATATGGGGGTTTACAGGAACCAGGCCTAAATGAAAAGTTTGAGAGTGTGCCTTTTCTGTAAAAGTATGATCATAAAATGTGATCCTGTTCTCGTTCAGTATTTTCACTAAATCTGTACTCCCTGTGTGAATTATTTGTGGTAACAATATGATGGAGGACCACAAGTGGGAAGAAATAGCAGCTTGTAATTCCTCAACTAAGAGCGCCTTAACCAGATGGACTTGTGAAAATGCACTTTTATAGGAACATTAATGCTGAGAAAATGTTATGTTGTCTTTTGGCGTCTTACAAACAAATATGAGTAGCAACATGCATTTTAATCATTCCAGTATGTTAGTGTTTCTGTGTGCTTTGTACGCTCAGTGAACTGTTTAAATTCTTCATTGGCAAGCATTTAAACTAACAGATGGGGGTGGCGAAAGGAAGCACGGAAACATGAACTGCACCCCCCAAGCATACAAGGTCAGCAATGGAAATCCTGAGGGACTGAAACCCCAAAAATAACCAAATAATAACAGAACCCAGCAGGTTAAAGAAAGAGAGATGGTAATAAGAATAATGGAGGAAATAAGGGAGGGCAAATGGGAAGTAAGGGGGGGGTGGCAGCACCATCTGGAGAGCCACGTGTGCAAATGCTCTGAGTTTGTGCAATAAGACTGCAGATCTAGAAGCCACCATGGCAGAAGCAGACCTGTACATAGTCATAATTACTGAGTCCTGGTGGAATGAAAACCAGGACTGGGTTGTAGCCATACCATGTTATACTCTGTTCAGAAGGGACAGGGTAGGTCAAAAAGGGAGAGGACCGGCTCTATATATAATGGACAACATAAAAGCTATGGAAATACAGGGAGAGCAGGAAGGAGCTGAGGTACTGAGGGTCACCCTGGAGACACAAAAAGGGGGCCACTATTCACACAGGAGTGATCTACAGATTTCCAGCACAGGGGGAAGAGGTGGATAAAGATATGATGGAAACAATTCAAAGAATGGCACACAAGAAGGAGATGTTGCTGGTGGGGGACTTCAGTCTACCAGATGTGGATTGGAGCCTCCCAGCTGCGACAACAATCAGAAGTAGGGATATCCTGGACTCCCTGGAAGGGGCATTCCTCAGGCAACTAGTTAAGAACCCACTTGTGGAGGGGCATTACTGGACCTGGTACTAACAAACGGGGACAGTGTTGCTGACATCAGTGAGTAACCACCTGGGGACCAGTGATTGTCATATTGTGTGGTTCAAAATAAGAACTGGGTCAGATTCAAACCACACTAAGAAGAGGGTCCAGAACTTCTGAAGGGTTGAGTTTAAGAAAATTGGAGAATGCCTTAGGGATGCCCTAGCAGGGACAGGGAAAGTGGGGAGAGTTGAGGAACAGTGGGAAAAATAAAGGAGGGCATTGAAAACACAACAAATCTCTGTGTTGTGCAGGTTAACCTGGGCAAGACAAAAAAGAAACCACTAAGGTTCTCTAAAGAAGTAGCAGAGAAAGTAAGGGCAAGAAAACCGGCATTTAGAAGGTACAAGAAGATGCAGAAAGAGGAGGATAGGGAGAGTTACCAGAAGAAACAAAGGGAGGCAGGGAAAGCAGTTACAACTGCAAAGGCACAAATGGAGGAGAATATTGCCCAGTCAGTAAAAAAGGGGGGACAAAACATTCTTTAGCTATATAAGTGGGAAGAGAAAAACCAAAGTAGGGATAGTAAGGCTAAAAGGGGAAGGAGGAGTTTTGTGTGGAAGAGGGCAAAAAAAAAGCTGACATACTAAACAAATACTTTTGTTCAGTATTTACAGAGGAGGGGCTAGGTGACAGGCCAAAGATAAGGAACAAGGGCATTGCAGAAAGAGAGGGGAACTCTAGTCCCTTTACAAAGGAGAGAGTCCTTAAGGAAGTAGTGCAATTAAAAGTGGATAAGGCAAAATGACCTGATGGGGTGCACCCCAGGATACTTAGGGAGCTCAAGGAGGTGCTGACTGCACTTCTGTCAGCCCTGTTCAACCAATCACTAGAAACAAGGGAAGTTCCAGGGGACTGGGGCAGATGTGGCCCCACTTCACAAAAGTGGAAATAGGGAGGAGGAAGTAAATTACAGACCTGTCAGCCTGACTTTGGTAGTGGATAAAGTAATGGAATTGCTACTGAAGGAAATTATTGGGAAATACCTTGTAACCAGTGGATTATAGGATCCAAGGCAACATAGTTTCACAAGGGGGAGGTCTTGCCAGACAAACCTGATTGAATTATTTGACTGTGCGGTGAATTAAGAGGATCAGGATGAGTGGTAGATGTGACCTACCTGGATTTCAGCAAGGCCTTCAACACCATTCCATATAGAAGACTGGTGAGCAAGCTGAGCAGACTAGGAGCAGGTTCAAAAGTGGTAAAATGGGTAACATGCTGGCTAAGCAACAGGAGTCAGAGGGTATTGGTAAATGGTGTCCACTCTGGAGAGGGCAAGGTGACCAGCAGAGTGCCACAGGGGTCAGTACTAGGCCCAGTCCATTTCAATGTCTTTATTAGTGACATTGCAGAAGAGCTGGAAGGGGAAATATGTCTGTTTGCAGATGAAACAAAACTCTGCAACAGATTGGAAATGCTAGGAGGGGTAGAAAGAGTGAGGGATGATCTGGAAAATCTGGAAGAATGGTCAAGGGTTTTGAAGCTGGTTTTCAATGCAAAAAAGTGCAAAATCATGCACTTGGGGGCACAGAAACCCGGGGACAATGTATCAGTTGGGCAGGGAGGTATTAGTTATCACAAAACAGGGAGGAGTATCACCAGTAGAAAGAGGGAGGTAGTATTACCTCTGTATAGATCATTGGTAAGACCCCACCTTGAGGACTGTGTCCAGTTCTGGAGGCCCCATCTCTGAAAGGACATAGGGTGGAGGCGGTACAAAAGAGGGCAACCAGAATGGTGCAGGGCCACATCAAAATCCCTATGAGAAAAGGCTCAAGAAGCTAAATATGTACTTTCTAGAGGAAAGGAGGGAAAGGCGGGACATGATAGAAACATTCAACTACCTCACAGGTATTAATAGGGTACAGAAAGGTAGCATTTTCCATAGAGAAAGACGCTCGAAGACAAGGGGTCATGCTATGAAGGTGGAGAGGGGGAGGCTCAGGAGAAATGTGAGGAAATACTTCTTCATGGAGAGGGTGGTGGATGTCTGCAACAGCCTCCCAGTGTAGGTGGTGGGTCTTAAAATGGTAACAGGATTCAAGCATGCATGGGATAGATACAGGGTGATCTTAGAAGTAAGGCACGAGGGGGAGAAGACCAGAGATTGAGTAGGGTCTGCAGTGGCACAATAGTTAGAGAAAACTGGGCAGACTAGGTGGGCCAAAAGGTCTGTATTTGCTGGCAACTTCTATGTTTCTGTGCTTTGCCAAATTTTAATCTGTTTTTAAAACACTTTTCGCTTTAGCACTGTCACTTTAAATATAATGATACTGTCCCACCATCACATCCTGTTTACTATTTAAATATGAATTGTAATTGCTATACTTAACCCCTGATAAGGTGCTTGTTATTTTTCTCAGCGAATTATGCTATTGTTTTGGACTAGAAACATAGAAACATAGAATTTGACGGCAGATAAGGACTGCTTGGCCCACCCAGTCTGCCCATTTCCCTACCTACTGGATAAGCTGCAGATCCTAGTTAACCAGCAGCCTACTTCTTCCTACCCCCACCCCCTAGAATTGCCTTATGAATGTCCCATGCATGCTTGAATTCCACTGCTGATTTGGACTCCACAACCTCCTCCGGAAGGCTGTTCCATGCATCCACAACCCTCTCTGTGAAAAAAATACTTCCTTAAATTACCTCTGAGCCGCCCCCCCTTCTTCAAATTGTGCCCTCTTGTTCTTGCACACCTCTTTTTTTGAAAGATGCTATCCTCTTGGACTTTGTTGATTCCCTTGAGGTACTTGAAAGTTTCTATCATGTCCCCTCTCCCTCCCTTCCTCGAGGCTATACATATTAAGCCTTCGCCTCTTTCATAAGTTCCCACGGTGCAGACCCTGCACCATTTGAAGCGCCCTCTCTGGACAGCTTCCATCCTGTCTATGTCTTTATGGAGATTGGGTCTCAGAACTGCACACAGTACTCAGATGGGGTCTCACCAGCTGTCTGTACAGAGGGATAATAACTTCCTGTTTTCTACTGGTGATGCCTCTCCCTATGCATCCCAGTACCCCCAGCCCTCCTTGCTGCCCTCTTACATTGCTTGCCAACCTTTAGGTCATCTGATATGACTACCCCCAGGTCCCTTTCCATTTTTGTTGTTGTTAGTATCTCACCCCCCATTGTGTACTCTTCCCCTGGGTTTTTGTTTCTCAGGTGCATTACCTTGCACTTCTTAGCATTGAATCTAGCTGCCATACATTTGACCATTCCTCTAACCTTGCAAGTCCCTTCTCATCCTTTCCACCCCACCCTGTGCATCAACTCTGTTGCAGATCTTAGTGTCATCTGCAAAGAGACATACTTTCCTTCAGTCCTTCTGCAATGTAAACATAAAGACATTGAAGAGGACTGGTCCCTACTGAACCCTGCGGTACCCACTAGTAACCCTCCTTTCTTCTGAGTGGACTCCATTTACTATTACTCTCTGTGTTCTATTCTCCAGCCAATTCTTTACCCAGGATGTCATCTTGGGACCTACTCCCAGGCTGGCTAACTGCATATTAATCTTTTGTGTGGGACTGTGTCAAATGCCTTGCTAAAGTCTAGGTAGGCCATGTCCACAGCCCTCCCTGATCTACTACTTTGGTCACCCAGTCAAAGAAATCTATCAGATTCTTCTGGCATGACCTTCCAGCTGTAATCCATGCTGCCTAGGGTCCCTGTGCCCCTCTGGCCTCTAGATACTCAACAATTCTTTCCTTCAAGTGATTCCATCATTTTCCCTGTCACTGAGGTTAAACTAACAGGTCTGTAGTTTCCTGCTTCTGCCTTGCTCCCACTTTTGTGAAGAGGAATCACATCTGCCCTCCTCCAGTCCTCGGGTACCACCCATCCTCCCATGATTTGTTAAACAGGGTAGTCAGTGGTGTCACTAGTTCTACCCTTAGTTCTTTTAGAATTCGGGATGAATCCCATCAGGCCCCATTGCTTTGTCCACCTTCAGTTTTAAGAGTTCTTTCAGAACCCTTTCTTCTGTAAATGGGCTGGTATCAACTTCTGTATCCAGAATGTTTCTACTGTTTGTTTTAGGTACCTCCACCTCTTCATTTGTAAATACTGAGCAAAATATTTGTTTAGCATCTCTGCCTTTTCACAGTCTCCTCTGCCCACCCTCCTCCCTTTATTAAGCCTCACTATCCCTCCCTTGGTCTTCCTTCACTCCCTGATGTACCTATAAAGGTTATATCCCCCTTCTTAACTGAGTTGGCTATCTTTTCCTCGGTTTGGGCTTTGCTGTTCTGACTGCCTTACCCAGCCTCTTTACTTTAACTTGATACAGTTCTCTGTCCTGCTCCTTCTGAGATTCCTTGTACTTCCTGAATGCTTTCTTTTTCTCTTGAACCTTCACTGCCACTTCCTTTGAGAACCATAGTGGTTTCTTACATCATTTTGTTTTGTTTATTTGCTTCACAAAGGCTGGTTACCTCTGTGATGGCAGTTTTATTATTCCCATTGTTCTTCCTCCTCCTTCCTGCCCATTTGCTAGTGCATTCCTTAGGCACTCACCCATTTTAGCAAAGTCAGCCCTCCTAAAGTCCAGTACTTTTGTCTTTGTATGGCTTGACTCTATTGCTGTGTTTATTGTGAACCATACTGTTCGATGGTCGCTAGTTCCCAGATGGCTACCCACTTCTACATCTGTGATCCTCTCTCCATCTCCATTTGAGAGAATCAAGTCTAATATTGCTCCTTCTCAAGTGGGCTCCAGTACTAGTTGTCTAAGGCATGCCCCCTGTAATGATCTGTTTATGAGATGAGCCTCCTGATCTTGTGGTCCAGATCCTCCCCTGAATCACCAGCTGCCAGACTGGCCACAGGCAATGTCTCAATAACTGAGGTCACAGATTAAATGCTGATGAGGTATAAAAAGAATTGGAACTAGATATGCCACCATCCAGTAACAAAGCTGTTATGTACAGTACATAACACTTACTCAGTTAAAAAGGCCTAATTTGAAAAAGAAAAACAGAACTACTTCAGAAATAAGCCTTCAAATGCTAAGAGATGAGTCACACGCACACTGTCACGAGACTTGGTTACTAAAACACCTGAAACCTCAGGAATTGTGTATAGAAACATTACTGGAGTCTGCTGACTACGAAGTCTGACCCAGTCATGCAGGGGCTCCCTGCATGCTTACTTTATCTGTCCTGCAAATGCAGTTGTACATTGGCCTTCTTTGTAAAGGGCAAACAGTCAGTTGTTGAAAGAAAATGCTTATATTTGCATTCTTTTGTTCACATTGTCTATCAGCTAGTTCAAGGGGAATATCTATGAACAGTACCCCTCATAGTTTGGAAGGCATGTAAAGCTCTTTTATAGACCTACAGTATTCAATATTAAAATAAACAAGAAAAATACACAATCTAAAGTAACATAGGATAAAATAACCAAAACAACTATGATCTGCAACAAGGGATTTCATACAGCTACAGTACATGGAAAGGACATGGTCTGTCATATAGTGAGTTAAAAAAACAACATTACATAAAGAAATACACTAAAACATATCTGAGTTTTATGTGTTGCATATATTATAGATTTATATGTATATAGAAGATCCACTCAGCATTAGAAAGTTAAGAACCATTTCTCTTTGCTCTTGAGGTGCTACTGATATCAGTTATGGCAAAAAGAGGTCATCATAGATACATAGAAGCTGACAGCAGATAAGGACCTCTTGGCCCACCCAGGCTGCCCTATTTATCCCAACCTAGTATGAGGTCTGATGCACAAACTGAACTTCAGAGCACCCCCTCAAAGTTTATGTTTCTCTATTTCCCCTCCTCCTTACCTCCAAGATGCATTCTCTCTTTCTCTCTCTCTCTCTCTCTCTCTCTTACAGCTTGAATCCTGTGACCAATTTAGCCCCTACCACCTCCTTAGGTAGGCCATTTCAAGTGTCCCCCACCCTCTCTGTAAAAAAATATTTTTGCATGTTACCCGAGCCGCCCTCCAACTTCATACTGTGCCCCCTTGTACTGGAACATCTTTTACTTTGGAAGATGCACCTTTCCTGTACTCTGTTTATATCAGTGAGGTATTTGTATGTCTCTATCATGTCCCTCCTTGCCTCCAGGGAATACATATTAAATATTTTAGTCTTTTATCATGTGTCATTATGTATAGCATTTGAAAAGAAAGGAATCCCAGGTTGCCAAAATTAAAGGATCGTTATAATTGAATCATCCATTAGTACCAAGATAAACGTAAAAATTAAAAATGAATGGATGATCTCCACTTTTAATATCAAAATGTTCTGAATTTTTATTTAAATTTCCTCACACAAATGAATGGCAATAGTTTTGTGGTAAAGACACTTCATCAGGCCACTGTGTTGCTAAAATAAAATTATAAAAAAACATTTTTATTACATAATGGTATTAATTATCAGATGAAACAAGACCATTTGTGCTTACAATGGACTATAATATGCTGTTTAGCGCTGTATTGACTTATATCATCTCAGACAATTATCATGATTTCATTAAATACTAATGTCTAAATTGGTAAATTCAAATAAATTATAATTATACAATGGGGTATGAAAATCCTGTAACCTCATTGGTCAAAATACATCACATGACCATGATAAATCCTCCAGTATACCCACTGTAAAAGTTTTATATCATTATAAATATGAAAAAAACAAGTTGAACATTGTATAATAGCAATATGCCATGACAGAAAGTGGGTATATGGGTGGATTTACCACTTCTTGTGTGGTTAAGTCACTCGGCTACACCTGTGACCGAACCAGGCGTGGTAAATCCACCAATATACCCACTCTCTGTCATGGCATATTGCTTAATTATTTCATTCTAAAATAAACACCTTCAGGCCAATTACTGCATAATGGTCATGACAAGTCCATCCCTACTTAAATATAGGTATTTACCTTAAATGTTTATGGTTATTTTCCAATTAAAGTCTCAAGTCCTGAATTAATTGATAATTGTTAATAATTCACCCTAAAAAACAAAATTTATGTTTAGATATACTGTCATGTGTTTTTATTATCACTTTTAAAGTGGATTTATGTCGCTTAGTTTTAATTTCAATGGACCAGCATTACTATATCCCAAAAGGTGCTTCTGAACTCATAGAAGTAAACTGCAGAAAGAAAAACAGTTTTAAATTAACTTTAAAGACAGATAATTGGTTAATTCAATTTAAATATATCTTAATCTGCTTACCATTATAAAATGTAGCAATATCGATTATCTTATTATTCCAAATAATAAACACTCATTTCAGCGCTAAAAAATACATTTCAAAAGTTACGTTTTTTCATTATGTATGGCACCCATTTTTGCCCATTGTCCTGAAATTTTCTTAATTAGCCATACAACCCGTATGTTAGTTGTTTTCATTCAGTATACAGTATTAAGTAGATTCCTTTATTGTAGCAAAGTGGGAGGGTGTGATTGTAGCCACATCCGAGTCATGTCTTTTTTGCTGCTAGGATGAAAATAAGTGCTATTGTCTGGTTCTCCAATCTTGTCCCTTCTGAGGGGATTAAAAGCAGCACCATGAATGCCAAGACCAGGTGCAAGTCTGAGGACAATTATATAAACTTTAGTTTGAGCGACACAATAGTTTAAGTAAAAGGTCTGGTTAATATTCAAATATGCTGGAAAAGTGTCCCAAAATGTAACTATACAGTAGCGCTCTCAGTACCAAGATATCATCAATCATCATTACACTGGATGTTGGGAACATTGGGAATGCCAGAAGCACTCAAGTGTTTGAAAGTCTGCCTCTGCTTCTTCTACTTATGATTTAAATCCTCTTTAAGTAAGGTTACGAGTAATGTTACTCAGGTATGGATTGCCATTCTCTCTGGGGATCAACAATGGTGTGAAGTACTCTAGAACACACTGCACTTCCTGTTTCATTGCACTGCTCTGGCACAAAGAACCTTCTCTTATAAGGTTCCACTTTGGCTCAATGAGCTCCCTGCCAGCATCCTAAATAACTCCAAACTCAGGTCATTCAAAAGACAACTTAAATGACACCTTTATCATCGAGGGAGATGTGATTTCTTGGATTAACCCCCCCCCTTTTATTTTTCCCTCTCCCCTCTTCTTATCCTCCTCCTTAGCCCTTAACCATGCTCCATTCCCTTCCCTTCTCACAATCCACTGGCCCTATCTCCACTACTAATCTCAATCCACCTCCCCCCTCTACCTCCTTCCACCCAGCCAGCCCTCTGATCTACTTTAGCACTTATGTTTTTACTCACCTGTGCCTCTACCCCCCTTGTTTTCCCCTATGTTTTTCCCTTCCTCTCATCCCCTCACCCACCTCCCATACCATTATCCTATCTTCATCTCCTGCCCCACTCACTATCCTCCTGCTGTATTCCTAGTGCTAATCTCGATCAACCCTCTCGCCCACCCACCTCTACCTACCCTTCCCTTCACCCTATCAACCTTCTGGTCAACTTTGGCATGTATTATGTTTCTTTACCTTCTCCTCTGCCTCCCGTTGTCTACCCACTGTCTGCCTCCACGTGTTTCCTCCTAATAGCTTCCCTGCCCACTGTTCAAATCTCCTTGGCAAAACCAAGCTACTGTGGCAAGCAACCCTCGACACATTCATTCATACCCCCCCTCCACACTTATCTCCACTTCCGGTTCTGCTCTATCTCTCTAAGCCACTCACTGGTGGCTCTTTTCTCCCTCCCTCCCTTATCACTCCCTCCTCTACTTCCCCCTCCTCTTCCTCTCTTACATTAATCCCTTGTCTATTTCTTTGCCATAATTGCCTATCTTTTAGTACTTTTTTCTTACCATAAAGAATATCTTGTATAAAAAAACAAAGAACCTCTTTGTACAAGCACTGAGACAATGGTTACCCCAAAGGGCATTTGGCTGGGAAGCCCACCATGCATTTCTGCTTAAAGTAGAACCAGCATAGTATTCTGTGGTGATTTGCATATGCAGCCCATGATGCTTTGCATTGTGGGGGCATGTGTGATTTTGTATTACTTTGAAACTTGGCTTCCCAGCCAAATGCCCTTTGGGGTAACCATTGCCTCAATTCTTGCACACAGAGGTTCTTTGTCTTTTTAATAGTTTTTTGTTTTAATTGGGTTTGCCACACTATAACCCAGAGAGACCATCTTAGGGTAGCTGGTTCATTACACTGGGGTGTCAAACAGATGAGGCATACTGATGAGTCCTGGTAGGATGAAACATGTGTCTATGTCTTCTGTTGGCACCCTTTGCAAACTGTGTGAGAGGCCTTTTGGCACCATGCATTTCTGCTTGAAGTTGACAAGCATAATATTCTGTGGTGATTTGCGTATGCAACACATGATGCTTTGCATTGTGGGAGCATGTGTGGTCTTGTATAATGTGTGATGTAATGTTATTATCTATAAAAAAGCATCTTTCATCAAATGTTGTTATCCTGCTTCAGCTACATAATTTTATGCTGTTGTGCTGCAGTAGCTACGTAGCTACAGCAGCGCAACATAGAACTGCTGCTCACACATCTCTTTGAAATTGTTTGCACTGTCTCAACATCTGACAAGTGGCACTAGTCAGTTACAGTTGCAATGTTTTTTTTCAGGTCACACTAGCTGAAGATCACAAGAGTACAGCTTTCAGAAGGACTTGATCAATTTCAATGGACCAATAAATTTAATTTAATATGAGTTTTTCAACATTTTAAATGCTTAGTTTGTTTCTCATGACTTCTCATCTGCTGTTTCTCAGTTCCCTGTTTAGCTCGTAAGTAAAAAAACCTTTTTACTTTCAATTGGTTTTCTCCGTGTGTTACAGCACTGTACAGCTGTGGTGGGTGTGGGGTTGGCTACTCTATGCTGTCTCCATGTTGGTTTAGGTTGGTGTGGCATCCTACACTATAAAAGATAATGGATACCACCCACATCAGTAACAAGCATTCTGGCAAATCTCAAGGTTGCCCCTGGTGACAGAACCTCTCAAGCTTCGCCCCTGAGGTTATTAATGTTGCCTGGGGCAACCTCTAGATGCACCAACATGCTTGTTACCAATGGGGAGGTATCCATTATCCTCTATATTATTGTTTATTGCCACATGACCCTGCTATGTTTTGTATTCCACGTTCTTGTTGTTCCTTTGTTAATAATTCCCACATGTTACTGTACCATCCACTGTATTTACTGTATATGTTATGTTTTCACTTTGATGTGTAACCTTTGTAAATGAGCTTGTAGATCAAAGGTTGTAATCTGAGACAGTAAATAAATAATAAATAAATAAAGATGGACCCTTTCAATTTACTGATGGCCCAGATGGCTACCACTGGTTTAAAGTACCCAAAATTGATCACCAATATCCCTCCTTGAAAGCCCAGATGCCAACAGAAACATGAAGTAGATAGGGTGGACCCTGCCTATTTCTAGTTCACATGTGTGGCTCCTGCTGGGGTAATGTAGCTTGGATGGACCCAAGTGCTTCCAGGTGACTGAGGTAGACTCCACTGGTCTGAAACAGTTGCATGTTAGTAGAACCTTTATCTCTCAGGCACATGTCAGTTTACTGTGCTATACTTTTTTAAACAGGCAAAGCTGGCAAACAACAGTTTTAAAAAATATTCAGGTTATACTAATTTCTGTTACATCTGTTTTCTCACTTGACCCACCAGTGTGTCTCGACCCTTAAACCATTTCCTCAGGGTGGAATGGTGAACAATACAATTATTTTCTTGGATATTGACAAATACTGCATATTGAAAATGTCCTTTTAGTGCCTCAGACTTTTGTTTAAACAATACCTTCTCAAGTTATTACATGCCTTCAGACATTAATCCCACCCTGTTGCTTTCAGGGATACTTATCCAGGACCCACTGTTTAGAGTATAGATGCCACTGAGGTAATCACGAGACATTAGCATTAGAGTTAGGTACTTCAGTATCAAGGATCTCCTCACTAGATAGTGCTTTTCTCTTGGTGTATCTGACTTAGAGTAACTTACCGGTTTTTCCATCAGTATTTTCCGCCATCGTGCCACTGTCTAGCACCACATTTCTTTGGGCCCCCAAATGCTGCCTGTGCTACCAACCGGACTCAACCACCATGCCAATCCCTTGTTGCCTGCTTGGACAGCTTCCCAGACCTGCAGCCATATATCAAGACCTGGTTTATCCTGAGCTGGTTTGTCACCACCAGGAGTACCCTCCAGTCATCATTGAGGTGTACCATCTGAACATCACTCTACTTTCCATTCCTGTATGCTGGCTTGTCCCTGCTGGGGGCCTGTCCTTGACCCAAGGAAGGAGAGAGCTTTCCGGGATGTGGCTGAGGGGATGCTATGCTGGTGCATTGTGGAGGTCCATGGCATGGGAGGAACTTGGGCCCATCATCCAGTGTACCAGTGTGGCATTTCTACCTTTCCCCACCCTCCCCTCAATTTCATGTATGTTGTGGCTGGACTGGGGGAGCCTGATGTGGTGTGGTCTGCCACACCATCAAGGCAACTCCACTAGCCACCAACAGTGCCACTACAGAATAGTGCAGGTGAGAACGCCCCAAAAAGAAGAATTCAAAACTTGTACTGAACACTCCCTGATGGCCATCACTGCTGATGCCCCAGGCTCAGAGTTTGACCCTGATTGCCAGCAGGCCAGAGCAATCCCCATCACTCAGCAACACAGAGCCAGCTCTTCTGCTACCTTTTTATCCCCCTAAAAGCTTTTTTTGTGGTGAATTCTTTAATATTCTGAAAGACTGAAAAGATACACATGTTTTGAACTTGTTCTGTGTCATGCAGAGAAACAGAAAACTGACATGAATGCCCTGTCAACCCAAGAGTCACATAGCCCTGATGAACCCTCTCTATGTTCAGTTCGACCACATTGCAACATGGTGCAAATTAGCTTGAGAGGACTTCCTCTAATTCCAGTAGGTCAGCCATCAGACACCTCACCAGTTTATTAGTACGAGTGAGCTGAAGGAACATCCACAATTTAGAGACGCTAATGGGAGTTAGCAACAGCTAGTTCAACTGCCTGGAGAGCCCTTTTTTATCTGCAACACACCAAAATGCACCATTTTGCATTGTATTTTTCAAAATGTTTCAGGGCTACAAAACCATTAAGGCAAAGATCTCCGAGGTGTTCTGAGCATTTGTCATTCCCCATTTCATAGGCTGGAGACAGTGCATAGCAGGGCAACCAAGATTATTCAGGGCCAACAGAGCAGATCCTACGAGGACTGTCTTAGAGCACTGAACATGTCCTCCTTGGAGGCCAGAAGGAAGAGAGGCGATATGATAAAAACCATCAAGTTCCTGAAAGGAATGAACAAGGCAAACCACAAGGAACTATTCAGCAGTAATGGTGAGTAAAAACCCAGGAATGTGAGTGGAAGGTGGCAGGAGGAGGGGGATTTAGGAGGGACATTAGAAAACGTTATTTTACAGAGAGTGGTAAATCCATGGAACAGACTACTGGCATGGCTGGGACATAGTGGAGGGCTAAAAAGTTACTATTGGGGTAGCAGACAGGCAGGGGTTGGGGGCAAGTGAGAGCAAAAACCAAGTCCAAATCTTGGGATAAGATAGGGTATAATTGGACAGACTGAATGGATTAACAGTGTTTTTCTGCTGACATGTTTCTGTAGTTATTCCTCAAAGTTGGAAAGCAACTTAGTCATTATGTTTTCTTACATTCTAGGCATCTACAAAATCCAGACCATCAAATAAAATTATGTCTGGTTCAGAATAAGTGGACTATGGCAGAGCAGTGAAACAAAAATTAAGACCACCAAATTAATTTCATTCATAATCAAAACAGAGATGTGAACCCATCTCCTGTCACGAAAGACTAGTGCATTATGTGCTATCCCTTCCCACCCTTAATTTCTGTCCAGTGGTTAAGCTGGAAATCTCAAGGAGGTGGGTATACTCAGTGTCAGCTAAGCAAGAGGAGCAATGTTTTCTACAGGAGGTGGAGTTGCACTGTAGGGATCAATGAAGAAAGGAGCAGAGGTCCTCACATTAATTGGTAAGAGGAGGAGAAAGTGAGCTATTGTTGATTCTTGTACCATTTAAGCCCCAGTGCCACACTGCATTTTTCAGGCTGACCCTTAGATTCTTCTGCAGCAAAAGCTGCCAAAGACAGGCATGTTGAGGAGGGTCCTAGAGTCGCCAAGTGCTCCCACAGATGCACACAAATCATCCCTAGTCTTTGTTTCCTGGGGCACAATGGCACTGCCACTCAACCACTAACCAGCCAGTCAGGAGTGTGCTGAAGTGGGACTTCAGGGCATTTAAGTCTCTCCCTCCCCCTCAGGATGTCCCCAGCACAGTGTTCTCAGTAGGGGTGTGTCAACCATAGTGTCAGCCTGGTGTTCATCACTAGGAGGCCCTCCAGATTGTTCATGACTTGGGCCTCCTGGTCAACACAACCAACTTATTACTGGTCCCCATGCAGGTGATCAAGTTCATCAGCACTGTACTGTGTTCACTTCAGGCCAAGGCCTGGCTTCCTGCAGACAGGACATCAGACCTTACATCCTTTAACCGATCATTTCTGGTTAAGCAATCATGCCAAGCTGGGAATTCCTCTCACTGTTGGGGTACATAGCAACTTCAACCAGCATAGTCCATTGGACATGCTGGCAGATGCACCCTATCCAATGGGAACTGGGCTGCCAATGGTCCCAGCACCAAGATCACCTAGACTAGTCGGTCCTGGTGACCCAGTCAATGAGGGATTGAATGGTGGCTGTGTTCTCAGAATTTAGAGAAATGATTCTGTTTGTCCATGATGGACACATCTCCAGTGGGGGGGGAGTCACCTGGAGACCACTGGACCCACAGGTTCTGGTCACCCCAGGAGTCCCAATGCCACATCAACTTGCTGTAGTTCTGTGCAGTTCATCTGACTGACAGAATCCACTCTGTTGATTTGGGGTCAGATCATTCAGGTTCAGACGGACAAAACACCCACTATGTTCTACCTGAACAACCAGAGTGAGATGCATTCCTTCCCACTATGTCAGAAGGCTCTCTGCTATTAGTCAGTGGTGCACAGTCTGCAGGCCAATCTTTTGGCAGTGCATGTCACAGGAGAGAACCCACTGGTGGGTGCTGTCAGCTGGGTGGGAGAGACCTCACACAAGTGGTCCCTGCACCAGGACATGGTAGACCAGCTGTTCTCCTGGGGGACACCCTTCTGGTGAACCTGTTTGCCTACTGGGAGAAAAGGAAACTGAGGCTGTTCTGTCCCTTCGCCCTTCAGACTGGAATGCCGCAGTGAGATGTCTACTGTAAGCCCTGAATCCAAATCCTTCTCTACACATTTCCTCCCTTTCCCTTGATCCACAAGGTAGTGCTCAAGGTCTGGAGGTGCAAGACATGGATGATACTGATCACTCCAGACCGACCCAATCCGTTCTGACACCAGAATCTCCTCAGCCTCAGCCACAGGACCCCATGGAGGTTGCCTTTCCACCATCCTAAAAAAACAACAAACATAGTGCACACACTTGGAGTGTAAACAAATAAAGGCTATAAGTGGGATTGCTTTTTCTCCAAAACATTTATTTGTCCACAAATGACACAGTCTGCATCACATACTGCTGACAGGTGCCTCTCTGCCACAACCTGCTGACAGGACAACAGGGAATGGTCCTGCACCTAGAACTTCAGTCCCTGCATCTATGGGCCTGCTTCTTGAGCAGCTAGAATTCCAGGTCTTGTGCTTCTTGGAAGACGTTTTCCACATAGTGGAGGCGTCCCAAAAGGAGTTGACACACAGACTATATGCATTCAAGAGGAAGGGGTTCTCACTCTGAGGACAAGGAAGAGATCTGGATCCTTTCACCTGCCCAGTGGCCATGATCTTCAACTACCTTTGGCCCCTCTCACAGCTGGGACTGTGAACCACGACCTTAAAGGTGCACCTGGTAGTCATCTCCACATATCAGGCGTAGGCTAGTATGCTGATGGTGGCACAGGAAAATGTGGTTAGGTGTTTTTTCAAGGGCTTGGACCACTTGTCCCCTCCAGTTTGCAAACCACCACCTCCATAGAACTTACTGCTGTTACTAGCCATTTATTTATTTATTTATCTTTTGTTGACCGGGTAAGTGCACTAGACAAATCCTGCCTATTTTCAGGCACGACCCGGGGGAGTGGGATACAGATGAATGCCAACTGACCTTGAACCAGATTAAGCTGTTGATGGTATTTTTAGTGAATGAGGGAAATTTGGCCAGGACACTGGGGAAATTCCCCTACTCTTCGATAAGTGCCATGGAATCTTTAACATCCACCTGAACTACCACCAATCCAGGCAGATGGGACCTCGGTTTAACGTCTCATCTGAAAGATGGCACCTCAGAAGTGCAGCACCCCTCTCATGCTGCACTACAGTGTCAGTACTGGGATATTAACGCAAGTGCCAGATGTGGGAACTGAACCCACAGCCCTCTGATCTCCCGGCCTCAGAGGCGAGTGTGCTACCTACTGAGCCACTGACACTGCCATGCTGATGGGCAAGCCATTTGGCCTATGCAGAACTGTAAGCTTCACGCATGTCATGGAAGTCCACCTTCTTGGTGGCAATTAAGTCTGCTAAAAGGGTGAGTACGCTCCAGGTGCTCTCAGTGGAGTGTCCCCATTCTTTCACAAGGACAAGGTCTTCTATTACCTGGTTTACTTTAGTAACCTGACTTTGGATGTGATTGCAGGTTTCACAACCAAACCTGCGGAGTGTACTGTTCTACTACAAGGAGCACACAGCAGAAATTTGTGACAAGGCTCACTAGCTGTTTGTCAGATACACTGAAGCTGTGCCTTGCAGCAAAGCAGATGATTGTCAGGTGGATCACATCCTGCATTGACCTCTGCTTGTTCAACCAGACATACTATTGCTTCTTTGATTGATTCAAGGGAGAGTCCCATCAAGAAGATATACAGGGCTGCAACCTAGGCTAAAGCACACACATTCAACTCCTTATGTCATCGAAGTACTGAGTCATCGTGATGCTGCTTTTTGGGCCTCAGTCCTCCAGTCTATTTTCACCAAATAGGGGTGCGTGCCTTACCTCCCCCCCCCACCCCCAGATGTCTGCTAGGAGTTTGCCAGTGTGTAGATAGTAAACTGTATTTGTGATGGTAGAAATATACTGTAGGTTACTCACCTGAAACAATAGTTTTACTAGTGGTATACTGGTCACATCCACACAATCTACCTGAACTCCCCTTGCAAGTGATGCACAAATCCCGGCTTCTATCATGCAAGAGCTGATGTTGAGTAGGCAGAACTGAATGATGCACCCCATGGACGGTGGACAGAGCTTAGCCTAAAGATGTCCAGTGACTCAGCTGAATCCAACAGAACTGCACGAGTGTGGAGGTGAACTGAATACTATTAATAGAACTATGTTGAGTGACCTGTGTCTCTTGACCTTCCCCTATTGTGTGATTGTGATCTGGCCCAGTTGAACATATGTCCTTCTTTGTAATTAGACTCATCCCTGTTTAGCTTTCTCTGCTTGAATTTCACAAGATCCCTTTAGTGTCTGGCAATTTTCTCATTTAATTTGCTGTTAAGCTCAATAAATTCTTTTTGAGTTCACTTGCACTTGCGCAAGGAACATCTTGGGACTATACTGCAAATGAGAGGTGTGTCACTGCCAAGCCATTTACAGCTGAAACCGCAGTGGGTTTGGAAGTGTACGCCAATGACCAGGCACTCTGGTCATCACAGCAGTTCAGCTTTGCTGACATGGCGCGTGCTGGACTTGCAAGATATGAACTGCTCCAATGGGAGCACTTCATTTCTTTCTGTATCCCGAACTCTGGCCATGTGCATTAAAGTGCACACTAATGCACTTGGCCAGAGTTACAGCTGCTGTATTCTCTCTCCCTCATCTTCGCTCCTCTGACCCCCGCAAAGGCTTCAACGTTAGCCACGGTGCAACTTCTCTCTCCTGTGCTAGCTTCTGGCTCCCCACTGCAGCACACAGCCGAGTGTGTCTTCTTCCCTCTCCGTGCTCACTTCTCTGACCCCCTCCTCAACATTAGCCACAGTTCAAGCCGACATTGGGGTGTCCAATTCCCATGTCAGCAACAACAAAAAAAACAGCGCCGCCACTGAGGGACACTGTGAAGCCCACTCCCAGTGTCCCCATATCTATGCCCCCCAATTACTGGGAGGAGCTATCCCTTTAGAAATGGCTAGACTGGGTGGGCCAAGTGGTCCTTATTTGCTGTCATAGTCTATGTTCCCCCAACTTTTTTTTTATATACCTGAAAAAAAGAAAACAGTCCCTCATCGCCTCCCTTTCTCCCTCCCCATCCCGGCCCTCCCGCTGTGCACCCACCTCCCCTCACCCCCTTTACCTCATACTTACCTCTGGAGGTCAGTGGCTGCGATCTTCTCTGGACTGGGACACGTCTGCACTCTTCAAAGCCGAAATATGAACTGAAGAATCAAGGTAAGTGCAGTATAATGATTGTCAGTGGGGGTTTAAACTTATGTTGATATCTCAGCCATTTTGGGGAATTTTTGCCCCACATTTTCAACATAGACTTTTTGGGACCCCATCTCATGAACACTGGCACTGTCATTTCATTACTCAGTCCTGAAAGGTGATTTTGTGGTCACTGCGCAGAATCACCTTTTGGGACTGATTAATGAAATGACAGTGCCAGTGTTCATGAGGGGAGGTCCCAAAAAGCCCATGTTGAAAATTTGGTGAAAACAATTCCAAAAATGACCGCATTATGAGCGTACGCTGCGAAGTTTCTATGCACACTAGTAACTTCACCACTTTTTAATGTTTTCACTCCAGATATTCCACATTGCCATTTTTTCACACCTCCTCATGAAAAGTATAGCTGTCATTTTTCTAATGCCGCCCAAAATGTTTTTTCGCACCTGTGGTGCAGAATGCCTCAGTTGCTGTGCGACATCAACTTTCAGGATAGAGTAACAAAATCACAGTGTCTCTGTTCATAAGGTGGGTTCCCAAAAAGACCATGTTGAAAATTTGGAACAAAAATACAGAAAAATACCCGAGTTACGTGCGGTCGTTGAAATTTCGCTACGCACATGCATAACTTTGGTAAATTTTTATATTTTCACTCCAAATATTTAACATTGCCAGTTTTTCACACTGCCTCATGAACAGTTTATCTGTCATTTTTCATATCCTGCACAAAAAGTGTTTTCACACCTGTGGCACCGAGTGGCGCAGTCGCTGCACGAAATCACCTTTTGGGATTGAATAACAAAATGATAGATCCACTGTTCACAAGGTGGGGTCCCAAAAAGCCCATGCTGAAAATTTGGAGCGAAAATACTAACAAACATCTGGTGGTTGGGTTTCCAACTGTAACCCCCCACCCTGTAGAGACCGACAGGCATCGAGGGAGGTGCCTGGGGTCGGCCATAATTTAGACGTTATTTCCATTCCCACTCCTGTAGCCAGTGACCAGGCACCAGGGTGTGCCTGGGGTCTTTGGCCCCAACATTCACTCCATTCTCCTATACTGCACCGATCTCAGCCTATTTCCTTATGGAATGGGGTGAGCGTTAGGGCCGAAGACCCCAAGGCACACCCCGATTCCTGTCAGTGTCTGCAGGGTGGGGGTGGAATGGCATGAGCATTATGGCCAATGACCCAAAGGCACACCCCCAATGCCTGTCAGTCTCTGCAGGGTGGGGGTTGGGCATTAGGGTTGGAAACCCTAACGCCTCATTAAGGAACTAAATCAGGAAGGGATGATTGATGTCACCTACCTTGATTTCAGCATGGCCGTCAACAATGTCCAACATAGAAGGCTGATTAACAAGATGGGTAGTCTAGCCATGGGGCACAAGCTGATAAACTGGGTTAGAAACTGGCTGACAGACAGGAGGCAGAGTGTGGTGGTAATGGGATCCAATCTGGGGGGGTGACCAGCGGGGTACCTCAGGGATTAGTCCTGGGACCATTTATGGTACAGCTTCCACCATGCAGCACCTGCTACTCTCACTTCTGCCTCCTCTCTCTTCTGAAGCCAGTACCAGTACCAAACATCACTGCAAATACCTGCAAGTCAGTGTTCAGCATTGACAAATGCTTGTTTATTCTTAAATTGTGTTAGTTGAGACCGGACCTCTGTTATCTCCTGTGATAGTTCCACTTGTTTATCCGTATACTGTTTTATTACAAATTTCACCAGTTTCTATGAGCACTCATTAAAGCCTTCTCCCATTCAGCACAATATTTAAAATGTTCCCTAGCCAGATGGAGCCTTTGGAAACCGTTACCCACACAGTGCCTGTTTATTCTACAAATAGCTTTTAAGTGTCAGAACACTATTTGCCAAATTAAGTTTATTTTTACAACTTAATTACTTCACATTTGACAGGGATTTTTATCTGTAACTCTGCAGGACGGCATTGGATGTAAGTATGGTTCTATCTTTTGCAAACCTGTTTTTTGGGGATGTGGGAGGAAAATACTGTCTTCAATGCAGAAGCCAACGCACACATAAACACAGACAGGCAGCACTTCAGCGAAAGCCACTGAGCACACTACCTAAGACCCCTCCCCAGCTCCCTAAACTCCCCCTGCACTATCCCAGCCTTGTTCTTAGCCAGGACATTAGTCCCCAGATGAACAACGACATCCAGCTCTACCTCTCATCCTGCTGCCCAAGCAATACTCAGGATCCACTTCCCTTCCCTCTGGGCTATGGTGCCATGCTGCCACCTAACCCGCCTCTCCACCCCTTTCCTATTCCCAAAAGTATCCCCCTCACAATTGGTTCCCACACCAGAAGTTGCTTCTTCCTCCACTGGGGTCTTCTACCACTGTCGTTGGGTTCTCCATGATGGAGGACCCCCAGATCCTCCCTAGTCACTACCGCAGGTGCCTTCTCCTGGTTGGGCTGCCTTGCCAGATTGGCGCAGGAATTACGTACTGTAGTGGCACTGGTTGAAGAATGTGCCTCTGGCCCACCCGCTCCCACCCTTCCAGAGTCCATCATAGTTCAGCCATTCCTCCTCCCTGGCATCCTCTGAAAAAAATGGTGGCAGACTTGGTGGCTCCTGGATGGGGGAAGAGTTCTCCCCAATCCTAGCCAACTTGGTCTGGAGTCTAACGACCTCCTCCCAACAACACTGCAGTCTCCAGAAGGTCTCTCTGAAAACTGCTGCTCTACAGCCACCACACCACACCACTCAAAGCATTCTCAGCTTCTGTTCTCCACGTGTTACTTGGAAATACATTTGTACCCTTACCCCAGGTACCGTGTTAGTGTTTCTAGTTTTCCTTTTTTTGTTTGTTTCCATTTGTGTTCCTCCCCATACCTTGTTTAAATCTCTTTATACTTCTACCCTAGATAATGTGCTGCTTCTGTTCCCAGTTTTGGCCTACCTTTGACCTTCTGCTCTTCCCAGCAGTGACTGTTAAACAGTAGTGAACAAGTACCCTACCTCAGTTGACCAGCAGAGTCCCCACTTCCCTGTTTCCTTCTGATGACACCTTCTAATACCTAAGATTCCAATTACTTGCGCCATTCCTTCACTGTTCCTTCACTCACTGGCTGGGACATGCGCATGCTGGACATATCAGAGTGGATAGGCTTTTACAGTGCTCTTGTAAGAAGGTACTAGCCTCTATAAGTGCCACCCCTTCCCCCCATTACACCCCTGATTCATAGGGCTTCCTGAATCTTCTCAGCCAAAGATTAATCTCCTGAGCTAGTTCCCCCCATACTACCTGTTACAATTTTAAAAACATGTCTCAAAGTACTCCAAACACTGCCTACAAATCTTTTTTCTCCCCACTTCCACTGCTACTTTCAATATGAAGAGAAATATAAATAAATATGCCTTTGAGGTAAAGCTTGCCTCTTTGATTCCTCTCTGCCAGCAAAGTCTGTTCATCCAGCTCAGGACCCCAACTAACCTGACCTTTTAAATCCACTGCCTTTTGTTAGAAGGCAGTAAGCCTCTGTCAGCTCCACCCCCTCAATTGCACTCCTGATTCACATGGCTTCCTCAGTCTATTGGGGCAATGTGGTTTTTGCACTAATGAAAGGTGAGGACGCTACACAAATTCCCTGCTTTAATTTGAAAATAAAAAAGCTTGATTTAAGTTTTGTTGACTGGTGGATCTCATATTAGAAATCTGTGAGCGTGTCTCCTATTGCATTTTGTTCTTCCTCAACCTACTCTGCCCAACATTAATCTCCTGAGCTAGTTTCCCCCACACTACCTATTACAATTTTAAAGACGTCTCAAAGTACCCAAACACTGCCTACAGATCTTTCTTTTCTCCACACTTACCCTGCTGCTTTTGGTATGAAGAGACTATAAATAAATAACCCCTTTAAGGTAAAGCTAGGTGGTTTCACTCCTCTCTCCTCACTCCTAAACCCTGCCCAATCTGGCTTCAGGTCGAAGCACAGTACCATCTCAGCCTTGGCTAAAGTCTCCAATGACTGGATCCTTGCTATGGACACCAAGAAGGTTACTGGTGCAGTCTTTCTAGACCTCAGTAAGGCCTTTGACACTGTAGACCATCACCTCCTAATCACCTGTCTTGCCTACATAGGTGCCACTCCACTTACCTTACAGTGGTTTAACAGTTATCTCACAGGAAGGATACAAAAAGTCAAAGCTGATGGCCTACTATCTGACCCCCTTCCAATTGCCAGAGGAGTCCCTCAAGGCTTCATCCTAGGACCAATCCTTTTTCCCTGTACATCAACAACCTTGACTCCCACATAAAGAACTCTAACATACATTTCTTTGCGGACGATACGGTTTTGTACGCATCAGGCTCGTCCTTAACTGAAGTCAGGGAAGCACTCCAAGCTGACTTTATCCAGTTAGAAAGCAACCTTATCAATGCCAAGCTTCTCTTAAATGCCAAAAAAACCAAGACAATGATTTTCTCGAGACTTGCCTTGTCTGGTGCCCTACCTACCCCACCTAAAAACTTCATAGTTACCTCCCTAGGTGAACCCTTGGAAGTCGTACCTAAATTTAAATATCTAGGTATGTGGATAGACAACAAGCTTTCCTTCAGTGACCACATGGAGGATCTATCAAAGAGGCTTAAAAGCCGCTTGGGTTTCTTATTTAGAAATAGGACCTCTTTTCTCTCATGACCAAGAAAAGACTTGTCCAAGCAACATTCCTTCCTTGCTTGACTACGGAGACATTATCTTATCTCCTCCCCAACCTTGAGCCTATCTAAACTGGACGATTCTATCACCATGCTCTTCGCCCATTACTAACTCCATACAGGACCCACCACTGTGATCTTTATGCAGCAGTTGGGTGGACTCTCTTGCCACCAGGACGCCTTCTGCATGCTGGCATTTGGACCCTCAAATTACTACTGCACAAACTGCCTGTCTATTTAACGTCTCTCGTACACATCTCACATAGCGCCTATTCCCTAAGGAAATCCGACCTTATCCTACTAGATGTTCCCAGGACACGTACCACAGCTGGCCAAAGAGCTGTCTCATACGCCCTCCCAAATATTTGGAACCAACTGCAAGCTATGCTGAAGCTAACCAGCATCGTATCAATTAACTCCTACAAAACACTAGCTATCTCTAAATTAAAAGACATATGTAGGTGCTACTAGGCCCCCAACGCCAAGTCAACTTCCTAGGTACCAACTGGCCCTCTACTTATAAAGCTGAAATGTGTTGCATAATTTAGGGCAAGGTTAAAGCTGGAATGTACTGCATAGATAGCATAAGGACTTCTATTGTGTATACCTCTTGTATTATATATTTTTTTTTCTTTGTTGTTCTACATTTTATATCTCCTGTCTATGTAATTGCGAACTGTATGTGTATGTGCCTCAGGACCTCCTTGTGAATGAGCTTGCTCAATGGAGTCTTTCCTGCAATAAACTTGAACTTGAGCGTTCTGTCAGCAAAGTCTATCCATGCTGACTATTTAGCTGATTTTTGTTTTCTCACCCTAGGGGCACATGCAACCATTTATGCTGAAAAGTTCTGTCTTCTTCATCTCTAATCTGGAAGGGAGCCCTCTCTGGTAGATCCCTCATAATTCCCATCTACACTGAACTGAGAGGAACTGAGGGGATCATTTGGGACTCAGGACCAGTGAGGCTTCTTGCTCTATCCGTCTTTTTCCTGTATACAAATGCTCTAAAAGTGACATTATTGAATGGCTATTGTTCACATTATTCAAATATTTTATTGGTGTAGGGTTATCATGCAACTGTCTTGTTATTTGACTTACTCTTTGCACACTTTTGCACCATAATGAAGCAATGGTATATTACAGCCCATACTTAAGCCCTTACTAGCTATTTAACTTTGAACCAGTGTGGGGTCTACAAATTTACATAGTTGATGAATTATGCATCAGACATCCTTCATAAAGCAGTATGACTGATCCAGTCCCTGGCCCCACCCTGATGAAGGCTCATTGTGGAGCTGAAGAGCTGGGGTGACTTGCAGCATGGTCTGGAGAGCTAGCACTTTGATGTGAGATTTGTCATTTGTCTTATCTTTTGCAGATGGATGTGGGGATGTATCAGGGTGCTCAATAAATTAACATATTTTGTTTGAAAGAGACATCTCATTTTGAGCCCTATTTCTTGGAGTGCAGACTCGAGTGCTGAGAGACATTGGTATGTATGTGAAGGCTTTGCTGCCCTGAGCCTGCACCCCTTTCCTGCACAATGTGCATGCACTTTTCTGTGGTCTCCCTTATTCCTCTAGCCCTTCACTCATTTGTTTCTCGGGTTCTGTTTTATATTGTATTATTTCATTTCAGTGGTTTATCTGTGGTCCTTGTTCCAGTTTTGAGTCATTGCTGCTATGATTCTTGCCTTCTTTTATTGGTACTATTTTTGCAGTATTCATATTTACTGTCTATCTTTTCCCCTGTAACCTTCCACCCTCCCCCTGTCGCACTTAGAAAAGAGTTCTGGCTCAGTGTGCCTCTCCTATACAACAATTTTCAATAAATACACCGCTGTTTCTGTCTAACTGCTTATCTTGTTTTACTCTATGCCAAGCCTACAGCAAAGTTAGAGGCACATGCCTTTTAGTAAAGGGTGATGCATCATAGTCTAATCTACAGAAAACACTGAATGGCTCAGTTAGTGACATTCAAGGAAGGAAGGAATACAAACAATTTCTAAAGCTAGATCAAATCCAATGAGGTTGCACACAATGTCCGGATGAATCTGTGATTCTTCTCATGGAACCAATGGCTTTAGATGCATGCCACATCTTGGGGAGAATGACAGTTATTTCTTACTAGGTACTGTTCCATTTTTCCCTCCTTTCCCAGGGTTTCCGCTTCTCCTTTGTTACCATCCAGAAGACCATGACTGCCTTTTACTCCCTGAATTTGAGTAAGTCTAGTCCTGAAGGACTTAATCCCAAACTCCTCTATATCTTTGTTCCTGCCATTGCATCTCCTTTGACTAGTCTATTTAACACTCCTTCTCCCTCAGTGCAGTCCCACAGTCCTGGATGCTGGCCAAAGTTATACCACCCCACAATGGGGGAGACCCTTCCTCCTCTGGTAACTATCTTCAAGAGAAACTTGTCTACAACAGTTTCTCCAATTTCCTCTCTTTCTTTGATTTCCTCTCTTCATTCCAGTCTGGCTTCAGGAAGGATCACTGCACTGTCTCCTCCCTACTATGTGTAACTGATAGTAGAGAGGATATTATGTGTAACTGATAATATCCTCCCTACTGTGTGTAAGTGATAATATCCTCTCAGAGATGGATCAGGGTCACATCATAATGGCAGCCATCTTCATCGATTTAGCTGTGGTCTTTGACTTGGTGCCTCACCCTCTCCTCCTGAATAAGTTGGGTTCTGCTGGCCTCTCATCTCCCAATGCTGACTGGTTCCATTCTTACCTCATGAGCCATCCACTCCTCTTCCTATCCATGTGGGGGTCCCACAGGGCTCCATCCTGAGCCCCACTCTCTTCTCCATCTGCCTCAGTGAGCTCCCTTCAGCCTGTGCCAACTCACATATTAACATGTAAGCAGATGACATAGTCATGTACACTTCTGGTCCCTCCACCACAACCGTGGAAGGTGTGCTACACCAAGACTTCAACAACATCCTACGTGGTTCCATTCAAGCCAGCTCTGGGTCAACACTAAAAAAAGTGTGTCCATGACCTGTGGCACCAGTCAAAAACTGGCCAAACTCTTATCTCTTCTCCACCTTGGATGGCTCCCCACTTGAAATGGTTCCTTCTTTCAAGTACCTCAATATGTGGCTTGACTTCACAGCCTACATCAATGCTATCCATGCCAAGCTCCAGCCTAAACTTGGTGTCTTGTACTGTAGTAAAGATTGTCTTTCTCTGCAGGTTCACCAAGATTTTGTCACCAAAATGGTGCTTCTAGTCTTTGACTATGCAGACATGGTCTATGACTCTGCCCTCTCCACCTCTCTGGACAGACTGGATACCGTCTGTAACTCCTTCTGTCGCTTCGCAACCATTTTTCCTTCTCAAGCTCATCACTGCTCATTTTACCCATCATTATCTATTCTCCCTCTTCCCTACCATTGCCAGATGCACTGTGCCTTCTTTATATCTAAATACCGGCTTGGGTCCCTTCCCTCCTACCTCTCATAGTGATTTTTATTCTCAATTAGGTAGGATGTCTCTAAGATTTGAACTGAGTATTTTTTTGACTGTATGATTTTTAAATCAATTTTTCTAATTCTTTGTTGCCCTTATCTGATTTGGTTTCTATTCATTGGGTTCCATCTAAACCCAGATCTGCCAATGGTTTGTTATAAAATACAATGTTACATAAGCATAGGTTTGGCTCTTGTGCTTTTTCTATTGCAGCACCTTTATACTGGAACACTTCACCTGCGTCACTTCGATTGGCATCTTCTCTTCCTTGTTTTAAGACTATGTTTAAATGGTTTTTATTACAGAATTCAATCTGTAAATGTATTATTTAATTCTTGTTGTTAGTGTTTTTTTGTTGTTTTATGACTTGCAACTGTGTATTGTGTGTTCCCATGTTGGACCTGAAAAAGGGCCTTAGTCCACTGTCCTAACCAGTTAACAAATAAAGAAATAAAATAAATAAAAATAGCTCCCCTCCATTGTTCCCTCTGCCTCCTGCTCCCTCCGCTCCAAGGACTCTCATACCTTGTTTTACCACATCCCCATACCTCGACTGACCAATCAGTTTTCCCCTATCGTTTTTCCCTCACTTTGGAACCAGCTGCCCTTCACTCATTACTTTTCCTGGCCCCCTCAGATATCAGCTGAGGCTCCTTCTTCCCCCCCACTCCAGTTTTCTTACCCCTTAACAGTCCCCCCACACTTACTGATATGTTTAGCTTGTTGCTTATGCCTTATTTGTTCATGGTGGACTTTCTGTGGTCTTCATGTGCTCTCATTTGCCTTTATTGTAACATTGAAATTGTCTAGGCCATGTATTTCTGTCCTTTGTTCCTCTGCCCCGGGCAACACCTGGAAATGAGCCTTGGCTCAGTGTGCCTCTCCCAGTCATCAATTTTCAAAATAAATAAAATAAGTAAATAAATTGGTACCTGTTATGCACACAAATGCATGAAAAACCAGTTACAGTACTATTACATATACACACTCCCTAATGGAAACAGGAATGATTATACAATGTCCTCAAGTTCCCAGTCCACAGACACTCTGGGAGGCTTATGCAGCTGCATAGTGAAAGTGCTTTGGCACTTATGTGTCAGAGTTGCAGGTGATCTTCCTCTGTGTGGGGGTTGATGATGATGATGATGCTAGCAGCGATCCTTCTCTGGATGGTGTTTACTCTCTCTTGGTGTCAATCGAGGTGCAGAGTCAGCACTCAGTGTCAGGCACCAGTTTCTGTTTGTGATATTGCAGGCTGCAGCAATACCTCCAATGCTGTTCAGGGTCTCTCTCTAGGCTTCGCTGTCTCTTCCTCCTCACATGCATCTCTCCCAGTGTTTCTCAGAGAGGTCTCTCCTGTCCAGCATGTCCAAGCATCCAGTCCCACAGGGATGGTCATAACCGGTATGTAGCATTAGTGCTGATTAAGTGCACTCAGTTACAGTTCAGACTGCAGTACTGTACAAGGAAAGCCTCTCTTAGAGCTGTACCTCTCAGCTTCATAGTTGGGCAGCTTTTAGCATGCGATTACCTCTCTTTTCAAGCAAGGAATCCACTTCTCTATTCTGGCAATCTGTCTCTCTCAGTAATTTTGATCAGATAACTCTTTACCTTGGAGACAGGTCTTCGTTTCTCCCCCCTTCTCTTTTTCTCTCCAGGCTGAACATGCCACCGATCAGTCTCCTGTCCCTGTGTGTGCAAATCCAGGCAGGTCCCAGATGTGGTGACTCCAGGTAGCAACTCCACCCGAACTGTTCTCCTGGCTGGAGCCAGGCATAGACTTAACTGGGTACTGAAACAGCTGTTGCTGTCAACTGGATGAAATTTAACTCTGCAGCTGCAGTGATCTATGGAGTTGTCAGTCACACTGGGTTGTGCTGGAGCTCCAGTCCTCAACACCTGATTAGCTCCAAATGCATGCCAGGATTCATACCAGTCTTCCAGTGTACCAGTAGCTCCCTGTGGCTACCCTTCAAATTCTGCACCCTGACTGGCTGAAAGTGCAACCCCTAACTCCTGTTGGTGTGGAGATGGGTTAGAGGGCATCAAGATAGCAGCAGTCTGTAGAGGCTGGAGTACTAGCCCAAAAGGTCTTATTTTTGTAAGGCTTCTGCCTTGAAACAGTCTCTGGTGCCCTTGTTGTTTATGCAGTTCCCACTGTCATGCAGTTTAGTCAGGGCATCAACTGGTGGTTACCAGATCCAACAGGAAAGCTGAACATGTAGATTGCAGCAGCAGAGGGTGGCACCTTTGATGTGTGATGGGAGTCACTTATGTACAGGTGCAGGAAGCGCTGAAGAATCCTGATCACTTGTTCTCTGCCAGCCACCGCTTCAAGTCCCTTGGTGATCTGCAGAGTATCGCTGGTGCACGGTAGCAGGGCAAGGATGGTGGAAGTCCAGGTAAGCCTCCACACTTTGGGCGGCAGTGTGTGCACTTGCACTGCTGTTTTATTAGTGGTGGAAGTACCTGTATTGCAGTGTATCAAAATAGTCCTCATATTCCTGATACATTTCTTAGCTCTTGGTTTTGGAGTACTAAACCTAGATTAGTGATTTTAACCAGTGACCTCTCTAATTGTCACTATGCTTCAGTGCCTGTGTTATAGAATACAGCTGCAACTGTATATGGTTCACTCACTAGTCCCTTCTCCAGCTTTGTCTTAACTTTTTTAATTGCTGTGTTGCCTAAGTATTCTGCCTCATTCGCTGCCTGTATTGCTGATTGTCATTTGTACTGAATCAACTCTGTAATGTTTAGTTGACTTTTAGAGCTGGCCCCATTAGTACTTCTGCTTTCCTGACTCTCCTCCAAGTGTCTAAATGGGCTAACCACCTGGCCTCAAATCACGAGTAGCCACCATTGTAGCAACTTCATTTACTATCGAGGTCAACACTCTCACTATCTTCTCACACTTTCATTCAATATGGCTACTCCTTAGTCTCCTAGCTGTCTCACTCACCATAAACTCTTCTAACCTGTTTAGACATGGCCCGCATCATTTAACTTAAAAGAGATGCAGTTTTACTGCCCCATCCCACAAACAAAACAGATAGATACCTGCCCACCACCAGGCACAGGGTTTCTCCACATTGGATCAATCTGGCACTTCTGTGGCACCAACAAGGGATCTAACACCACAACTGTTTATTCCCTTTTGATAGGGGGCTAAGAGTCTCACATTTTTGCCACAAAAATCTTTGTGTTTCTCATTCTGTTGGCATGGGCATTGAATGCAGTCCCGGCCCTGCAGTACCAGCCTGGCCCCTAACTCTACCACAAGCCAATTCAAGTGGCCACTCATGGCTTGGGGCCAGGTGGTTAGTCCATTCAGACTCGCAGGCCAACTCCTTCTAATCTGATGTGAGGTAGGCCAATATTGATACAGGAGTCAGTTTAACTGCATACACATTCTAGTACAGGTAAAACACCACTCATGTAATATAGCTCAGTATGTGTGGGCAGGCAGGAGGGTGGAGGGAGGGAGGTAGTGTACTGCAGAGGATCTGCTATGGCTTCTGGAGGGTGCTCAAGAAGATGGGTGAGTTGCATAGTTTGCCAGAGGATGGAGTTCCTAGTGACAGAACTGAACCATCTCAGAGCTGAGCTTAATAGACTGAGGGACACTTCCATCCACTGGGGACCTGGGACCCGGGACACCTCAGCCCCACCAGGCTTCAGGAGCAGGATGGTGTGTGATTGGGAGGCTGGTTGGGAAATAGCAAGTCTAAGTCCCTTGCATGGTGACAAGAAACTGGTATCAGACAAGACAGGATTGCTTCCAACAGGCTCTGGAATAAAAGCACAAGTCAGACACCGATCCTGGGATTAAAAGGTTTAGTCCATATGGAAGGAGGCTAGCTGTGTGACACAGTCTGCACAGTAGGAGCCTGCTGAGGGGTTAGGGAAGAATGGGGGAAAATCTGAGTCTTAATGCTGGGGGACACAATAGTAAGAGAAATAGGGAGACTGGTTGAGAGTTCAGAGCCAGGCAAAAAGAAGATGGTGTGCCTTCCAGGAATGACGGCAGAGAATATCATACCAAGATCCAGACCATGGGGATGATGGGAAGCCAGATGTTGTGATCTGTTCATGAACCAATGATCTGGTGGGATGCAGGGAGGAAGTTCAGCAGTGCTGGAGAGATTCATTGTGCTGGGAAAGAAGCTCCAGGATAGTTTATCCTCGGTAACTTTCTCAGAAGTGTTATCAGTGCCATGCACTAGTCAGTCCAGGAAGAGAAAGATTGTAGATTTCAATATGTGGCAAAAGAGGTGGTGTGGCAAGCAAGGTTTGGGGTATGGAGGAAACTGCAGAACCCTCTGGGAGGACAAGGCCTTGTGTGCATCATTCCACCTACATCTCAGTAGGTGGGGGAGTCGGTACTGGGAAGAAAACTGGGGAGTATGTCAGCAAATATTTAAACTAGGCAGTGGGGAGAGCTGCATCAGGGTATAGGACCCAAGGCTGTTGCATAATGGGAGCCATAGGGCCTCACTGAATGATATCACTTGCGTGTGTACGTAGGTAGAGAGAAAGACAGGGATGGCAAGAGGGATATGGGTGGGATGGTCACAACAAAAGGAGATATATTAAAATGCACCATTACATACAAGGTAACTGCAGGTAACAAATACCATAGCATGAGCAGGGCAAGGACTTAAATAAAAGAAGAATGGGGCAACAGACCTCCTGGAAAGCAATGAGTGTTAACACAAGGAGCCTCGGCAACAAATTGGGGGATCTTCAGGCATGGTTGCAGAAGTCCAAATGGATTAAGTGGCCAAGATGGAAACCTGGACAACCCCGCACTGTACTCGGGACCCAACAATACCAGGGTGCTCTACCTTTAGGAAGGATAGGGCTGAGAGCAAAGGGGTGAGGGAATCAAGGCAACAAGGGTCATGATAGCAAGTGGCAAGGTGTTAATAGAGTCACTGTGTGTACAACTGGAATTGGGAAGGGGCAGGGAGGGTGAGACTGGGGAGCTCTATAGACCACAAATGAAAAAGAACAGGAAGACAGGAAACTTGAATGGGAAAGCAAAAGGACACTAGTACGGGGAAAATGGTGTTCACATGAGACTTGAACTTTCCTGATGTAGACTGCAGCTTTCTGACAGCAAGCAGCAATGGTAGTCAGGAAATCATTGATGATTTCCAGGATGGCTTCTTAGGGTATGTGAGTAACAAGTAGTATTTCCCAAATACCATGAATAATAGTCAATTTGTTACTTGGGGGGGGAATTAATATTCACTGCTATTAAGCATGTTGCTGTTTGACAGAGTTCAATATCTCCTGAGACTTCCTGCCTACTCAGAAGCCACCTTGGAAGCTGACTGAAAGCAGCTCATGTGACAAAGTATTCACAGAAGCTACAGGCAAGACAGAAAGACATCTGAGCTGCTGTAAAAAGAGCAATCTACTTCAATCTACTTATTAAAAATTAGACAAAAGCAGTAATCTTGACAGTTTTTGTTCACTTTCTAAATCCCAAGCTCAGAGGGTCGATTATTTTATACATGTCATTTGAAAAGTAGTCTTTTATTTATTTTTTTTTTTTTCAGGAGAATTGCTAGAGTGGGAACAAAGTAAAACTAAAGGAGGGCTGTGTTTGCTGAGAGACAAGACCCCAACCCAGCAGACACACAAATCCTGTGTGTACAAAATCCAAACAAGATTTAAAGCTGTGGTGTTTTAAACAGCTAAAAGGAGTACAGCATATCTTGTAAGGGTTTATTTAGTGAATAGAAATTTAAGGTTTTATTTGTAACTTAGTTGGACTTGTCTGAAGTAGCAAACAAAGGATTTTCATAGTAATCTAACTGAAGTGCAGTGATGTGCACAACTGCGCAGAATAAATATATTATTGTTTTGTTTTTTTTTTGTTTTTTTGTGGAGGCCAGAGTCAGCTTGACTTCCACCACTACTGCTTCTGAGTGGCTGCCATTTTGTCCTGTGTTTGTGTTCAGTAGTGTGTTCTACTCAGCTCAGCTGTTAGGGACCTATTTGCTATTTTTCATGGCTTTGTGCCAAAGAAGAAGAAAAAAATGTTTTAGTCAGGCTTGACTATTAGTGAGTGAGAATTTTCAGCTTACTGGCATTGTCACAGTGAGTGACTATATTTCATAGTAATATAATTTAAATTTAATTACAGCTTCCTGTGAGGAATCAGGGCTCATGGCCCTCCATGACAATTTGTGCAACTGTATGTGCACCACCTTATAGCTGTTAGCTGGTAGGGTGAGACTACTCTGCTAACTCCCACCACTCCTGGGCAGCTAGCCATTGGTATATTCTGTATGTGTATGTAGGCATGTGTGTGCACATTGTGCACTCAAGACATTGTTCTACGTTTGTGGCTTCATGCCTAAGAAGAAATTTAAAACAGAATTTTTTTCTTCAGAGAATTTATTTAGTAGGCAAGCTTGACTAGTGAGTGAGACTTGTCAGCTCACTGGCATTGCTGCAGTGATTGACTACTATTTTTCATAATGATATAATTTACATTTCATTTCATCTTCCTGAGAGGAATACAACTATGGCAGACAGAGAACATACCAGAAAATGTACTTGGTCTGGCTGCCCCATTAAAGTTGCAGTAGGTGGAGAGCAGGAAGCAGCAAATGGGGGATGAGTATACTGTGTAGTGACATTCAGGGTGCATTGGCCACATGAAATTATGTTGTACCCCATCAAAGCCTGCTGCCTCCAGCACTAGTACAGTGCTGGCTGACATCAGGGGAAAAAGTACCATTTGAACTACTAGTAGTGGTGCTATGAGGACATTGTCATTAACTGCCACTGATACCACCAGTGTGAATGTGTCCTCCCTTCATCCCTTGTGACTGCCACTAGTAACACTGTCACCTCATCCTTAATAACCACCACTTCTCTGATCCACCACCCATCCACTGGGACTACTAGCATCCCAACCTCTGCTGCAACAGTGGCCATGCCAGCCACTCCTGCCTCTGAGACTAAGGCCACCTCTTCCACTGTGACACAGACCACTCTGCTACTGTGGCTGAGACCACTTCTGCCACTATGACCCAGACTATTCCTGCCATTGTAACCATTGTGACCACCAGTACTGCTACAGTGACATCAGACCCTACTACCACTGTGGCCCAAGCCAGTTGCACAACTATTTCCAGTACTGCATCCACCCCTATTGTGACACCTCTTGTTTCCTTGGCCTGTCTCCAGTACTGTAGATGTTGATAGTGTGGATGAGGAAGAGCACTCATCCCATTCTGAGTACTTTCCACCAGCAGAGGATTTGCCCACTAACACATCATCTAAACAGCCTAACCTAAGAAGCTTTGATGATGAGGCAGTTTGGGGAGTACCTTGAGAGCTGCAAAGCAAAAACGTGGGTGGTAACAAAATCTTAACCTCTCGAGGCTGCACTGGCAGGAGGAAGAGGGATATGGCTCCCCTCCCCGTGAAAAGACTCAGCAAGCTGTCCTTCAGCACTTTGTTCAGCAGGCTTCTTCCCAGCCTGAAGACCCAAGTGAAGCAGGTGCAGGTGTACTAGTAGTTCGAGAGGAAAACCCACAGCAGCAGGTCCAAAAAAGGAAAAGATACTGTTTGGCCAAAAGAGTGGTGCTGGTATTGCTCATGACACTAAGCAAATGAGTGGTGTCAGGAGCTGTAAGAGCATGGCATGGCTGCATTTCACATCAATAAAGTAACATAACAGAAAGGCAGTGTGCAAATTGTGGGGCACCACTATCAGCAGGGGGAATCTCTGACAAATTTAAGAATAACCTCTTTAATGAAGCACTTAAAGGTGAAGCATCCCAGGTTTTTAAAGCATCAGGGTCTGTGTCTGTTGTTCCATCATCCAGGACTGGTGGTGATGATGATGTAGGCAGTGGTGCTGGTGGCAATGTCACAGACTGTTCCACCTCTGAAAAAAAATTACTGGTCCTACCACTCCTTCCCCCTCAACACCAAAGAGTCAATGCACCCCCCAGCACTCCCATCAGGCACCAGTCCCCTGCTGTTTCCATACCAAGTGTGGAACATTCCCTATCCATGTCAGTGTCAATAGTGGAAGTGTTCCAGGTCAGAACTACTGCAAATATCAATCTTCCCATCAAACAGTTCAACATATCACACAGCTCATTGATGAAATTATAGCACTGAATTTATAACCCTTTGCTGTTGTGGAAGACACTGACTTTCAGAGACTTTTGCAGCACTTGCAGCTGTGGTACCAGATCTTTTCACCGATTATGGTGCCAAACATATGAGGGCGTGAGAATGGAAATTATCACACTAATCTCAGAGGCTGAGGGGGGTGACATTTTCCACTGCGTCTCAGACATCTGGAGCAGTACAAACTCCATGCATGCATATCTCTCCTTGACCGCACACTGGTGCATGGGAAAGCCTGATTCCTGTTGCTGATTCTTCATTCTCTCCCTGTATCACTGACTTTCCTTCTACAGTCTGGCTGCCATACCAGATCTGATCTTCTAAATGTTTGGCTAATGGAGAAAGACCACAAGTCACTGAACATCCTGGCATTCATTAAAGATATGCTGCAGTCTGGAACAGGTGGTACCATCTACATTGTTTTTTTTTTGTCATGGATAATGGGGCAAATACAGTGAAAGCAGTCAGTGATATGAATTTCATCAGAATTCATTATTTTGCCCACACCTCAAATCTAGTGGTCACATCTGCACTACATCACAGTTCTGAGACTAGCAAGACTGTCTCCACAGCACACTCCATGTTCTCCCTTTCATTGTTCTGTGAAGGTTTCATCACTGTCAGTAATGCTTGATACAGGATGGGAGTATCAACTGGAATGCAACATACCTGACGCTGTCTAGACTGCTAGAACAGAAGCGCACATTTCATGACATGCCATGGAGGGTGATATTGAGAAAGTCCTAGGCCACCCTGAGTTGTAACTAATTGACACCATGGTGAGAATACTTGGGCTATTTGAGAGGAGTACTCATGATCCAAATCTGTGCATCCACTTCCACCCTGAGTCAGATGATGCCTACAGTGCATATCCTGAAAACATCCATGGAAGGCTATGTAGAGGAATACAGGGAGATTCCAGATGGGGCAGCTGTGCTCATTGATGGCTGCAAACTGAATTGGATGCAAGGTTTGCAAAAGTGCTAGATAGTTGCAGCAACATTTTTCCAACCATGCCGGATCCCTGATTCAAATGTGAGATCCTTCAGATGGTTATGGATAGTCACAGAGTGACTCACTCTTGCCAGGAGTGCACTGGTTGCATGTTGTGACTGCTACAACCGGCTGGGGAAGAAACTCACGAGAGACAGGGAGTGGCATCTGGTGGTCTGGTTTTGGTTTTACTGGTGGGAGATGAGGAAGAAATACATGGTGCTGGCAGCAGCAGCACTCATAAGAGTGAATGGGCACTGCTTGGCACATCCTTACATCAAAAGCAACAGAAGAGGTTGGGAGACCACGTGATGGCCACCTGAGCAAACACACTCTTTACTGCTCTTGCACTCCTACCCTTTAAAACTTAATTTCTAGGCTACTAACCTACCTCAAACAATACTGTTTCTGCAGAATTAGTCATCAGGTGTCCTGGAGCATATGTTGGTCCGATATCTGGAGAGCATGGAATACGAAATGCGAGATTCTCTCCCACAACACACTCCGCCAACCACCCAATGTGAGATAAGAGCTCCAAGTGAGCAAAGCCTCACTCAGCCGGGACACCAAGCCAGGCGACTTCCCAGGCCTCATTGACATTGGAGACGTTTTTGGAAGGTCTGGCCCCACTGATGGACATGCTTAATTCCCTATCACAGAATTTTCAAAAAATGCAACAAAATATAGAGCAACTCGCACAGCACACTACCTACAATGAAGTGAGGATCTCATCCCTGGATGATTGGCAAGCTCATACTGACCAGATATGGTGGCCCTTCATTGCAGAGTTAAAGGCTTAGAGGAGAAGATAGAAGACCTTGAAGGCCATTCCCATAGGAACAACCTTGTCATATTAGGCCATCCCAAGAAAGAAGAGGGTACTGATGTGGTTTCTTTTATTCAAAATCTCTGTGTTAAAATTGCAGATCCCTCTCAAATTCTGCCACTTACATTATCGAGAGGGCCCACAGATTGTCTAGATCGATGCCACGACCAGACTCCTCTCCAAGACCTCTTATTTTTCGGCTTCTGAACTTTCAGGATAAGCAACATATACTGGACAAGACTAAGGAGCTGAGGGAGGTACTGTGGGAAGGCAAACATTTGTATTGTGTAAGACCTTCTCTTTTCTGCATGGTAGAAGAGGACGGCTCTCCACCCGTTTGTTTCTAAGTTGATTATAGCAGGCATTAAATTCTGAATGAGATACCAAGCCACCCTGCAAGTATATAAAGAGGACAAGTGGCATAGTTTTGAATCGGTGGATCACGCATCTGAAGCCCTAAAGTCTCCTTACTCCGATCTATTCAAGTTCAAGTTTATTGCAGGAAAGACTCCATTGAGCAAGCTCATTCACAAGGAGGTCCTGAGTCATAAGCATATACAATACATAATTACATAGATAGGAGATACACAGTGTAGGACAAATGGTGGAGAATTATATACATTTAGGAGGTATAAACAATGGACATTCTTGTACTATAATGCTGTACATTTCAGAGTTAGCCTAGTCCTATGTTATGTAACGCTTTTCAGTTTATACCATGGAGGGCCAGTGGATACTTGGGGAGTTGTTTAGGCGTTGAGGTCTAGTTGCATCTACATATGTCTTTTATTTTAGAGAATGCTAGTGGTGTTTCTGATATTAGAAGCTAGATCTCTTAGTGCGTTCTGATTTTAGTTTATATGATTGAATTCAGGAAGATATCTTTACACATGGCAGAACTAATCAGTGGCACGCATGGTCTGACCTTACTGAACCCTCAAACAGTTGTTTCTGGACTACCTGTTACAAATGCCTTCTTGCACTGTTAAGTGCCTGCCTTCTTTGCCCTGAGTTACAAACTCCATCTACTGGTATATGATGTAAACTGCAAGCTGATTGACTCCATTTATTTTTATATGAGACATTTTTGTTAATTACTGGTAAATGACAGACAGTCTTTCTTTGTTATAGTATACACAGGATTGCTTCTGATGTTGGATTTGTTTTCATAATCACCAGCTAGGGAACCGGAGAACTTATTGTATTTAATTTTATCCTTACTGCTCTCGGAATAACAGAGAGACTTGTAACACTTACCACCTATAAGTTTTTAAATTAATTTACTTGCTTTACCTAGCAGGTTCTCTGAATTATGTTTTCTTGTTTTTCACCCAAGTATTGTAATTGGACATAAGAGACTATATGAAGGTTTGATTGGGTTAATATCTATTTGGAATACTGTTTTGATGCTTTACTATTTGTGATACTAGAATGTTAAAGTGTTAGGCTGGTAGAAGTTTTTTCATTTTATAGAAGTATTTTGGAGGGGTGAGGGTGCAGGGGGGCATATGCTGTGGGAGGAGTTATACTTCATCAGGTCTGAAGACTTGGGAGGTTTCAGTCATTAGGACCGGGGTATGTTTGTTTTAATATTACAGTTACTGTGGGAGGGCTGGGGGGTGGGTTGAGGGAGGGTTGGGTTCCCCAGGGGTACCTTGAATTTGCACTGCTTAACAGTTTGTACCTGATTCTAAATATATCTAGACCATTGATCGTTCGGGTGCTTTCCACTCTATCTTATCATTTTGCAATGACTATGCAGTTTACCACTTGGAATGTTAAAGGGGCCCGTCCCAGGGTGAAACACTACCAGATCCCGCAGCACCTTCAATTATTGCAGTTTCAGGTAGCTTTCCTCCAGGAAACCCATTTACTCTCTACAGAGGGGCTTCTTTTTTGCAAGCAGGCGATAGGACAGGTTTTTGCTGCAAGTGACTCAAGGAGCTAAAGAGGGGTTATGATCCTGATTTTTGGGGTATAAGTTTTTAGTTGTCCCAAAATACAGTGGACCCTAGAGGTCATTATCTCTTGATGCATGGGATACTGGGTCATACTGAGGTAATTTAGGGATGTACAATATATATGGCCCAAATAGGGACTCCCCAGAGTTTTTCTCAGAGGTACTGATCCAATTGGCTCAGTTCGCCCGTCTACCAATCATTCTGGGTGGGGACTGGAACCTCATTTTAAACCCAGACCTGGACAAGTCAGGTCACAAATTACCAGGTTTGGCCTTAAAGACTTTATTGCCCTATTTATCGATTTCAATGAAGGCTCTATCCCTGATTATGGGAAATTAGGGTGTTCTCTAAAATGTGCTCTACGTGGGGAACTTATCCGTTTGGCCACCAGATGGAAGAAGCAACGCGATGCTTCTCTTTGTCTTACCCTTGATCAAATTGAAACACTGGAAGGGGGTAGTTTCCCAAGATAGGTAAGAGAGGCACCGAGATCAACTGGCCACTTTGAGAGATCGATATGCAGACAGTCTGAGGGAGCGGGCTGAACATGCTATTTTAAAAACCCACTCAACTTTCATTGACCAAGGGGACAAAGCCGGGCACCTTCTTGTTCTTAGATTACGAAAGCAGGAGGACTCCCGCTTGGTACTCTCGACTGAATCCCTAACTGATAACTCCCTGAAAACTACACCTGAAGAGATAGTCAAAGAATTTGCCCTCTACTATCAGAGGCTATATGATGCTCCAGTTACCCCCCCCAACTCCCGAAATTAAGGACTACTTATCCCATATTCAGCTCCCTTGTCTAACTCAGGATCAGCAGGCTTTTCTGCTCGGCCCCATATCATATCAAGAAATCCAGACAGCCATTAATTCTCTCCCTTCAGACAAATCCCTGGGCCCAGATGGTTTTTCCCCCAATTTCTATAAAAACTTTGCTACTGAACTTACCCCAATTCTTCACAAGTTATTCCTCTCCTTCTGTGATGTGGGCATAACAGACTCCACACTAGTAGAAGCAATAATTGTAGTTATACCTAAACCAGAAAAATCCCCTAACAAAGTTACTATCAACCAATATCTCTCATGAATTATGATGTTAAACTTTTCACCAAAATATTAGCCGACAGAATTATGCAGATTTGGGAAGGGTTGATTGGTCCAGAACAGGTTGGCTTCATGAGGGGTCATTCATCAATTGACCATTTAAGGAAGTTATCCCATATCCTTTCTGCCTCCAGGGAGGACAATTTGCATATGGTCTTGGTCACCCTGCATGCAGAAAAAGCATTTGACAGAGTGAACTGGGCATTCTTATTTGCAGCTTTGGATAAGATTAGTTTTCCATCAACATTTATTAAATGGAGACAAGCCTTATACTCCCATCCCAGTGCAAAGATTTACTGTAATGGGATGTTGTCTGGCAAGACTGAACTCCACTCTGGTACTCGTCAAGGTTGCCCACTTTCCCAATCTCTGTTTAATCTCTATCTGGAACCCCTGCTTTCTCTCCTAAAAACTTCCCCTACTATTAGTGGGATCCCTGTTGCCTCGCTCGACCTCAGACTCTCTGCATGTGCAGAAAACATCCTGCTACATCTTTCAGATACTGCTGTGTCGGTTAAGGCAGTCCTTCAGATTATTCAAGACTTTGGTATGTATTCCAATTATAAACTCAATTTAGACAAAATGGTGATAATGCTTCTAAATCCCTTGGTAGTAGCCTCTGATTTTCACCACTTTGGGATGGAATGGACTACCAAACTTAAATAGTTAGGCATAATCCTCGCACAATCTAGAGCCTTAATGAAAAAGTTTAATTTGGATGAGCTGGTCCATACTTGCCACCAGGATTTGCAGAGATGGACTCCCCCCCCCATCTCTACAAGGTAGGGCAAGCATAATTAAAATGAATATTCTTCCCCAGTTATTTTATCCCTTAACATGTTGAATTGGTGGCTCCCTCTTAGCTGGTTTAAGAGAATACATGGTATTATCTCTCCCTTCTTGTGGCGAGGCAAAACCCCACATAGGGCCTACAATTGCCTTGGGTTTCTAAAAGACAAAGGAGACCTTAAACTCCCTAATTTTCTTATGTACTATTTTGCTAGCCATATAGCAAACTATGCTAAATGGCCTAGGGTAGTAACCCCTACGAGTCCTGTCCAATATACCCCTTTATGGCTTCAAATAGAGAGAAACCTGATAGAACAGTATGGCATTACACTAGATAATCTCTTTTTCATATCTCCTAAATGCTTGCCAAAACAATTTTGGGATTTGGTCATTTTCACCTCTCCGAGAGTACATGCACAACTTTGTAGAGCATTGCACTACTCCAATACACTGGATGTTTCTCAGCCGATTTGTGGGAATCCAAATTTTAAGTTGGATGGCCTTATGTTGACTCCCAAGACTATACCTTCTCTTGAAAGGAAAGTGGTTCTTGATCTTCTTTCTAATGGTTATATTCCCCAGAGCAACGAGTTGCTGGTCTGTCTCAATGTGCCAGTCCAGTCCATCTTTTGAATTTTCCAGATCTGTCATTTGCTGGTTGCATCGTGTGGATTGGCACCATGGATCACTAACTGAAGTGAGCTCCTCCATTTATTCCAAACATAGGCTTGGCAGCCTCACTCAGTCTCCTCATTGGTTTCTGTTCTATTCAATGAACTCTTCCCTGAGATGATGGACCATCCCAGTTACTGGCCCATATCTTTTCCTGCTTTGATGTTTGACTGGAGGTGAATCTGGATGGATTTATATCATTTGTTGTCCAATGATAGACTCCATCTTACCCAATTCTATATTTTAAATGATTTATATTACACCACTGTCCGGTTGGCTAAAATTAGGAGACTCCCCTCTTCCCTATGTACTAGATGTAGTCAAGCTGAGGGTTCTTTCAGACATGTTTTCTGGGATTGTCCAAGGGTTGCTCCCCTGTGGGAGAAAATTAAAAATAAGATGGACCCCCTTTTGGGGTTGGAAGAGTTTTTTCTTCTGGAAATCTATCTGGTAGGGAACTTTTCCAGGATTTCTGTTAAAGAAAGGAGATACTGGATGGCTCTGATTTCCCTATATGTTAAGAAAGTGGTTTTATGCCATTGGAAAGATCAATCTGAAATCTCATACTCTGAGTGGCTCAATGAGATACTACACAATCTGAGGATCATGAAAATGATAGCCAGTCTTCATAGCCGATTGTCAGTTTATAAGAATAAACGGGAAAATTTATATGTTTTAATCCTGGCATCTCTCTCCACCTAAAAATTTGTCTAGACCTGAACTGGATAGGCCTGTCCAACTTCAAGGGCATATAGGGATAATTCTACATGTGTTCCCTTTCCTGCTTATTCCTATTTCTAGAGGGTATTGTACTCGCAAACTCTACTGAGAAACCTGCCTGGAACCTCACATCATCAAACTGTATGTATACAGACTGAGTTGGTTATGGACTTTTTGTATTGTGCCTCTGGGGGTTGGGGTTATGGGATGGAGGGGTGGGGTTTGGGGTATAGTGGGATATTTTTGTCTTTGTAGTGTTTCATGTTTTGTTATGTGTCTGTTTGTATATTTTGTATACTTGGTGTTTATGAAACAAAGTTTATTAAATGTAAAAAAAGCAACAGAAGAGGACACAGTCATGGTCTTTTTCTGCATAAAATATCTTGAACAGGTATTTTGCAGTCTATTGAGCCCACTTTAAGTTTATCCACTAGGCTACTGGGCACAGAAGACACAGTCATGTGGATGTCTAGCACAGCCAGTGATGTTGTGTCTCAGTGTTCAAGGCTGTACCCTAAACACATCCAACAGCTTGTTTTTATGAAGCTTAACTTGCCATTACTTGGGTACAAATATAAGTTACCCCATGAACTAGAAATAGTCTGATTTGGCTGACTGTTTTTCTCCATAAAGTTCAGCTGTGTATTTCCCCCATGCTTCCCTTATGTAGTGTTGCACCTTCATTATAATACGAACTTTTCTGAACCAGCTATAAGTTCTCTTCTTGTTGCCTTGCTACATGCCATTATCGTGTATGTTAGAAACAGCAAGGACGCTGAATAAACGTACAGCAATAAAAGCCCCAAAGTAAATGTATTTAGTTAGCTATTTATTTGGGTCAAAAGTTTTACCAGGAAAGTCATATTGAGCTGGTATCAACTCATTTCCAAATGCATCCGGGGGATGGGGGGGAGAACAGTACAGACACAAGTACAATGTACATAAATGATACAGTATGAAAATAAAACATACAATTACAAGAACACATAAGAATACAATTTCCAAATAGTAATGTACCATACAGTAAATTACAGAACTGGAAAAAGAAAATTAAACAGTGATCATAAACAAAAATGAGGGGCAGGGAGTAGTAACTGATGAACTGGGGGAGGGGGCAGTACTCAAGACAGTGTGTGGTAGAAGCAGGTGTCAGGAGTTCACCCCAATATCAGAAGCGATTACACGGGTAAATAGAAAAATCACAGAGGAGAGATTTCAGAATGAAAATGGAAGGGGGGGGGAGAGCCCTAGAGTTTAGGGAAGTAAAGTCAAAATCCAGTGGCTGCTACCTTCTCACCTTATGACTTTCTAACAATGAAGTGGGGAAACTGGGAGCACTGCACAGTGCACTCACTACTCCACTTTTGTGTAAAGCCTACAAAAGCAATATTCCCAAACATTTAATTGTTTATTCATTGTAATTGTATATTTATCCCCGGTCCCCTTCCCTGGGTCACACCTGGAAATGAGTCTTGGATCAGTGTGCCTTTCCTGGTCGCCAAATATTTAAACAAATAAATTTCACTGATACGGTTTGTTTAGAGGACTATTTTTACTGTTTTCAACATTTTGCTATCTCTTTCTTATTTGCAATTATTTATCTCACAAATAAAAAAGGCTGCCTACTTTTATTGTAAGTTACAGTAATACAGTCGCAGAGACAACTCATACAATTTTAAGAGTGGTCTCAAGAGTATCCTTTAGCACATAAGAACTGGGGAACAAGGGTGAGCAGTTCTGATATTCTTAGAAAGTAAGTGAGACCAGTCCTACAACTGTAATAGTGGTCTCTGTGGTTCTATTAATATAATAACATATTATTGATCCAGGTTGATCAATAATATATAAAACATTTAAAAACAGCCCCTAACATATCCATTTCCAGGGCAGCTGCATGTAAGACACTCTTAATAGAATAACTGTCTAATTCATGGAGCAAAGGAGCACTTTGATTAGTGAGGAGCACTCCCTCGATCTGTAATGGTCTTTTAAAATCCTTTCATTTTCTTTTTCACATATCCACTTTCACCCACTCAGCTTATGCTATGCATTGTGCCGTACCTACAAGGGGACACTGTCTGTGCCTACACCTCCCAAGAGGGGAGACATCAATGAGATGCTCAGTCCTCCCTCCCCAGAGCAAAGGGAACATTGTTTAACAAGGAGTAGCACACTATTTATTTATTTATTAGAATTTTGGTAACTGGGTAAGTCTACTGAGACCATGCAGTCCCTTTTTCAGAGACTACCCGGGTGACTGATGAACACAGTACAACAGATAAATACAATAATAATATACAGGGTACAGAGAGATTTAACAATGCTGCAGAGATTATTACAGTGGAAAGCCTGGTAACTAACTTAAAACAGATCAGGCATTAAGCATATATAAATAAACAGAATAACTAATATTATACAATATATAAATAGCAGGAACATGAGAGCAGGTGGATTATAAGATACATCTATCAGAGTAACATAGACTAGGCATTAACAATGCTATAAGGGTTATTTAAAGCAATTGCAGAGGAGGGGGGGTTAGTAGGAAAGAGGCAAACTATTTTTTGAAGGAGGATAGGGTAGAGCAGGAGAGTAAGTTAGGGGGGAGGGAATTCCAAGCAGAGGGAGCTGAGAAGGTGAATGAGCGCTTACCCGCTAGGCGTTGCATCTTCTGGATTGCTAGTAAGGATAAGGAATTAGACCTAAGCGTGCATGTGGGTGCTTTTTTGTAAATGATTCCCCTTAGACAAGGTGGATTAAAGATCTTGGTAAGTTTGAATACAAGGCATAAGGTGTGAAACTGTAACCTTGAATCATAGGTACGCCATTGAAGAGAATATAGGGCCTCACAGTGGTGTTTTCTGGAGTCCGCTCCAAGGGCAAAATGTCCAGTCCTATGATAAAGTTGATGCACCTGTGCATGGGAAGAGGATTTGGGGGGAGAGTAGTGGAGGGGCACCATAGAACAAAATAGGAAGAAGGGATGTTGACACAATCTTTTTATAGGCGATGTTGGATAAAAGAGGGCGGAGGCGGTATAATAACCCAAGCTTCTGGTTTACCATTTTGGTAAGCTGAGTTGCATGATGCTCCATTGAGAAGGAGGCATCTAAGTGAACCCCAAGGTATTTAAAAGTACTAACCACCTCTGTGGGGTCTCCTGACTGTGTACTGATCTGTAGCTGTTTCGTAGATTTGGGGGACAGGCTAAGAAAAAGCATAGCTTTTGTTTTTTTCATATTTAGGATTAGGTGATTGTCAGAGTACCAGGTCTCAAGCACAATGAAATTAGATTTAAGGCTTTGGTTAAGCCAGTCTATATTGTTAGATGAGTGGTATAAGACTGCATCATCAGCATATAATTGCACAGGTGCACCACCACAGAAGTTGGGGAACTCATTGATAAAAAGCAAGAATAGTATCGGGCCAAGAATAGAACCTTGGGGTACTCTGTGTGAGATAGGCCTTAAAGAGGAGAGTGAACCAGACCATTTTACCCTTTGCAGTCTTCCAGTGAGGCAGTCATGGAACCATGTGAGTGCTAAGCGATCAAGACCTAATTGATGCAATTTACCAAGGAGAAGGTGGTGGTTGACTAGATCGAAGGCCTTAATCAAGTCGATGAATACTTCACCGGTTGGAAGACCAACATCATTTGCATTAAGAATGTCAGTCAAGACTTTGACAAGGGCTATGGTAGTACTATGGCCCTTCCTGAAGCCATACTGGAAATCTGTGAGAAGATGATATATGTCTAGGTAGGATTGTTGCTGAATGTGCAGGATCTGCTCCAGGATCTTAGCTAGTGGGCAGAGAATTGAAATAGGCCTATAAATTTCCACAGCGTGGGTTCCTCCCTTATGGAGGTGGATCACCACAGTCACTTTCCAAAGACTTGGTACTTCACCAGAGAGGATGGATCTATTTAGAAGATCACAGACAGGTGCGGTGAGTGCTGCTGCCCCTAGTTTGAGAAACCTGGGTTCTAATGTGTCACGGCCAGGGGAGCTCTCTGACTTGAGATTTGATAACAGCCTGAGGACTTCTCTTCTAGTGGCTATTTTTGGGTGGAAAGGAGGTTGACAGCCAAGAGTGGAGTGATGCTGAGTAGGGATAGAGAAATCCGAGACTGGCGGCAGCTGAGCTGTGAATCTATCAAGGTCAGTGAGGAACTGATTAATTCCTTCTGCAATGGACGGGGGATCTTGAAGGAGGTGAATGCCAGATGATATGGAGTTTGGACATTGGGCCAATTTACTTCGATCAAAGAATTGATATGTTTCCAGAATTCTTTGGGCTTTCTGAGATTCTCAGTCTGAAGTGAGCAGAGATAGGTATGCTTAGCATCCTGTATCCTATTTTTACAATTATTTCTCAGCTGTCAATAATATGGCCAATCAGAATGAAGGAGGCTGTGTTTATGGTCTTCCAGCCTGTATCACGACTCTTCATGAGGGTCCTGATTTCAGTATAGAGCCAGGGTGCCTTAATACCCTTAGATCTATGTCTAGTAAGTGGAGCATGTCTGTTGATAATGTTTTAAAGGTAAGGATAAAATAATCAAGTGCCTGGTCTGTTGAGGGGAGGCAAGTAATGGGTGTCCAATCAGCATTACTAATAGACATTGAGAAATGGTCTACGTTAAACTGAAACATTTTCCTGGATTCATGTATTATGGGTGGTGGGACATCAAAAATATTACGTCACACACAGTAGGTAGGAGAGTGGTCACTAATACAATCTGGTAAAACACTGACTGTTTTGATCCTATGTGGGCAATTAGATAGTAACCAATCCAACACTAAGTTGAAGCTTGTTTCCAGATGCAAGCTGGGAGCACAAGGAAGTTAAGTGACTTGCTCAGGATCACACAGTATGCCTCTAGGTGACTGTGGGATTCAAACCCAGATCTCCCGATCTGCAGCTCAGAGTCTTAACCCACTGCACTATACAACCAAGGTCCATCTGAAAACTCGGTTCACTAGAGTAGTTAGCAGTAATAATGGTACTATAGCAGTATGGAACTGGCTCTTTCTTTTCACTGTAACACATTTTGTTTTAATTTATTATTTTCCCCTCCATGCTGTCCATCAGAGATATACCCTGTAAACAGACTCAAACAGGGAATGGGATCTATGCTGCTCAGGATCTGTGAGCCACCATTGAGACAGCAGGGAGTATTTTTCAGTCAGGCATGTCCCCTGACATGGCACCCAGCCCCACCCCTGAAACAGACCCATCAGGGCAGCCACACAGGCAAAGCTTTTTGACACTGTCATGTTGGTCTCCTAGTTGGTTTGGATCCCTGCAAGGAAATCAACATTGGGCCTTATCAAAAATGTTCTGCAAGGCCTTGCCATTGGGGCTCCTTGAAAATAAAATGAAAGGATGTAAAGAGCCATAAAAGCAGGCAGCCATTTTGTGTATATGTGTGTGTGTGTGTGTGTCATAAGTAATTGTAAGTACGAAAGAGATACTAAAACAATGGCAACAGTAAAAACGCTCCTTTAAAAATGCCTCACAACTTGATATTGGAAACAAAAGTTCTGCATTTTTTGGCTTTGTATAAATTTAAACTGCAAAGTAGCTGGCCTCTCTGCACTACTACATCTAATGAGATCTTTATTATTATGTCAAAATAAGGAGAATTTGCAAACCTACTGTATCTTGTCTTTTTACATCTTCATTTACTGTGGTTCATACTTAACTCATGTCTAAGTCCCACCCGACCCTGTAGCTTGACTGTTGATAGGTATTATTATATTATTGGCACGTGAAATGCCTTTTTGACACTGGCAGCTTGGCCTGCCACACTTATCATTTTTACTGTCATTCTGCACATTTTTTTGTATTATTATTAATATATGCCCCAAACTTAAATAGAACAAACAAGCTGGGTTGAGGTTCTAGACAAGGGAAAGTAAAGTAGCAATTCTGAAAGCTTCAGTGGCAGCTAGAGAATAATGCCATAGTATGATATCACAGAATCCATCAGCAAACTTCAAGCAAACCTAGGAAAACTTGAGGTGTGGTCCAAACAACAGCAACTCTGCTTTAATGCAAAGAAATGTAAAGTGATGCATTTGGGCAAAAACAACCCTAGAATGGAATGTTGGTTGAACAAAGTGCAATTTAATATTTCATCAGAGGAAAGGAACGTAGGGGTGTTAATTCATGAGTCCCTTAAGGCAACCAATCAGTGTAATACTGAATGTAGCAAGGCCAACAGAATGCTGGGGTGCATCAGCAGAAGCTTTGACAGTAGGAGCATAAACATTATACTGCCTTTTTACAGATCCCTGGCAAGACCTCAGCTGGAGTACTGGGTCCAGTTTTGGAGCCCACACCTAAAGAAGGACATCAGCAGGCTGGACATGGTCCAGAGACGGGCAACAAAGATGATAACAGAACTACATGACCTGCCATATGAGGAACGCCTGAAAGAGCTGAAATTATTCTTGCTGGAGGCTAGACGAGAGCCGGGGACATGATCGAGACACTTAAGGACCTGAAAGGCATCAACAAAGTGCCATACTCAGAACTGCTTACTAGATGCCACAACTCTAATACTAGAGGGCATAACTGGAAACTCAAACAGGGTAGGTTCAGATGTGATCTCAGGAAGTTATTTTTCTCCAAGAGGGTGGTGGCACCTTGGAATAGTTTACCCGCCAAGGTGGTGGAGGCCAAAACAATCACCTCCTTCAGACTTGGTTGGGACAAGACATACATGCAACACAGGGTAAAGGGTGGCGACTTATCTTGAGTAATAGTTCAGTGCTAGCAGGCGTGGCCCAGCAGTGGTCCATGCAAATAAATGGGCAGACTAGATGGATGTTTGGTCTCCTTCTGCTGTCACCTTTCTTTGTTTCTATGTTACACAGAAATTGCTATTACCTTTGACTTCAACACCTTGTGAGTCCAGCCCACCACCACTGATGTGATTGATGATGAGATGCGTGTTACTGGATCACCCCAACTGTGCTGCTGCTATCCTATAAATGCCAAAAAAGATCCAGTGATGATCTCTGAATACCACGTTGTATCCTACCAACAAAGGTAAATATTATTTGTGGGGATGTTTTGGGGCTGACTGCTGTAGCTAGGAACAGCTTAACATGCATATTGTGTCCTAACAGCAAAATAAGGTATTCAAGGGGATATGGTTTTACTGGGGGGTTGGGGGAGTGGAGCTTCAGGTGGAAAGGTTTGCTTTAACTGTACAGCCTGCTTGTCAACCTCTTTCACATATTTGTTCTCTTTTTTATTCTTGCAGGTACAGATCACATGGGAGATGACAGATGCTATTGCTGTGTAGTTCTGGCCTTGATCAGAGCTGGTATGATACATAGTCTAACAGCATAGAAAAGGCAAATAGTAACACTGCAGCATATTGAAACAGAACCAAATCCTAACAACACACAGCAAGGGAACAGAGACAGAGAACTCAGGAATCTGACAGAAAGAGAACTCAAGAATGAGGGCAACAGATATCAGATGGTGACAAATTGCAACCACTTGCCCTGCGTCAGAAATACAAAAAATGTAGAATTTGGTCAACGGAAGAAGGCCCAACTGACCCGTCTGCCTGTCCAGTCCTGCAGCAGTCTGCCCCTTTTAAATTGTTTTTCCAATTTTTGACCAGGTAAGGATATCTTGGAGTGTGCAAATCCTAAATAAAATGTGGTGGATGTCACTACACAGTCTGTACCCATGTGACACTGCTGAATTCACAGCAACATGTACTCACCCATAGGAGAATCCAAGATCCCCTTATGTATACCACCCTGGTTGGGTACCTATGCCCATCATGGGTGAGGGTGATCAGTACTCAGAGGCTGTAGGGCACCAACTTCAGCTTTGTTGCCCTTGTCCTTCCCTCTATTATGTCCACTGTAGTGGATATCTTGGTGCCATCTGCAAATAATACTTTTCCTTCTAGCCCCACCCATTTGTCCCCTATGAATATACTGAAGAGTATGGGGGCCTAGTACCAGCCCATGGGATACCTCCTTCTATTGTCAGTCTTTCAGATAACTGTAGTGAACAGCTGGCACTCAGTCCTACAGAGAAATAAGAGGCTTTGACTGAGGTTCAGTGGGGCAGTGTGTCACCTTGCCACATCCCCCACCCTGCGTTATAACAATGCATCTTTCAAGTATTCTCTGAACGCACATTTCTTTGCTGGGGCTGCATGACTGGTTCCCCAGTTCTTCCACCTGTTCTGCTACCACTATGTCACTTTCACTCTGCCTGAACCCTTTTCCTTGTCTTCTCCCTTCTCTAGTGCCCTTCAGGTCCCACACTGCCACACGCTGAAATGGACATTGCTCTATTGGCTCTGTGTGTGCTGTCCATGCTGCTGTTTCTGGTGCTGTGCTGCTGTTGTGTTTGCTCCACATTGCTCTTTGCTCTGCCATGTCACTCTGCCTCACTGATCCCGCCCAGGGTTATTCCTCTGCAGTTCATGACCAGACTCGCTGCTTTTCTGCTGTGGGTCCCTCCTCATTACTCTGTCTTGCTCCCTGGGCTCTGAGACTGCCCTCCCACCTTCCTGCTGGCTGCTCTCTGCCCCCACCCCCCACTGCCTCTGTGGTGCTGCTGGCCTCCCTTCCTGCTTTATAGTTTCATAGTTTTGTTTACAAGTCCAATCAGCCTCAATGCCGTAAACGGACTTGCCACCTTTCAGTGGATATACTGTACTCCCATTTCCTATTATGCATATGCTGATCAAGCAACCTTTTAAATGTTGCCATACTGCTGGCTCCCACCACCTCTGGTGGCAGTGAGTTCCACCCATTAGCCACTCTCTGGTTGTACCATATTCCTCTCCTTTGTGTTTTATAATTTTCTCCTTGTAACTGATAGGTGTGGAACCTGCTTGCCCTATCCGACCCTTTCTTTCTTCTAAGTCCTGCACACTCCAAAAGGGTGTTATTTCTGAAACATGTGTGCACAGCACAAGTCACCCCTTAAACTTTGATATAACATAGAATACAGGCCTAATCTTGTAAGTCTATCTTGGTAACCATTTCTCTTTACCGTGACTATCTTCTTTGTAAGTCTATGCTGTACTCTTTCCACATGCTTGCAGCTACCTATACTTTGTGGAGAGCTAAATGGCCTCTCATATTCTAATTTAGGCCTAACCAAGGATTTGTACAAGGGCACCAAGACCTTTTCCCTTCTACTGTGGATATTCCTTAGAATATTCCCCCACTAACTTATTTGCTCTTTTTACTACATCAGAGCTGTGATTGTCAAAGGTTAAGGTATCAGATATTATCACACCCAAGTTCCTTCCAGTATCAGTGCTGGCCAATAACATGTTATTTAATTTGTAGATGGTGTAATTGTTCCTTTCCCGGTGTGCAGTGGGGTGGGGCAGTGGCCATGCAGTTCTTCCTGCTGCTGCTTCCTAGTGGTCTGCTCCTGTGCCTTTTGAAGCCTCCCCCTTGCCGACTGTTATTTTCTGCTATTGGTGGGCTGCAGCTGGCCCTTTCCTTTGTGCCTCCTCCCCTTCCTGCTTATTCTTGGGGTGCTGACTGGGCTGGCTTATCTCCCTATATTTGCTTACCTGCCTAATGTCCTCAGCCCCCTGCTGTGCTGCCTGCCTTCAGGTCCCTCCTGCTATTGTGTGGCCATGGTTCGCTTCTTGTTTTTTTGGACCTTGCTCTATCTATCTATCTGCCTATATGCAGCCTTTTTCCACATTTCTGTGGGGCTTTGCCCCATGACTTCTGGGCCCACCCATGACTACTGGGCTCTCTCCTCACTATCACTGGGCTTATGTCCTTATGACAACTGGGCTCTCACCCCATGACTACCGGCCTTGTGCCCTCTGACTCTCAGGCTTCGCCCGAAGGATAACCTCAGGATTCAGTGTGCATCACCCCTCTGGCATTGTACTGTAACTAACTCAAGCTGCCCCAAGACTTACTATGCTTGCCTACGCTGCTCCATTCCATACCTACAACTCACACCTGATCTGTAATCTGTCTGTACTCTTTTTCCTGGTGCTACTGCCACTCCTTCTGGGATCAGCTTTGAACCTAGTTTGACTGAGACAGCTTGAGGGCCTAGCTTGATAGGGACAAGCGATTATAAGATTTATTTTTTGTGCTGTAGATCATAGGTGTAACCTGAGCTAGTCTGTAGTCCGAGGATAGTTACTTGTCCTGCAGTCCAAGCTTATTGCAGTGGTGGAACCTCTCCAAGGGTTCCTTTGGTCATACAACAGCAACTCTTTAACATCCTTGACATGTCAAACCAAGGAGATATTTGGGCAGCTTGTTTGCTTGCAACTGATTCATCCATTGTGTGTTCTGTGTACATGCCTAGTCTCTACCCATACTCCTTCCTTTAGTGGTACCTTGCTCTCAGGGAGCTTGCTCCCTTACCCCTGGGTGGAGCTCCAGCACTTAGGGCTCCTTTAGTAATGCAATTGTAACTCTGTAACACCCACCTAGGTTAAGGCTTCCTATGGGTCTGCAGGTTGGACATTTCTCCATAGAAGAGCTCAGCTCCTCACAGAAGGCTAATCTTACTTGTTATGGGAGCCAAGCCTCCTTTCTCCAAGGATGCCACCTTCTCTCTGGGTCTCTGTAGTCATACAATATCAGTACTATGACACCTTTGAGGGAGATCATCCTGCTAGATAGATGAAGTGAGTTCCTATTTCCTCCAAAGTATGCCAGTCTCCTGTTCCTTCTTCAATTACACAAAAGCTCAAACCATTGGAGTTGCCCAGTGTTCCTAATCTTCTCCATAGTTAGTGTTCTGCATTTCTGATTGACTTAAAAAACAATTGGATTGCCTAGAGGGATGGTGCACTAAAGCCTTGGGTCCCCAAAGGTTTCATCCACAGGTGCTTTTTCCTCTCCTTCGTGCTGAAGGTTATATCTAGCAGATAGGTAGCTTGCATTCATAGTTCTTCTGCCAGTTGAGTTGGAATCAGGATGGTGGCTCCATCCCCACTACAGCAGTGGCCTTTCCTTGCTCCATAGCAGAATGATGTCCTGATGGCTTTTGGGCTTTTTTCCTATGGTACCTTTACCCAAAGCACCTCACTCCTACCACACCTCTTGTGGTGGAGCCCTCCCAAGAGGATTCTATGCCATCATATCCTAAAAGGGTGCTAGTTCCTCTGGAACAGAGCACACAAAAGGCTACACACACACACATTCAACTATGGCACACACGGATATCCAGCCATAACCTCTTCCAGAAGTGCAAGCACTACAATGTTGCACAAATATCCTATACACTTAACCGTCTGCTGGACCAATGAATTGAAAGGCTTTGCCTGAGGTTCAGTTGGACAGTGGGTGAAATCATCACCCCCCCCCCCCGGGTAGTATAAGAGCATATCTTTCACATATCCTCCGGATGCTCATTTTTCTGCTACCACCATCCACTCCTTCACTGGTGGCTCGCCTCTCTATCTGGGCATCATCACTAGGGTATCTTCAGCCAAGGAACCTCATTCCTGCGGCACCTCTAGGGGTAGAACCCTACTCAAGAGGGTTTTGTGCTAACATACCCTGAAAGGGTGGTAGTTCCTCCAGAACAAAGAGCGTGAAAGGCCATACACATATCCAATCATAACCTATTCTAGTAGCACAAGCATCCTACACATTTAGTCATCCACTGGACCAGTAAACTGTAGTGGAAGAAGCTGGCAGCAGTCCTACAGACAATAGTAGTGTAAACAGTTGTCAATCCTTCAAACAGCTGAAGTGTAAGCAGGTATCAGTTTTTCAGGTAACTGTAGCATTTTAAGAATGTTTTCAGTCTTTCAGGTGACTGTAGTATAAGCAGTTGTTTGTCTTTTAAATGACTGTACTGTAAGCTGTTGATGGTCCTTCAGATGACTGTATTTCAAGCAGTTGTTGGTCCCTCAGACAATTGTAGTGTAAGCAGTTGTCAGTCATTCAGAATAGTGTAATGCAAGCAGTCACTGGTCTTTCAGAGGACTGTAGTTCAGTATAAGCAGCTGTAGGTCTTGATGATTGTACAGATGTAGCTATCAAGTTGTCTAGCTATTTCCTGATATTCTGTGATATTGCTAAAGAGATTCTGTCTGGAGGCCCTACACAGGTACTGCAGGCAGGAATGACATTTCTCTAGAGATATCGCAGAAATTTCAGGAACTATCTGGACATTAGAGATGCGTGAAGTTGAGAAAACTTCACTTCAACAAAACTTCACGAGGCTGAGTAAACTTTGCGAAGTTCAAAGTGCTGACTTCACAACAGTGAAGTAGAACATTCTCCTGTGACGTGATCAAAGTTTATCAGCAAAATTGCAACTTCCTGGGAAAAAAGTACAACTTTGCCTGAAAAAAGGTTGTGTAATTGGCAAAATCAAATATGCTGCTGACAATGGGAGCTTCACAAAGCTTTGTGAAGTTGAATTTTTGTAACTTCGCTGCACCCCTAATGGACAAGTTATCGGCTGCAGCTGTAATGGAAGCAGTTGTCAGTCCTACAGATGACTGTAGTGTCAGTAGCTGTTGCTCTTTCAGAAGACTGTCAAGTAAGCACTAGTCAGCCATTCAGATGACTAGGGCAACATGTTATTGATCATTCAGACAACTGCAGTGTAAGCACTTGTTGGTCCTTCAGACAACTGTAGTGTAAGCAGTAGTCAATCCTTCAGCTGACTGTAGTATAAGCAGTTGTTGTTCCTTCAGATGATGGTAGTGTAAGCAGTTGATGGTCTGCTTCAGACAACTGTAGTGTAAGCAGTTGGTGGTTCTACACGCATCTGTAGTGTAAACAGTTGTCAATCCTTCAGCTGACTGTAGTATAAGTGGTTGTTGCTCCTTCAGATGACACCAGTGTAAGCAGTTGTTGGTCTATTAGACAATTGTAATTATGAAGTTGTTGGTCCTTCAGACAACCGTAGTGTAAGCAGTTATTGGTTCTACAAACAACTGTAGTGCAACATAGAAACACAGAATTTGCTGACAGATAAGGGTCTATTGGCCCATCTAGTCTGCCCAGTTTCCCCTACCTACAGTATCACCACAGATCCTGCTTGATCTCTGGCTCATTTTCCCACCCCCAATTCCTTTCCCCTAAGATTCCCTTATACCGATCCCATGGACTCTTGAACGCCATGACTTTCTTTATCCCAACCACCTCCTTATTGTGCTAGCGCTATGGTCCTTGTGTGAATAGTGCTATTTTATAAATAAAGTTTGCTTTGCTTTGCAAGCAATTGTTGGTCCTTCAGCCAACTGTGTGGTAAGCAGCTGTCAAGCTTTCAGATGACTGTAGCAAAAGTAGTTGTTCCTTTAGATGGCAGTAGTGTAAGCAATTGTTGGTCCTGTGGACGATGGTAGTGTAAGCAGTTTTTGGTCCTTCAGATGACCATAATATATGCAGGTTGTTATTTCATACTGCAGTAATATAATTAGTTGTTGGTCCTTCAGAACACTGTAACATAAGCGACTGTTGATCCTTCAGATGACTGTAGTATAAACAGTTGTTGATCCTTCAGATGACTGTAGTATAAGCAGTTGTTGTGACTTCATACAACAGTAGTATAATTAGTTTTTGGTCCTTCAGAAAACTATAGTATAAGCAGCTATTAATCTTTCAGATGCCTGTAGTATAAGCAGTTGTTGATACTTTAGATGACTAGTATAATATAAGCAACTGCTAGTCCTTTATACAACTGTAGTGTATGCAGTTGCTGGTCCAACTGACATTTGCTGATGTTAGCAGGACTGATAATTATTGAAAGACTAACAAATGCTAAAAAGCCATTGTCTATCATTCAAGCAACTGTGTATACAAGCTGGTCTGAATCATTCAACCAACTGTGTATACAAGCTGGTCTCAGTCATTCAACCAACTGTGTATACAAGCTGGTCTCAGTCATTCAACCAACTGTGTATACAAGCTGATCCTATCAACAACATACTGCTTATTCTATAAAGCTCTACCAACAACATGCTGCTTATCCTACAAAGCTGTTAAGGGTGTTAGAAGTGTAACTGAAGCTTAGCCCTGCAGCATGGCAGATGCATGTCGAACTGTCACTTGGAAGATCAGGGGTTACTGTGTAAGCCACAGAATCCCACCCTGGAACTAACTGGAGGATGAGCACATTATACATGGCATTCAGCTCTTGGGGGAGATGAGCCGATTAGTGCCCTGCTGCTGGGCAATTTATAACTTGCACATTCAGGTCTCCAGTTGTTGTTCCATCAGACGACAGTAGTGTCAGCAGTTGTTGGTCAGACAACTGTAGCTTACACAGTTGTTGGTCCTTCAGGCAACTGTAATGTAAGCAGTTGTTGGTCCTTCACGCAATGATTTGTGCCCCCACTGGTAAATTTTATAACTTGCACATGCTTGTATCCAGAAACTCTTGGAAGGTTTTTTGTTTTTTTTAATTTACTGTAGTGTGCTTTCCCCCTTTTGCCAGCCCTACCCCATCACTTGCCTTCCCTGGGACACACCTCCCCCTCTTACTGACACCCTGGCTTACCCCCCAAGGTGGAGCCATCAGGAGGGGGCTCTGCCCCCGACAGAGACTCAGGTCAGTGCTTCTGAGGGGAGTGCCTCAGATGGCAGTGTGGGGCATGCAGTGAAGGGTGGGCATCCCCCTGCATTGTCTGGTGTTTTTTCTTTTTCTGTCCCATATCATTATAGGATGTTGAAATGAGCTCCGATGTGCATGCGTGCATGCACATGCATAGCACATCAGCATCCTCCCTGATTCCCTGGCTCCACTTGCACTGCCACCTGTGGTCACCTAGGTGGCAGTAGCACAGTGGAGTCCACCCTCCCACCCTCCCTCCCTCTCTAAGGTGGATAGCATTCTCTGGGATGCTCAGCTCACCTCTCCCGGCTGGCTCTCCGATAATGCAGGCTCACTCCGGTACCTGAATCATCAGCATCAGGAACAGTAGTTCTACTACTGCACCACTGGGCCAGACAAGCAGTTTTGCTTTTAAAAATTGCCCAATTGTATTTGCAGAGCTTTTGAAAATCTGACATTGAACCTATGTGCAAAACTATATATGTATGTATGTACTCTGTCATGTGACGTATGTTTAAAATAACTGTCTGAATGTCTGCTGCCTCGGAACCCTCACAAAAAAACAAGAGGAGCCATTCTCACTCAGTCAGAGGTGGTGAAAAATGGGCATTTTGGGAACACACATTGTGTGCTACCCAAACATGCCACTGTCAAATGTTGGCACACATTGCAGGGAGATGTCCTCCTGCCTCACAAATTCAATGCACTTCAAATCACCATTTCTGAGTGAGGATGGCATTGTGGGTTACACAGCATCAATAGGGTAGCATGTCAGCTGACCATCTTAAATGCGTGTCTACACTCGTACTGGTATAGTCACTGCTGTGCAGCAAGAGGGATGAACAAGAAGATCCCCAAGTCCATTACTTGGTCCTCTATATAACCATGTTTCTATGTTCCAGATGTCAGCAAGGACAATAAGCAATTGCATTTCCTAACATCCTGATGTGTGTCCACAGTCACAACATACAAGGGCACTGCAATTTGTGCCCAACACGTCTCATGATGTACACACTGGTTCACTGCTTCACATGTGCTAGATGCTCAGGCATCCTACAATTTACTGACCTCACTTCCCTAACCATCCAGGGGTTGGTTTCATTGGTGACCCAGTGTTCCCCCTCCTTATCCCACATCACATTGTGTCCTGGTGACCAGTGGTCCTAACTCCTGTTCCCCTACCGCTCACTGTCACTAACAGTGATGGTTCAGTGGTCCACCCTCCGAAACACTGTCTGACTATGTCTTACATAGCAACATAGTAAATTAAGGTCAGAAAGGACTCTAGGTCCATTAAATCTGCCCAACCCAATTCACAAGCAGTGACCAACAAGTACTGTAGGTTGTGAAAACATTAACTAATTTATAGAAATTTCCCACACAACCTACTATCCTGTGTACCCTGTGATTTCCTTGGTAAGCAGAAATGTGTGCAGGCTTGCCTTGAAGGCCTGTTCTATCCTCTTGTTCACAGTCTCTGCTGGTAGATGGATTCATGGGTTGACCAGCTCCAGAGAGAAGAAGTGCCACCTAATTGTTACCCATTACATGTTACCCAGGAATTTACCGTACGTGAGCCTTACAGCATGTCCCTACATCCCGCTGGATCATACCAGATCAAATATTTCAGTCTATTTGACCTTATCAATGCCCTTCAGTATCCAGAAAACTGAGATCACATACCCCCTCAGCCACCTTTTCTTCTGAGTGAACATATCAACGGCCTCCCATCTCTCATCGTAGCTTTCATCCTGCATACTCATCTCATTTTGGCAGCCCTGTGTTACACCCTATCTGCTGCTTCAATGTCTTTTTTGTAATGGGGAGACCAGAACTGCACACAGTACTACTCAGGTGGGACCTGAGCAGGGTCTTGTAAAGTGGCAGTATTATTTCCTGAGATCAGCTGGTCAACCCCTTTAGATGTACCCCATCATTCTGATGTCCCTCTTGACAGCAGCTGTATCCTGCTAGTCATGCTTCAGCCCCCCCCCAATTTTTACAGCCCCCAGGTTCTTTTCCTCCTCCACTGCAGCAGACGAAACCACACTCAGTGTGTAGGTCCTACCACCGACTCTCCCCAAGTGTAGCACTTTGTATTTGAGTGCACTGAGTCTAAGACTCCTGGAGTCCCACCATTCACCCACCTTGTTCAGGTCCTCTTGAAGTTTTCCCCAGTTCCAAAGGAGTCTACCACCACCCTTGTCAGGTTAGCATTGTCGGCAAGCCTAATCAGTCTGCCAGAGACTCCAGCTTCCAGATCATTGATGAAAATGTGGAAAAGCCAGTGGCCCCAGCATTGGTTCCTGTGGTATGCTGCTGAGAACCCCTCTCCACTTAGAGTAGTGCCAGTCAACCACAGTGCTATGTTTCCCACTCCCAAGCCAGTTAGTTAGCAGTCTATCATGTGGCAGGTGACACACAGTTGTACTCCCTTGCAGAACTGAAATCCTGGCAGTAAAGAGGGGAGGTTGCAGCAGTGAATAAGAGGTAATGTGAGGGCTGCCAATTACACTAAGAATGTTCATGGGGGACACTGCCATGGTGGCCCCTGTCCCGAGCACTCAGGATGGCCTCTCCTGGTGCAAGGAAAAGGTGTACAACCCCAACTAAACATGGCCCAATGGGATCATAATTGTTTGTATTCAGGGCACTTTCCACTGTCATTCTCCTGACAGTAATGGCACAATGCCAGTCAGTAAGTCCAGCCTGATACAGGGTTGGTCATTTGCCCTGTTACAGAACCACTGCTGGGATGTGACACATGCTGCAGGGTAGCAGTATGATTGCACTGCAGTTAGGGGCCCACTGGGCTCAGTTTGTATAACACTGTGTTCCCTGTCTGGTGGAGCATGACTTGCAGGACAAGTTGGTTGGCAGTATGGTAAGTGGTACGGAAGTTAGGAATTTTTCCTATTTAGCTGACATCCACCACTGAAACTCCCAGAAGCACCTGCACAGCACAGGGACAGAGCAGGGACCCAAAAGGAGTGATAGTTGTCTGTGTAGAGGTTACATCCCCACAAGTTTTACTTTATATAGTCTCAGTCACTACCATCAGTCTGCAGTACTTGTGCATAAACCCTGTGGATTATGCAATACAGTTTGTGATGTGGGAGGTACAACTTACATGAAGTACCTGTATATACCTGTATATAGCAAGACTCTAGATGTGGTTACTGGTCTCACAATCCTATGTTTAAGGTATTTAATTTATGTTCTCACTTGCAAACCGATGGCCAAATGCACATTGTCATTACTCGTATCTTGTAGCCCCTATGCCATTTGCAATGCCTAAGAGTCCAGTCATGGGGACTGGTATCGATAGCACCAGGATCATCAGGTTGGGGAGCATCCCAATAGTATACACTGGCTAATGCATAATCATGAGCAGCCATTCACCCAATGTACAGCCTGGCTACCGCTGCCTGCATACCATGGTAGGGGTGCAGTAGCCGGATCCATGATACAAGAAGTGGTTGTAGGGAAGATGCTGAATCCAAAACAAGGTCTTTGCAAATGTACAGTACAATGGTCTTTGCAACAACTGCTTTGTACTGCCATTTGCTATTGAGAATGGGGCCCAAGATATTATCACTCTCCTGTCCGACTCCTGGTGAAGAGCTTATTTAAATAAACTACCAGTCCAGAAGATGCTCCAAATCATATCCAGTTTAATTTATTTACTCCCTTTTAGTACAGGTGTAATGAAAGCATACCATGTCAGGGTAACAGTTTGTAATGTGTCCAAGTATTTCTGCATAAAGACAGCTGCAATGTAGGCATACTACAAAACAAGAGGCGACTGGCACCACCAATCTAAAGCTACTGTGGTTTGGGTAAATGTTTGTAGCCTTAACGGAGTAGTGATCTTCTTTTTGTAATCTTTGTCCTTTGGAAGAGATGCTAGTGCCTGGGATGTTGAAGGAGAGGCACGTGCCTTGGATGTAATAGCCAGCCAGCAAAACATATGAACATGCCAGCAGAAGCAGGCCTTGTGGTCTATCGAGTCTGCTCGATTGTGCAGCTAGCCCCTTGTCTTGCAGCTACCCCATCCCCACCCCCACCCTCCCTCATTACACCCCTTTCCCTATCGCACCCCCTCTTAAAGCTACCCACAGAACAACAGGCAACCACCTCCTCGAGCACAGTATTTTACCTATCCAGCACCGGTTCTGTGAAATAAAGCCTCCTGATTTCCCCTCCTGACTCTTCCCCCTCCAGTCTTAGCTGATGCCCTCTCATATCCCTCTCCCTTTTAATCTGGAAAATTCCTTCTGTATTAACTTTGTTTATCCCCTTGAGGTATTTAAAGGTTTAAATCAGATCCTCTCTATCCCTCCTCTCCTCCAGGGAGTACATGTTCAGCTCGCCCAATTTCTCCTCATAGGACTTTCCCTCCAATCCCTATATCGTTTTTGTCACCCTCCATTGCACCCCCTCCAACAATTTTATAACCTTCTTTGGGAATGGGTGCTAGTACTGCACCCAGTATTCCAGGTGTGGCCTGACTAGAGACCTGTATAGAGGAAGGATCACCTCCCTTTTTCTGGAGGAGATCCCTCTCGCTGTACACCCTAGCATCCTGTTGGCTTTCACTGCCGCCTTCCTGCACTGAGCTGAGTTGTTCATGTTGCCTGTTATGAGCACCCCCAGATCCTTTTCCTACTCAGTGCTTTCGAGTTGCACCCCTCCCAGCTGATAACGCCTCCACTGGTTCCTAGCTCCAAAGTGCAGTACCTTGCACTTCTTGGCATTGAACCCCAGCTGCCATGTTTCTGACCACTCCTGTAGTTTTTCCAGTTCCTCCTGTAACCCCTTACACCCTTCATCATCATCTATCACAGCTCCTATCTTCGTATCATCCACAAATAGACTGATCCTACTCCTTATCCCATATGAGATATCTGCTATAAATATCTCAAACAGCACTGGTCCCAGTACTGATCCCTGTGGCACCCTGCTTGTCACCTCCCTCAGTGTTGAGAGTTCCCCTGCCACCACCACCCTCTGTTGCCTACCCTCAAGCCAGTTGACGATCCATTTGATCATCTTTCAATACCAGCCAGGCTCGACCCATGCCAGAAACCCCAGCAAATGTAGCAAGCAGCAATGCCAGCCGCACTGATACCAGTTTCCAGGACAGTGAAAGTACAGTTAAAGAGACACCTTGAGAAGAACTTTGGAAAACATTATATTTGGAAACAAAGCAGTTTAGATTTCTCATTAGCTCTGTATATCTTATCCCCATTATTTATTTCTGAGGGCATTTTGAATAAAAACAGCATAGTTGTTCCTTGATGGTTTATCAGTTCCTATTGCTTCTTCCCAACCTGATGTCATAATACTCTGCTTGTGACATCACAGTTATTCCCATAGGAACAGACTGTGATGTCACAACAGAGTATTATGATTTCAAGTAGGGAGCAAGCTATAGAGCCAGATAAACTCTTGGGTATAAATATCTTGCTTTTATCAGAATTTCTTCAGCAATATATAATGGAGAGGAGAAATCTATAGAAGACCTATGAAACACAAGCTGAACTGTGTCCATCTATTGTTTTTTAACATTGTCCCAAAGGCGTCAGCTGCTGTTTTATCCTTCACCATTCACAAGCACTAAATTCATCAGCGTGGGCATGTGTGTGGCGGGTAAGCTCGCGCCTGTATCAGGATACACACAGCAAGGATAAACAGTGGCTCGGTCTCAAGTTTGTCAGTTCCCAGCTTTCACCAGCACTATATCTATCACAGTATGGGGAAACCTGCACTGTATCTTCTCACACTGACTGTATCTGGCCTGTGGATAAACAGATATTCAGTCTCCAGTGCTGCTGGTCACCATATTTCACCAGCACTAAACTTATTACATTGTGGGGAATACTGTGTTATACCTGTCCATACTGTTTCTATCCTACAGAGTTCAGATAGAGACCTTTCATCCCCAGTGCCATCAGTCCCTTATCTCACACCAGATACTAAATCTATCACAGTATTGGGAAGCCCACTGTAGCTACTCCACACTGTACATCTAGCCTGTGGATAAACAGAAGGTTTCCATCTCCAAACCTGTTAACCCCTTACCTTACACCAGCACTCTTACCACAGTGAGGGAAAGCTTGAAATGTAACTGGCTCATGCTGTACCTGGCTTGTGGATAAGCAGAAGGCTGCAGTCTCACATCTGTCAGCTGGGAGGGAAAGTTTAGCAAGAATGACCACTCCCAGCCATCTCTGGGGGGTCCCTTGCCCTGAGACCTGGGAACCAATCCCTGGCCACCTTCACCCATGGTGTTGCTGTGGGACGGTGGTGGCCAATGGCCTGTGCCCCACCTGGACAGGGGCTGGAGCAGCCCAGGGAAGGGTGGGGCACAGACCAGCTTCTAAGGCCCAGACAGCAAAGAAATCTACCTCTTGCTGTCCGGACATTGCCTAGGACAAATCTATCTACTAGGATCACTTTAAGGTAAGCTTGGGGGGCCTGGGGCCTGCTAGGCCTTCCAGCCTGGTGGGCTTGGAGCTGCTCATCCCATTTGGCTTTAGGGTAGTGGTCAGCTGGTTTTCTGCTGGCCGGGGGAGTTTTCACTGCTTCCTCCATCCCCTCCAAACAATAAATCCTCAGAGAACTATTTTTAGGTCGGAAGCCCACCGGTTTCAGTGGCTTCCCGTCGGTTCCCTTTAGTTGCTCTGTGCTCCTGGAGGCTGCACTCCCCCATCCTTCCACTATTCCCCCAGCTCCTTCTCTAGGCCTCCAGGTGCAGGATGCATTTTCTTTGGCCTCTCAGGTGGGGTTACTGGCCCTACCTTTTGGGGGGGCTCCCTCAGGTCCTTTTCAAAAAAAAAAAACAGTATTAAACCTAAGAGCAGTTATGTGTGGTTTTCAGGTTTCCTTTTCACTCCGCTCTGGATTTCGCACACTTTCTTTCCCTGACAGGCTGGGGCCTTTTGCCTGGTTTGCTACCGGCACTACCCATTCACTGACCCTCCCTTCCACCTCAGGCAGAGTCCCTGCCACGACCATCTCACCTGGTTCCAAACTGGTTTTCTTCTGCAGTCGGCAGATCCCAGTTAGAGCTCCTCGGTGGTCTCCTTGCTTGGCGGCCTCTCGTCAGTGCCACCTCCCATTCTGTCCTCTCTCCTGCAGCTACTGCAACAAAGTGGGCTTTTGGGTGGCCATCGGGCTGGGGACAACATCTCATGCCTCAGAGCTCGGCTCGGGAGGTGAGGTTTCTTCTGCCTCCCACCATGCAAGTTTTTCCCCTGGGGATCACGGGCAGGTGTTTCTCGGCCCCATAGCTGCCAGCTTTTTGGAGCCATCAGTGGCCTGCACAGCTCGGGTTGCTCACGGGTGTTTTAGCTAGCTGCGTCCCCTTTGTTTGGCCTGGCCACGGAGGGCTCCTTTGTTCTCCTGGGTGGAGATCCCATCATATCTCACGGGAGCTCAGGTGCTGAGGTTTGCGTGCACTCCTCGTGAGACTTCAGTGGTGCCTTGTTGCTCAGGACCAGTGGGGATAGAGTGCTGTCCATCTCATAGGCTGTCATGAAATTGGAGTGGCCATTTTGTCTGGGGCTCCTGTCCTCCCCTTCCCTTGCAGCTCAGTAGGCTGCTTTTGGCTAGTTTGTCGGCAAAAAAAAAAATGTATATATATTATATTGCAGCATCGGCAACCTATCTCCGGTAGTTAGTTTCCACTTTAATACCAGCGGGTTTGCTATGGTACTGCCCGCACATTCATCGGTTGCCAGCTTTGCTTTTTTCCCCACTGCTTCCCTGTTCTCAGGGTCCCTCCATTGGGCAGGGGTGTCCTAGGGGTATGCTGTCACATCTCAGTTGCTGGGAGGGGCACACTGGTACTGCTCAGCACCCAGTTTGGCAGGCTGTTTGCTGGGCAGGGCAATGCCCTGGGAATGGGGGGTCCAGGGTGGACTCCACGGGCTCCCTGCGGGGGAGGTTGGGGATATATAAAAATATATATATTTTTTTTGCCCTTGCTGGAGCTTTCAATACCTGAATTAGAGAACCTGCTAAGCCCTAGTCCTTTTCTATGAAGGCTCCCCTTTTGATTGGCTAGGGAGCAGTACAATATTGAGAATGTCTTAGTAGCACCATAATCAACTGATGTCTTTGGTTTTACAGACTCTCCAAATGACCTACCCACCACCGTGACTCAAGCAGTATGAGTTCCAGCGACAGGCATGTGGATCAGGGGACCAAGGAGACACTGGCCTCCGTGGACTCTGGCTCACGGGAAGTTGCCACCCCAGAGTTTAAGGAGGTGCTGCACAGGCTGGTGGAGCTGGGGGCCCCAACTGGCTGCAGGTGGCATTGCAGGAGATTCCTGGGCAGTGGGTGGGTAAACCCAGCACATCACACCCAAACAAGCGTGCTAGAAGACCCACGGTGAAGATGACAGAGACCTTGGCAGCAACAGGCCGGAAGAGGACAGCAGGAGTCCCGAGTCAAAGGATGCCAGTGCATGGGCCACCAGTCATCAACAGCGATCCCAGCCAGACCCAGCCAGAGGGAGAAGAAGCCACCGGAGGGCCAAGGGAGATGAACGCATTTCCCTATTCAGCTGGGAGGGTTTAGTATAGCGGCAACACTGCTGATGAGGGCATCTCGGTGCTAAGTCAGGAGATGGAGCCCAATCATCAGGAGGAGCTTCTCCCTTTGGGTAGAGAAAGGGGGCACCAGGAGTCAGGGCTTGGACCAGTCAGTGTCCATGCACTGGGAGCCTCTGCCAAGAGGCTCCACACCTGACACGCTTTACAAAAAGCAAAGGATTTTCACAGGCCCCCCAGCCCAGGGCTAGGGATCCTTCCCAGGTGTTTCCCCCAGAAGCTCTGGGGTTACACTACCACTAGCGGGCATGGCCAGCAGCTTACCGCAGGGATGGTGGCCCATGCCACTCTCTTGGTATCCCCAGTGCTTCTTGGGGGGGGTCACTGGGGGCACAGCGTCAGTAACACAGGGTGCAGGGTATACAGGTTCTGCCCTACCGACTGTGGGCCAGGGGTGGCCTTTGCCCCCTTGGGGGAGTCAGCAGTTTATCGGAGGAGGTAATATAGCAAACAACATGGTGGTTGCCCAAACTCTCCCTCACAGTCCAGGGACTCCAGGGGTGCAGCGGTCACCAAAAGGGACAGGTGGACAGAGGGGCCTCCCCGGTGCCATAGTGGCAGGGGCAGTGGGTGCAAACCCCACCCCTGCACCAGACCACATCGACCTAGGGGTTCACCAGCATGGGGGCTGTCTGCTCAGGCGGAGGTCACCATACCCCCCCAGGGCTAGCCAGCCATTACCTGATGGGCCAGAGGCAGCTTCTGCACCAGGTGTGGAGGCCACCCCTTCCACAGCCACAACACAGCTTATCAAATATTGGGTGTACGTGGGGGTGGACCCACTTGTCCCCTACCTTCAAAGAAAAAATTTGCAAACGGGGGTATATCGAGATTTTTGAGCTCCTGCACAGGGAAATTCCCAATGTGGATTACAAGAATAGGGTCAAACAGGAGAAGTTGAAGTGACCGAAGGTCCCCCACACTTTTGAAAATTGGTCAGCAGTTTTGATGTATTCATGTCGATCTATTGTGGAAAGTTTCCACATAAGATTGGCCAGCTGCTCAAATATAGGGACAACATAAAAACCACTCATTTAGCTTATGAGGGCAATGCATGGCTATGATTCAACAAGCTATTCCGCATGCGTTTTGTCCGAACACCAGACATGGGATGGGACAGGATAGATCAAGACCTATGGTTCAGGCATATCACCACGGCTAAGCCTGCAAGTGTGGCTTACACAGCAAGCAGTCATATAATGCCGAAAACCCCCTGGGTCAGCCCTAAAGGGGTGGGTACTTGCAGGCAATTCAGCACTGGGAAATGTTTTCGAGACTTCTGCAGGTTTAGACACAAATGTAGTACTTGTTGGGGGAAGCACAAAGCCAGTGCCTGCCAAGGCATGGGTGGTGTGTGGAAAGGGGACAATTCCCAAGCCGATGGAAAACTTTGGGACAGACCAGCCAAAAAGGCAGGTGAAGTCCCCCATAAAAACTGAGAACATTATCCCCTGGCTGGACCACTACCCCCACAGTAGAAACACGCAGTATCTGTTTCATGGTTCACCTCTGGTTTCCACATCCCGTACAGGGGGCCATGGGTAGCCACAGCAGCATGTACTCTAAAATCTGCCTACTATTTACAGAAGGTAGTGACATCCAAGATCACCAAGGAGGTGGAGGAGGGTATGGTGACTGGCCCCTTCGCAACTCTGCTGCTCAACCACTTGCATATCTTCCCCCGGGCATGGTTCCTAAGAAGATACCGGGAGAGTACCGGTTGATTCACCACCTATCTTACCCCAAAGGGTCTTCTGTAAATGATTTCATCAGCACAGAGGACAGCACTGTGTCCTGTGCGTCTTTTGATACAGTGGTCCGGCTCACTCAACAGGCCGGAAAGGGGACACTCCTGGCAAAATGCAACATCAAATTAGCTTTTCACCTGCTGCTCGTAGCCCCTGTCTGATCATAATCTGCTGATATTCTCTTTCAGTGGAAAGTTTTATTACAACATGGCCATGCCCATGGGCTGCTCAGTTTCATGTGCAGCTTTTGAGACTTTCAGTAGGTTCCTGGAGTGGGCGGCCAGGCAGCATTGTGGTTCTAGCAACATAACGCACTACCTGGATGACTTCCTCTTCATCGGCTTGCCTGGTTCTGATGAATGCGGCACCATGCTATGTGCCTTCTCAGAGCTGATGGGTTGATTCAGTGTTCCCTTGGCACACGAGAAGACCGAGGGCCCAGTATTTCGGTTTACCTATCTGGGAATTGAGTTGGATTCCACGGAGATGGTGTCATGGTTTCAGGGCGAGAAGGTGGGGACACTTAGTCACTTGGTGGGGGAAGTAAAGGCAGCAAACAAGGTCATCCTTAAAACTCTACAGTCTCTCATTGGCCAAATGAACTTTGCTTCTAAGGCTATAGCGCCTGGGAGACCTTTTATTAGGTGGTTAGCATGGGCAATGAGAGGAGCTCTCCTCCCGCATCACCACATCCGAGTGTCAAGGGATATGAAGTTGGATCTGGCGGTCTGGGACATATTCCTCAGAAATTTTAATGGGATATCAGTCTAGCAAACAGGGTCCCCATTCTGCCACGACTGCCACATGGTCACGGATGCAGCAGGGAGCACTGGATATGGGACTTTCTTCCAAGGTCCTGGTTCGCCAGCACCTGGAATGACAGCTGGAGACAAACATCTCTGCTCCACAACATCACTCTTTTGGAATTTTTTCACATTGTGGCAGTGGTTTTTGTATAGGGGTACAGACTTAAGAATAAAATGGTGCTCTTCCATCGCATAACCAGAGGGTGGTTCACATAATTAACACTCAGTCATCAAATTCCAAAGAAGTCATGCGGCTACTGAGGGTATTTGTCCTCCAGTGCCTACAGCTTAACATCCTCTTCAGAGCAAAGCACATACCTTGGGAAGAAAATGTAATTGTGGGTGCTCTGTCTCATTTGCAATACAAGCACTTCAGGCAGATAGCCCCATCGGTGGAGAGCTCCCTGGCACAGGTGTCGACCTTTCTCTGGCTGGTGGCGATCCAAGAATGGCCGATTTGGTGCAACATTCCTTGGCCCCAGCAACATAGTATAAGTATGGGGCTCATCTAAAGGCCTTCTGGGATTTCTGTGGGGTCGGGGCTAGGGTTTATGAGTCACTACAACATCTCCTTCTTATTCAGTGGTTCATGCACCACATGGTAGACCAAAACAAGGCACTATCATACATACGTGGTCATTTATCAGGACTAGCTTTCATAGCTAAAATGAATGGCCTTCAGGATGTAATGGGAACATTTACCATTCAAAAATGGTGGAAGGTTGGGCCAGGATAAGGGGCCACAGGTCAGACAATAGGAAACCCATAGACAGTGGAATACTGGGGGACATAATTGGAGTCTTGCCACACATCTGTTGGTCCGAGGACGAGTCTACACTTTTCAAGGCCCTGTTTATGGGTGCTTTCTTTGGAGCATTTAGAGTATTGGAGTTGGTGGAGAATGGCAATATGTCACTGGGGTATAACCTACAATGGGGGGACGTAACAATCAATCACAATATGCTGGAGCTACTTTTGCACCACTCCAAAACCATGCCACTAGAGCCACCAAGGGTCATCAAGTTCCACAAGGCAGAGGGACTAGTTTCCTGCCCCTGCAGCACAATAGTTGCATACATGGGACAGAGACAAAGGGGAGCTCAGGGGGCTTTCTTTATTCACATCACCAGGAAGCCAGTAACGAGATACCAGTTTGTGTCAATTCTCAAGAAGGGAATTAGGTTCACCAGCAGGGACCCCCAATTCTTTAATACCCACTCATTCAGAATTGGGGCTGCCACTGAGGCGACTAGGCTAGGCTGTGTGGGGGAGAAGATTTAAGCCATCAGTAGATGGCGGTCCTCAGCGTTTAGAGGCTATGTAAGGCCCCAGGGGGTGACAAATATCGGCAAAGCAGGGCACGACTCATAATGCCCATTTCTAACATGTTGATTTCTTTTACAGGTGCCCTGCCCAGACCCAAGACTTTTTACCTGGTGGGCCACTCCTTTATCAAGAGGGTGGCGCATCAAGGCCAAGGGAATCAACTGGGCATATCGGTGGAGAAGGCCACAGTCCAATGGGGGGCATGCAGTGGGCTGACTTGAGGATGACTCTAAAACCTTGAGCTTATTGGTCTGCCCATCACAGGGTTTAGTTGTGCACTTAGGGGGTCATGATCTTGGTCGCCTATCCTCCATTGATCTCAGGCGGGGTATGATGTTGGACCTTCACTGGATCCTTCAGCACATGCCCGCCACTAGCCTGGCCTGGTCCAGAATTCTACCCTGGAGTGGTTGGAGGAAAGGGGCACCTGCCAGGCCCTTTGTGGAAGGCACATAAAGAGATGAACTGAGAGACCTCTTGTTTCTGCTGCTAACAGGGTATTACAGTAATTAAGCATTGGGACATTTACCTGTATCATGAGGCCTTTTTTGGTGCAGGTGGCATTCATCTGCTTGATGTGGGTCAGGCACTTTTTAATATAAGCATTCAGAATGTGCTAGAAGCTTAGCTTTAGAGTTTTCCTTTGGGGGCACTAGTGGGAGATGCACACCCTGTGCATATCTTGTGGTGGAATATTCTATTGGCAGTTATCATAAGGGGTTATTTAGGTGGTTAGGGATGGCCTGGTGAGGGCTTACTCTGATGAAGACCACACAAATTGGGGCAGAGCAGAACTGCAGTGGGTATCGGCCTGGCGGTCGGGCCCAGTGAGGGCCACACAGCATGGCCGGGGCCTAGCAAGCCTGCTCTGTCAAGCCACACTTGTCAGGGGACTGACTGACCCTGTGGGGCTCTGTTGGGTTCGTTTGGCCTTGGGCTGGCTTTGGTACCTCTCTGCCGAATGCGTCTGCTGCCCCTAGGGAATACTCTGGTGGTATATTTTGTGTAACCTGAATTTATTGTATACTCTGTATTATGCATGACGTGTGGATTACTGTAATTTTTAATTCATTTATATGTCGAGTAAATCGGCTTTTTCTGCCAAAAACTTATTATCCCGTGTGTGTGTTTTGTTGGGGATTGGGAAGGTTCTTTAGAGCAACAGCTCTGTAAGATGAGCTACTGTAGGAATGCAGTGAACATTCAACAAGCAATACTTTACTCTGTGAACAGTGACAAGCTGTAACAGTAAGGAAGCAGAATATAATCTTAACTTCTGCTATGTTATTTCTGTGGGGTCTCTGAGTTATTCTGTCCAGTATCTGCTCTGTGGGAAGCTTTCTACAGGATTATGCCTCTAACAGGATCTGTGGGGTTTATTGTTTTTTTTTAATCATATTCTTCCTTTTGATGAGCTAAGGCAGCCTAAGTGGACCATCTAAGCTGCACAGCTGGGTAATTTAAAAATAGCGACAGAGGGTCTGTGAGGAAGGATAAACAAAAGACTACCTGCTGTGACTTGGGCTAGCTCTCAAGAAAGAGAGCAGTTAAAGTAGTGGATTTTAATCAAACAGCCTTTAACCTATTTAAAATGCTAATAGCTGTTTAGGAGAAACAGCCTTACCTTGGGATTCTGGGAAAAGAAAGATCCAGAGAGTTCTCAGGTAACCATGGGAGCATGATATGGACTATATTGGACTGGAACAAAGCTTATTGCATCCTGGGAGCTCTGAACATGTGTCTTTTTAACTGTAATCAAAAGGTATTCAGTCCCAGAGTGGACAGACAAGACTGCTATGGCTGTGTGTAATAGCAGAGGGCCAGTTCTGGAGAGAATTATTTACTTGGTGCACAAGACGTCTGTGGACTTACGACATAACTTAGAATTTAAGTCAGTTTAGCTAGCCTTTTCTTATTCTGTGTTTTGTGTTTAAATCTGTTTATTTTAAATTTCCTAGTGTGTGTTTAGTCCCAATTAATGCACTCTCTATTTTGTAAATTTCATTTAAATATTAAATATGTTATATTTAATAAATATCTGTGACTGCACTATTTTACTAAGTACAGGTAATCTGTTTTCAGGGGAATTCAGTGATCCACCCCTTGAGCGAGTATCACCAGCTTAACAAGTAAAACTGTTTCTGACACAAAGTAGGGGTAAGGTTACCTGCAGTGAATAAGGGCATTCCTATGTCCAACTGCCCTTATATTGTATGAAGAAGAGCCTTATATTGTTCTGTGTGAAGAGCAGACTGTGGTAGGAACTAAAGGGAGTAGCCCCAAGTCAGTTGTGGCAAGTTTAATGGCAACATGTTTGAGGCAAACCAGTTTGCCACAGCCACTTAGGGTGTCTTGGGTGCTGTTCTGTCACAAGTTGACAGATACACTTTGCTTTGATTGACTGAGACAAAACCTAAAGAATACATGAGAACCCCATTAATGTGTAAACCAAATGGTACATAGGGAGGTGTAGGCAAATTTCTATGTGATAGTTCAAGAACTCAAGATACAAGGCATAACAATTTTATTTATTTAGTGCCCTATCCCAGTGGCTCAGACACAGTGCAGTGAAGAAAAAAGACAACACTTTACAATATAATCATAAAAGAACTAGTTATATAGATGTGAACTTATAAATAACTAATCAGTGTTGAATGCCTGCATAAAAGATGGCATTTTAGCTCCTTCATAAATGGAACCATCAAGGGGGAATACCTGAGGTGGAGAAGCAATGAATTCCAGATAGACAGTGCCACCAGACAGGAGGCCTTGTCTCCTGACTATTTTAGGTGAGATCTCAGGATGACCAATAATAACTCTTTGGCGGAGTAAAGTAAGCAGTCAGCATTATACCAAGTCAAGAGATCAGTGAGGTAGCCAGGGTTCAAACTGTGCAGGGCTTTCAAGGTTAACAATGTAATGGTGAAGATGATGTGCAACCTAATAGGGCAGCCAGAGCAGATGGTGCAGCACAAGTGTAACATAATTTGAACACGATGTTCCAGGGATCAAGCTAGCTGCAGTATTTTACACCACCTGTACACCAACACCCCCACCCCCCAGCCTTAGGTATAGAGCATCACAGTAGTAAAGCCTTATGATAATGGAAGCAGGCACCATGATTGCAAGATCTTCCAACACCAGATAGGGTTTTATCCAGCAGATATTCCAAAGCTGGGGAAAAAAGCTGAGGCATGTTGTTCAAGCATCAGCCTAGAGGCCACAGTGACCCCCAGATTTTTCACAGGATACACAGCTACCACAGTGGTGCTATATAAAGATGGCAAAATGACAGCATCATTTTTAACAGATGACTTATGAGGACCTGGTTCCACCAGCAGCAGTTCCTTCATGGCTGTATTATACATCAACCAGCTGGAGGGCACCCAATCTGTGATTTCTTAAAAGTACTGTTATAGCACAGAGACCGCCTCCCACCTGTCAGATGTTTTCATTTATTTGTTTGAAAACAGGTGACTGAGAAAGGCACACTAAGCTGAGGCCCATTTCCAGGTGTGACCCAGGGGAGGGAAGCAAAGGAAAAAGCAATACAGAGCATGTACAATTTCAATATTACAAAAGACTAGAACACATAAATGCAATAGAAAGTATACAATGAGCAAACACATCATGAGCAGGCAAATGAACAGTACAGCAAGTGTATTAGGGTATGTTTGGGGGGGCCAAAGAAAATTGGAGAAGGAAGGCGTCTCAGCTGAAATCTGAGAGAGATGGGGAGGAAGTGAAGTGGACTGAATATGGGAGCTGGTTCCAAAGTGAGGGGGAGGAGATAGGTGAATGCTTACTCTCCTCCAGCCCGCATCACCCTTTTACCGTACCACCCCCTCCCCAGTGAGCCGTAATTAACCCCGCCTAATCTCCTCCTTGACACATCTTCCTATCTCCTCCTTGATGCACTTATTCCCACCCCTCCAACTCTCCCCCTTCCCTGTCCCTCTCTATACCCTGACAATAAATTGTTATTCTGCCTAATAGGTCAAGTATTACAGCTGTTTTCTCACTTTGTATGTAACCTTACATTCAACTGTATTGTTTACTGTTTCATACTTCACTGCACTTATATTCTCTATACAGTCCAATTCTTGAAATTCATGTTCTGTTGTCTATTTGTTATTGAAATGTATGTAAAATGTTATCTTCTGCTGATGTGGAACCTTTGCAAATGAGCTTTCTGCACAAAGGTGTACTCCTAGAACTCAATAATAAATAAAATGATTGGCTTGTCAAGGTACAAGGATGTGGCAAAGCAAAGTTGCGATGGTCCCTGGAGCAGAGGGAACAGGAAGCTAAATGAGCTATGGAGAGGAACGAAGAGAGGTAGGAGAGAAGGGACCCAAACCAAGATTTAGATATAAAGGAAGCAGAGTGCATATGACGATGGGATAGAAGAGGGGGGATGGATAGAGAATTATACAGAGACCAGTGATGGGTTTAAGAGGGTAAGTTCAATGCAAAGCGACAGAAGGCATTACATACAGTAGGGTGTCCAGTCTGGCCAGGGATGTGAAAGGGGCAGAGCCATAGACCATATCTGCATAGTCAAAGACTGTAAAAACATTTTGGCAACAAGCTCATGGTGAATCTGGAGGGAAAGGCAGTCTTTAAGTTGGTACAAGACACCAAATTCAGGACAGAGTTTGGCATGAATGGCATTTATGGGGCAGTGAAGTCAAGCTTGCTGTCAAGCCACACACCAAGGTACTTGAAGGAAGGTACCATTTCAAGTGAGGAGCCATTCAACTTGAAGAAGATGAGCACAGACTGGAGTCTGGCCATTTTGGCTGGTGCCAAAGGTCACGAACACCGTTTTTGTAGTGTTACAATGGAGCTGGTTTGACTGGAACCAATGTAAGACATTGTTAAAGTCATGCTGTAGCAGATGCCCCACTTCAGAGGTGGAAGGACCAGAAGAACAGATGACTATGTCATCTACATACATGTAAATATACGAGTTGGCACAGGCTTAAGGGAGTTCATTGAGGAAAATGGAGAAGAGTGTGGGGCTCGGGATGGAACCCTGTGGGACCACCAGCTGGATGGGAAGAGAAGGTGACAGGGTGCTACCAACCTGAACTGACTGTAGATGGCCTGTGAGGTAAGAATGGAACCAGTCAACAGCAGAAGAAGATAAACCAGCAGACCCAAGCTTATTCAGAAGGAGAGGGTGAGATACCAAGTCAAAGGCTTTGGTCAGATCAATGAAGATGGCAATCAAAATGTTGCCCTGATCCATCCCTGAAAGGATATGATCAGTTACATGCAGCAGGGAGGAGATGATGGAGTGTTTCTTCCTGAAACCTAACTGGAACAGGGAGAGGAGATTGAAGGAGAAGAGGAAATTGGAAAGTCTGTTGTAGACAAGCCTCTCTTGCAGTTTGGCAAGTGAGGGTAGGAGGGAGATAGACTGATAGTTATCGGAGGAGGAAGGGTTCCGCCTTTTGTGAAGTGGTATGTTTTTAGCCAAATTCCAGGACAGTGGTACCACACTGAGGGAGAAGGAGAGGTTGAAAAGATGAGAAAGAGGAGATGCAATGCCAGGAGCAGAAATGTGGAAAAATCTGGGATCAAGTCTACCAGGGTTAGACTTAATCAGATTCAAAGAGTAAAGGTCAGTCATGGTCTCCTGGGTGGTAACAGCAGAGAAGTGGAAACCCTGGTTAGAAAGTGAAGTAGGAGAGTTGAATGATGGAGTTGTAGTAGGTGGGGGGGAGGAAGGGAGAGCACAAGTGGTGAAGAACTCATTAAAGTGGGACGCAATAGATGAGGAGTCAGATACAGGTGAATCATTAATTAGGAGGAATGAAGGGCCAGCCTGGGTTAGAGAGTTAAAAAGGGGAGTGAATTACCTTTCAAAACTTTGAACGGGTGTTAAGGTTATTTTAAAGGTTGTGTTGAAGTACTGCGATTTTGCAGTCCTGGCAGCCTTTGTGCAGGAATTCCTGCAAGACCTGTACTTGAGAAGGTCAAGAAGGGAATTAGATAGTTTATAACGTGACCAGATGAGATTGAGGGACTTGAACTGCACAATAATTCCCAGGGTAATCCAAGGGTGATGGTGAGATCCAATTCTGGAGGTGGAAGACTAGGTTTGCTGGCAAAGGCACCTACTTCACCTGCGCTCTTTTCTTCTAGGTTTGCTTGTAAGAACAGAGCAAGGAACATTATCAGAGCAAGGAAAAATATTAAGGCTTCTTTTGGCTAGGCAGATTTACTGTGTGTTACTAGTTTCTTTTGTGCTCACAGGGTTTGTTACTTTTTTTTGTTAACATTTTACTGCTTTATTGTTCTTTGATTCAAATTGCTGTTGCAGGGTATACTTTCTGCTGCATTATTACAGGGTGTGCCTACAGGTTTATTACTGTTCTGTCCTTACAGATTACTGCTGTAATCTTCTCTGATTCAAATTGTTTTTTGAAAGGTATATCTTCTGTTACCGCTTTATTTTTCTCTGTAGTGAAGTGTTTTTTGTAGGGTATATCTTCTGTGAAATTATTACAGGTGGTGCTTTACAGGTTTTACAGTTTTGTCTATCATTAGGCTAAGCTTTCAGGGCTACTGCATTTGTTGTTGGTTGATTGTTTCTGCTCTTACCTCCTTGTTTTTTTCATCTGTGGTTCTTCTTTTTCAGCAAGGGAAGGGCCCAGCTACTTACCCCCCATCCCCAACCACCTCATGCTACACTCCTTTTATAGAGTAGCACAGTCTTGACATTTTCTGCAGCAAAGGAGGAAGGGGAGGATCAGAAGGGTATCCACACAGTGAACTCACTTGCAGGGGCACAAGTAATTTAACTTGTTATAAAAAATTATACAAAAACAAATAAACAAACAAAACAAAAAATCAAACTTCTGCTTTCATTTTCCTTTTCCTGACTACTCAGACCAAGTTATAATCCTGGACACTTTTAAAAAGGGTAGTTATTCCAAATTTAGGATGCTGTCCTACATGTGGATCATTGGACATCTAAGGGCTCAGCTCCAGGCAGCGTGGGCAGAGACTACGCACCTTAAATTCCATTTTCAGGAGGAAATATATTATAAGAACTGCCAACCATTTCCCCAACACCCAACTGAAGCACCTCGACCGCAGAGGGTAGTTGGTCCAGGAGGTTGGCAGGTGGTTAGAAGGGGCAAATTGGGTGCCCCATCACTCAATGCTCTCCAATGTATCATCTCCACAAACCATATAAAAACTACAAACAGGTATCTGCCTCTATCTCCAAGATCAAACAAAGGGGCAGAGGACACTGCAGAGCAGGACACTGCAGCACATGAGCTAGCACAACAAAACTCACACAAAACAGGGACCAAAACAAAAAGCAAAAAGGAGATCCAAAACACTTCTTATCATAGGAGACTCCATGATTCAGAGAGCTGATACCTACTTCCAGCTGGGGGTAATGGTCAGGTGTCTCATAGGTACATCAGAGTGGAGAGACACTGACCACATTGCTCAAATAATGCAGGAGGCAGATGAAAACATAGATGTCTTGGTATACATAGGGACTAATGATCTCGCAAGCTGGTCAGTTGTGGAGACCAAGGAACACCAGGCTGGAGACAAACTGTCATCCATTTCATCCGGCATGTCCTTCTCTGAGATCCTGCCAGTCTGAGGGAAGGGGACAGATGGACAGAAGGTCAGAGAAGAAGAGATAGGGAAGCTAAACATGTGGCTCAAGGGCTGGTGCCAGGAAAAAGGATACACATTTGTAGATAACCAGCAACAGTTTTGGGAGCGAAAGTTCTTTAAATTCGATGGACTGCATCTGACTAAGGAGGGAGTCAGTGCATTGGGGCAGAAGTTTGACATCTTTGCAGAATATTTAAACTAGCAAATGGGGAGAGGGGTGCACACCCGATACATCGAATGGGAAGAACACCCCTCCCCCCTCAGCTAGTGATCAAACAGGAGTTCAGCATGTTTGTAGTTTATTTGCATCACTAGGTAAGGAAAAAGGTCTGTCTGCCCATATGATGTGCAGAGGAAACACCGGACTTCACCCAACAACTAACACATCAACATCTGGCCAATGGAAAACCATGTACACAAATGCCCACAGTCTGGGAAATAAGATCCCAAACCTGTAGGCAACAATGACAGAGGCTAAACTGGACATAGTAGCCATTAGCGAGACATGGTTCACCAGGAACCACACTTGGGAGACTTCAGTACCTGGCTATGTACTGTTCAGAAGAGATGTGCAAAAAGGGGTTGGGGAATGGCCCTTTCTATCAATGAAATTATCAAAGCTACAAAAATTCAGAATACACATAAGGAGCCAGAAGAACTGTGGGTCACCCTGGAAACAGGAAATGGGACAGCCATACTAACTGGGGTTGTCTACAGGCCTCCAGATCAGGGGAGGACATAGACACATTACTATTAGAAGATATACAAAACATGACAGCTAAAGGAGAGGTTCTGAAAATGGGAGACTTCAACATGCCAGATACAGACTGGTCAATACCAGCAGGAACATCTGTCAGAACTAGACACACAGTGGATTCCCTGCAGGGAGAGGGCCTCAAACAACTGGTATAACAACCCACAAGAGACAAGGCTATCCTAGATCTAGTACTGACTAATGGGGAAAGGATCATAGATCTCCAGGTAGAAGATCACCTGGAGGCCAGTGACCAACACATGGTATGGTTCAGTTTGGCCACTAGAACTAAATCATCCCATTTCAAGACAGAAATATGGGACTTCAGAGGAGCTGACTGATAAGATGGCCAACAGAGTTAAGCTAGCCCCAGCAAGAAGAAATACAGGTGAGGGGTTAAAGGCAAAGTGGGCAAGCATTAATAAGGCAATACTTGAAGCAATATCCCATTGTGTTAGGGAGAAAAGCAAGAGCAAAAGAAAGAGAAAACCACTTTGGTTCTCAAAAACAGTAGCAGAAAAAGACAGAGTCAAAAGGCTGGCCTTCAAGAAATATAAGGGAACACAACGGGATGAAGATAGGGAGGCATACCAAACTTCCCTAAGGGAAGCAGGGCAGGCAGTAAGGCAGGCAAAGGCCCAAACCGAGGAAACACTAGCATGAACAATAAAAGAAGGGGACAAGACTGTCTATAGATACATTAGTGAAAGGAGAAAGTCCAGAGAGGATGTTGCTAAGATCAAAAGGGATAAGGGGGAGTGTGTGGGGGAGGACCAAGGAAAAGCATATATCCTAAATAGATACTTCTGCTCAGTATTTACTGAGAAGAACACAGGGCAGGGCCCACAGCTCAACACCATGGACACGGGGGGAAGGGAGGTGTGCACAAGTCCCTTCACAAAAGAAAGGGTCCTACAAGAGCTCACTAAGCTCAGGGTGGACAAGGCAATGGGACCAGATGGTATACAACTCAGGGTACTAAAGGAGCTAAGGGTGGAACTAGTAGAGCCATTATCAGAACTGTTTAGTGAGTCTCTGAGCACAGGAGAGGTGCCAGAAGACTGGAAAAGGGCTCAGGTGATCCCGCTCCACAAGAGTGGTAGCAGGGAGGAGGCAGGGAACTACAGACCAGTCAGTCTTACCTCAGTAGTGGGCAAGATTATGGAGGCACTCCTTAAGGAAAGGATAGTGCAACACCTGGAATCCATAGGAGCACAAGATCCAAGACAGCATGGATTTACAACAGGAAGGTCCTGTCAAACAAATCTCATAGATTTCTTTGACTGGGTAACCAGAGTGGTGGACCAAGGGAGTGCAGTTGATGTTGCCTACCTTGACTTCAGCAAAGCTTTCGATACTGTTCCACATAGGAGATTGATTAATAAGCTGGATAGGCTCAGGGGGTCAGAAGTTGGTCAACTGTGTGGCAAACTGGTGGGCAGAAAACAGAGAGTGGTGGTAAACGGTATACAGTCAGAAGAGGTGCAAGTCACAAGCGGGGTACCTCGGGGATCAGTCCTCTGGCCAGTCCTCTTCAATATCTTCATCAGTGACATTGCAGATGGACTGGAGGATAAAGTTTGTCTGTTTTGTTGAATTTGTCCAGGGGCCTCAGGGCCCAGGTATATACAAGTTCAGTTATATAAAATTGCTGATAGCCACCTGTATATATGCAGTTGACCATGGCAAGGTGTAAAAGGCTTGCAGAAAATACAAATGGCCAATGGATGACTGAATGAGGCTAACATATAAGTTAATATGGCTAGCTAGTCAATGGGTGAAAGTGGCTAAGTAAATGAATTATGCCACCATGTCAGTTAATATACATGTATGTGTAAGACTTTAAAAGGTTAATGGTTAAAATTAATAAAATAAAATAAATCTAAGCACAAAGCCAAGGTCTATCCTGGAATTGCCCTATTCAGCAGAAAATATTGTGTACCAAAGCATGTCTTTTTAAAAGGTTACGGCCGAGATAAGAACACAGCTGCTAGTAACTGCGGCTGGTCTTGATGATTGAAGTTCCCCATCTTGTGATTACTATGCAATTTGGCCACTGTCTGGGTTTTATCTGTAAGCCAATTATTTTTAAAACAGCCATTTCCCCTCACATGTTTTCTGTATCCTAAAGTAAGTATTTTTGATAAATAAAAATCCCCTGATCACTTGTTTTTCCATTTAAGAATGACCGTATGTCTCGGCAAAGTGTCAAAAGTATCTTATGATCAAGATATCTTATGGCCAATGTATTTTTGAACCTGAATCTTATGACTTGTTGAATGACATATTGTCAGTGTTTAAATCTGCTGAAGTAGTTTTTGGGAAATTCCATTTCTGCCTTTTTAATGAAAACAGGTTGGGTATAAATGAGACCTAATTGTCAGGTCTAATGTCACTCCGAGAGGAAAGAAGTTGGTGATATCTAACTGGTCATAGTGCTCAGAGACCCAGAGGAAGTTGAGTATAATTCCATTTTCTCTGAAAAATCTGTAGCCCTGTAATGCAAATATTACAAGCTGTCTAGATTGCATGTTAGAAACACCCCATTGGAATTGCCCCAATGGCTGTTTTATAACTAAATTGTAACAGGAACACCCAGGTAGTGGTGGGCTACCTGACGTTTAAAAATAATGTTAGCATGTATTCCGTTTTGTAAACTAGGATTATTAATCATGACAGGATGCATTCCTATTGTTAAAATAGGATTGTTCTGGTTTCTTTTCGTGTATTGTGTAAATAACAGTTAATTGAACCTTAGGTCTACAAATTACGCCAGAGTGCATGCACTCTTTTTGTATATTACAACTATTCATCCTTTCAGGGTGTGTTTTTATTGTTACGATAGGATTTTTCTGGCTAATCTTATTAATACTACCATAATAAAGTACAACTAATTTGGTAAAGAAATAGTGTGTTGGCTTTATTGAATTACTGAGAGCTATCAACCAGGAACCTGTATAATTGAGTCAGTTTTACAGTTTGCAGATGATACCAAGATCAGCAGCAGAGTAGTTGATCCAGATAGGGTGGGCAGAATGAGAAGAGATCTGGATAAACTGGCAAAATGGTCGGAAAAGTGGCAACTGGGGTTTGACGCAAAGAAGTGCAAGATCATGCACATAGGGAAGAGAACCCCTAAAGCCACTGATAAGTTGGGAGGGGACTTGCTGGCAATCACAAGGGAAGAAAGAGATTTGGGCATCATCATCACAGATGACCTGAAATCATCCAAGCAGACCACTAAAGCAGTAGGTAAGACTAGAGGGATGTTGGGGTGTATTAGTAGGGGAATATCATCGAGGTACAGGTCAGGAAGCATAGGGAAAACCCAAGAGCAGTTGTAAAATTCCACAAAATGTTTAATTTGTAGTTGCAGTAATATAAAATAAAATAAAATAAACCTGTTCAGAATAACTATGTACAGAAACAAAATAAAATCTTTCTTGTAAAAAAATCTCCTATGGCTGCTCAGCTTAGCTGTTTTATAAGTCTTTTCATCCCCCATCCTTGGCAAGCATCCTGTCTTTTCCAAATGTTCTGTTCTCATAAATATCAGGCAGGATCTGCTAGAACACAAAGAGCTTCCTTAGGACCCCTTTTTGCAACTTTTGGAAACAAAAGGTTTAAACATTTGTACTCAAGTAACCTCTAGTTTTCTACAAGTATCTCAAATTATAAATATATACACATGTCAGCAGTAATACTAAATGTTTTCTAAACAAAAATGATCTCATTATCAGTTTCATCCCATACATTGATTTGCACATAATTTTATATTAGCAGAGATAGATATGCAAGGAAGAAAAACAGACAGCAAGAGAAAACTGAGAAACAGTGAGAGGCAAAGAATTGCAAGACTGTTCAGGTTGATCAAGTCCAAGGTCTCACAGGAAAATTTGGTTGAGCAACCAGACAGAGAACAGAGAAAAGGAAAGAATACAGATCCTTGCATTTACACACTTTCTCCATAACAAATTGGACAGGGTTCTGTTCTACCCTGTCACAGGGTATCACAAGTGGTAAAAGGGAGGTAATAATCCCTTTTTACAAGGTACTGGTTAGGTCCCATCTGGAGTACTGCATACAGTACTGAAGGACGCGCCTGCACAAGGACATTAAGGAAATGGAGGCAGTCCACAGAAGGGCAACCAAAAATGGTGCAGGGACTGCATTAGAAAACATATGAGGATAGATTAATGGATCTCAATATGTATACCCTAGAGCAAAGGAGGAAGAGAAGCGATATGTTTGAAACATTCAAGCATCTTAAGGGCATTAACAAGGTGAAAGAGTCCAACATGTTTCAGTATAAGAAAAATAGCAGGACAAGAGGACACAGCATGAGATCAGAGGGAGGCCAATTAAGGGGTAATGTGAGGAAGTCCTTTTTCACAGAAAGGGTGGTGGATGCATGGAATGGCCTACCTCAGGAAGTGGTGGATCTGAATATAGTGCTGGGCTTCAAACAGGCATGGGATAAGCATAAGGGAGCAATACAGATGAGTATTATTAGATAGGCCATTGGCAGAGTACAGGCTTATGGTACATTCATAAGGTAGAAAAAATGAGCAGACTGGATGGACCTTGTGGTCCTTATCGGCTGTCAACTTCTATGTTTCTTTGTTTCTATGGATTTTTTTGAGTGGGGCATGCTTATCCAAGATTGAGTAGAATTTGGAGAGGAACATGGAGAGGACTACATCAATATCTTATGCGATGAAGAAGGCTGTCCAACCTGATAAGGCAAGGTCCTTCAGAAGGTCCTGAGTGTTTAGTGACCTCTGAGACCTGCTCCAGATATCTTTTGGAAAGGAGGGAGGGTGTCTGATCTTCCTGACACAAAATGTCATGCAGTGGTCACTGAAAGCATCAGCTAAAATGCCAGCTGCAACAATACAATGTGGATGGGAGGAGAGAACCCAGTCAAAAAGAGTGTGGCTTTGGAAGTGTAGATTTAGCCGAAAAGGATCAGAGATAATCTTCATGAAATCAAGGATCTCAACCTTGTAGGTGATTGTCCTAGAGGCTGGAGAAAGCCAATTGACATTAAAATCCCCTAAAAAGAATGAGTTTACCTGCAGAGGAGAGGGAGGTGATAGAGATAGAGTCAATCAGGGATGAGAATGAGGAATGAGATTTTTGGAGATGTATAGAGTACACCAATGAAAATGTGCATAGAGGCAGGAAATGACAGCTGGATAAGGAGAAACTCGTGGGAAGAGGATACAAACTTCCTGGCAGCCATGATGCAGGAGAGACTTTCATGGGTATAAATAGCAACACCACACCTATGTTTACACAGTCATGTCTGAAAAGAAGATAGTTCTGAAGTGGCAGGCTTGAGTCAGGGATCCTGACTGATAGCCATGATTCCAAGATACTGTACACACAATATCAGGTAACTACTGCAATACCCAAGGAGACAGCAGATCAAGCTTGGGTAGAAGGCTTCGAGCACTGAGGTGAAAATGCTCAAGCCATTTGTTGCTGGTGAGGTAGAGAAGGCTAAAAGGGTGAGGCCTGGGTTGAGCTCAACATCACCAGAGAGAGGAGGAGGAGGAGGAGTAGGAGGAGAAGCAGTAGGATGGAATGTGATTTATATTTATTTATTTATTGAAATGTTTCACCAGGAAGGCACACCGAGTGACAAATTGCTCGTCTCCCAGTGTGACCTAGGGGGAAGGGGTACAATAGGAGTGAAACATTAAACATTCAAGTTAAAGGATCAACATTAACATACAGTTCTAAGGCAGGTGTTACAAGCAGTGGTATGACAGTGTTGCACATATTAGGCAGAAAGAGTGGACAATAATAAGTGATTGCTGGTTCCTAGAGCATGGGGGAAGGAGGGAGCAGAAGGGTGGGGGGAGGGAGAGGAGAATATGATGGAGAAACTCGTGATTAAGGGAGGGAGAAGATAGGAGACCAAGGTGGCTGGCTGGATGGGGGGGAGGGGGATCACTGAGAGAATGGAGGGCACAAAGACAGAAATGGGGGAGGAGACAGAGAGATGGTGGAAGGAGAAGATTGTGATGGTAGTAGAGGGCAGGGAATGAGGAAGAGGAGGGTAATAAACATTGCAAACTTGGAGAGGTGCACAACAGCCAGCTAATAGCAACACAAATCAATACTGTCAATGAACTAATTTGTGGTAAGCATGTAAGAGCTCTGAGTAACAGATCTAAACAATGGGTTGGAGGTTGCAATGACAATAGATAAGCAGTGGCATAAAAATGAGACAGCTGCTTTTACTAGAATAATGCTATACAGGAAGAACACAAAATAAAATGGCTGGGTTTAAGCTATAGCAATAAACAGTGCAAAGTACAGAACTAATGTGAACAAAGGAATGATGACATGCAAAGCAAGAATAAGGGTGCAAGCAAAAAGGTATGCAATTATGAGACAGCAGGAACAAATAGGAACATGGACATGCTTCTGTAGGCTCACAATGGTAGCTGGCTAGCAAGGCTACTTAGAAGATAAGCAAGCAGACTAGCAACTGTAGACCAAGACAAAACAGAGTGAATTTGTGCTATTGCACAACCCAGATGAGATGATCAAAGGGTATGGAATAATAAATAAAACTGAAGGAAAAAACAGGATTAAATAACGTTTTACATGGGTTATTCAGGTAAGCAAAAGTGCAAAGGTGCAAATGAAGGAAAAAATAGCACAGGAGATAAAAAAGGGGGCAAAACTTTTTAAAGACACATTAGTAAAAGGAGAAAAACCAGTGGTGGGGTTGTAAGGCTTAAAGGGAGGGAGGGGGGAGTGTGTGGAAGGGGACCTGGGAAAAGCAACACTACTGAACAAATATTTTTGTCTGTATTCACAGAAGGAGAAGGTGAGGGACCACAGTTAGGCAACATGAGCATATATGTAGGTAGACACCAGTCTATTTACAGGAGAGAGATTCCAAAAGGAAATCACAAAACTGAAAGTGGACAAGGCAATGGGACCAGATGGGATACATCTTAGAATATTAAGGGAACTACTGGAGGTACTGGCAGCACCAGTGGCAGCCCTGTTTAATGAATCACTCAATACAGGAGTGGTTCCAAAGGACTGGAGGAAGGCAGATGTAGTCCCTCTTCACAAAAGTGGGAGCAGGGAGGAGGCTGGATACTGTAGACCAGTCAGCTCACCTCAATGGTGGGGAAAACTATGGACTCAATACTTAAACAAAGGATTGTGGAACACCTTGAATCAAGCAGAGCACAGGATTCAAGACAGCATGGATTCACAGCAGGAAGGTCATGTCAAACAAATCTAATTGATTTCTTTAACTGGGTAACTAAGGGAGTGGATCACGGGGGAGTGGTGATGTGGCCTACCCAGATTTCAGTAAGGCCTTCAATAGCATTCCACATAGAAAACTTGTGAACAAACTAAACAGTCTGGGAGTGTGTCACAAGGTGGTGAACTGGGTTATGAACTGGTTGAGTTATAGAAGACAGAAGGTGGTTTTAAATGGAGCTCAACCTGAGGAAAGGAGGGTGACCAACCAGGTGCCACAGGGATACATTCTGGGGCCAGTCTTGTTTAATGTATTCATAAGTGACATTTCAGAGGGGCTAGAAGGGAAGATGTGCCTCTTTTCAGATGACACTAAGATCTGCAACAGAGTGAACACTCCAGGAGGGGTAGAAAAAATGAGGAGGGACCTGGGTAAACTGGAAGAATAGTCTAGAGTAAGCAGCTGAGATTCAATGCAAAAAAGTGCAAAATCATGCATTCGGTGGCCAAACAATGTGCCAAGGCTGTGGGGAGAGCCAGTAAGATGCTGGGGTGCATAGGGAGAGGTATCACCAGCAGAGGAAAAGGGGTGGTGATGCCACTGTAGAGATCACTGGAAAGGCCTCATTTGGAGTACTGTGTCCAGTTCGGGAGGTTGCATCTCTGTTAGGATATAGACAGGGTAATGGCAGTTCAAAGATAGGCAACAAAGATGGTGCAGGGCCTGCACCAAAAGTCATACGGGGAGAAACTGGGAGACCTCAATATGTATAACTAGGAGGAGAGCAGAGATGTGGGAGATATGATAGAAACCTACAAATATCTAAAGGGCATAAATAGGGTACCGGAGGATAGTATCTTTCAGAAAAGGAGATGTTTCAGGAACAAGGAGGCGTGACATGAGGCTGAAAGGGCGTAGAATGAGGGGTAACATGAGGAAGTACTTCTTCACAGAAAGGGTGGTGAGTGCATGGAATAGACTCCTAGCTGAGGTGGTGGGGGCAAACACAGTGGGGAAATTCAAAAATGCATGGGACAGGCATAGGGAAACTGTAGCAATAGGAACAAAAAGGTAAAGCCAGAGATCAAGTAGGGTTTGCAGCTTTTGCAGTAGGTAGGTAAAGTGGGCAGACTGGATGGGCCTAGCAGTCTTCATCTGCCATCAATTTCTATGTTACCTGAGGGCTCTGACTGAGTTAAAGGGAGGCATACCTGGAGAGCAGCGTGAGTGACCGACTACTGACTTACAGTTGACTTCAGCCGGACTCCTTGATGTCCTTAATGCTCAGTCTTCATGCGAGATTCACAAGAAGAAGCACAGCTTGAATAATGCATGAGTAAATAAGAAAGCTGAAAACTAACCCCCTTGCTGCCTGACTGGTGACGGACAGCTACAGTTATGTATCATCTGCATAGCAGTGAAAACTCACACTGTACCGCTTAATGACCCACCCCAGCATCAACATGTTTTATGAATTATTATGACTAGATCCTTCAGGTCATTCCACCCTGACAGTTTTGTGCAAGATCCCCACCATGCTAATTGGCAATCTACCCTCACTTCGTCTAACCTGGATGGAGCCGTCAATAATTTTATTGCTACATTTAACTCCGTCTGTGATTAACATCCCCTTTCAAACACTCCAGTGTGCATAGATCCCAACTTCCGTGTCACATCTAATCTCGTTGACCTCTTCCATATAAGAGATGCCACTTGAACCAGAAACAAAGCCTCTTGGATGCTCTCTAATAGGCAAGCTTTCACTAAACTTCGAAGCTATTGTAATAAAGTCACTCAGCAGGCTAAGGCTATCTATTTCGAAAATAAATTCTCACTCAGTGGCTCAGACCTAACTAAATTCTAAATTGGGTACAGTATCACATAGTGGTTAAGGATATTGAGCTGCAAACCTGTAGACCTGAGTTTTAATCCCATCAACCCCCACTTGCATACTGTGTGACCCTGAGCAAGTCACAACTTCCTTGTGCTTCCAGGTCGCACAAACAATTTCTCCTTTACCCTAAATTCTGGAAAGCAGATCACTGTCTCCTCAACACATCTCTGAATGTATTGGGTTCACAGAATATCATAGTGCTGTATCATAGTACTGTGTCAGCAGAAAAGGACAATCTTGGCCCATCCAGTCTGCCCATCTTCCCCCGGCCCACTTGTCACCAATGCACAAGGAGCCTATCCTCTGTCCTCTAACCAAACCCATATGTCTATCCCACGCTCTCTTGAATCCCTCCACCATTTCAACACCTACTACCTCCTCAGGTAATCTGTTCCTGGGTTCAAGCACCCTGTCAGTGAAATAACATGCCCTTGCAGTACCTTTAAATCTTCCTCCTTCCAATCTTAAAGTATGAATTCTTGTTTTAACTCTGACTTTCCTTTTAAATAGACTTCCTTCCCTCACTGTATTTATCCCCTTTATGTACTTGAATATCTCTATCATGTCTCGTCCTGTCTCTCTCTCTCTCTGTCTCTCTCTCTCTCTCTCTCTTTCGTCTCTTCTAAACTGCAATGGATACAGATTTAATTCTCTCAGTCTCATCTCATATGGTGTAAATTATATAGAGTGATATATGTCACCCCTTATCTGCTGATGCTCTAAACCAGTTCTTTGCAGATGATTACAGGGCCCTCATATCTCCTTCAGCAACCACTATCTTGACACTACCTCCTTTCATCTATGGGGCATTCATTCTATGCCCACATCCAGGAACTGAATGTCCTCAGAGAATTTCGTCCTTTAAATGTTCTCTCTTCTGTGGAATCTGATGGCCTCCCACACTAGCTCCTAGCTATTGGTGCTCCAGCCTTGTTCTCCCCTCTCACCCACATCTTCAGTCTATCTTTGGAAACTGACACTTTCCCTTTATGTTGAAAACATGGTTTGGTTGTCCCACTCCATAAAGGAGGTGCCACTGATGTCCCAATAAACTACCATCCCATATCTTTACTCTCATCCATCTCCAAAATACTTATGAGGTTGATCAGTAAATATTTTGATGAATTATGCTTTTCCACCCCTATCCAAGCAGGATTCCACCATTCCATTCCACTTCTACCTCCTTGCTCAGAATTAGTGACCACATTCAATTGCACATGGATACTGGCCAAGGCACCAATGCAATTTTCACAGACTTGGCTAAAGCTTTCGATACAGTTAATCACATGGTTCTCTGAGTCGAGCTAGCCTCCTGTGGGATCTGATTCCTCTGTACGTTGGTTCAACTGCTACCTCTCTGATAGGACATAATCAGTTAAATTAGGGTCCACAATCTCCTCTCAGCTCCCAGTCTCTTTTGGGGTTCCCCAGGAGTTAGTCCTTGGCCCTCTTCTGTTCTCTGACTTCATTAACAATCTCCTAACTGCCTCAAAATGTGCAAATCCCACATGCACGTGGATGATGCAGTCATTTTCTCATCTGGGCCAGGATTCACAAAACCTTGCCTGGGTGCAAACCCAGTTTTGCATGCGAACACTGGATTTTGCACTGAACTGCTATACACAGAAGCCCAGATTGCGCAATCAAACTGTGTTTGTGCTCGGGCAAAGTGTGGAGGGGGTGCAATACAAATGAGGAGGAGGGGACCTGAATATCGGCTCAGTCCAATTCACAAAGCATTTGCTCCACACAAGGGCCTTTTATGTGGTCCCCTTGCATGGAGAAAATACCACCAACCAAGACCATGCCTTGATCCCATGCAACCCTATTAGTTGGCAGAGGTACTGCGGTGGCCCCTCCCCCACCCAACCCTCAGCACAACAGTCACTGGTGTCTAGTGGTCCCTTTCCCCACCCGATGTAAACATATATGTTTTCCATGTGTGTCATAACATAATTAACTGGGTGTCAGGTTGGCTGAATGGAAGAAATCAGCAAGTCAGAATTAATGGCACACTTTCTCACTCGCTGAGTGTGACCAGAGGGGTCCCGCAGGGGTCCGTGTTGGGACCCACCCTGTTTAACATCTTTATTAGTGACCTGCAGACTAGCCCCGAGAATGTTCTCTCGAAATTTGCTGATGACACCAAGTTGTGTGGCTCTGTTCTTACAGCGTTAAACAGAGAATCCATGAGGAACAACTTAAAACCATCGAAGAATGGGCAGTTTTAAACAAAATGACACTCAACTCAGACAAGTGTCATGTTACACTTTGGTAGAAACAACCCTAGGCAGACTTACTTTCTGAACAGTGTTGCCTTCTGAGTCACCATTAGAACGAGATCTCGGGTAATCATTAACAATAAGTTATCATACAGTGATCATTGCAGGATGATAGCTAGGAAATCTAACGCCTTGCTCACTCGGATCCAACGATCGTTTGTGTCTAGGACACAGGAATGTGTAATTCCCTTGTACAGAGCTTATGTCAGGCCCCATCTGGACTATGGATCCCCCTGCTGGAGTCCCTACTTGAAGCAGGACATAGATGGAATTGAAAGGGTGCAGAGAAGAGCCACAAAAATGGTCCCTTATTTATCCAAACTTGACTACGAGGAAAGATTAAGGGTTACACTCACTATGCACAAGACGTACCAGAGGTGACCTTCTCCTATTGTATAAAATCCAGAATTCTCAGGAGTTAATGCACCACTGTGGCTTACATAACTCTATCAGTTGGACCTCCCCACGGTATCATAATAAACAGATATTTGTATCCAAAGCTAAGACAACAAAAAGGTTAAACTACTTTACAGTAAGAACACCCAAACTATGGAATCTCCTTCCACAATACTTAGTGGACAGTAGCTCTAATATGGTCTTCAAAAAAAGGCTGGATTGTTGGCTCGCGTCTAACAACTTCAAGGTATAATTATCCCACCAATGTGGTGGGGGACAATCTCGATGGGCAGTAGCCTTCTTTTGTCCTGTGCAACCAAGTAAACCAAGTAAACCAAGCAAGTCCCATCCCCATCCCAGTAATGGTGCAAGCCCTTCCTGGGTAGGCAACTCCCTCTCCCCCAGCTATCACCAGCCCAATGTTATGATGTAAAGTTTCCCTAGTGTCTAGTGCCTCCCCTGCCGATCGCCAGTTCACTGTACTATAACAATGTCTAATGATCCCCACCCACCTGTCAGTCCACTGTAATATAACAATAATTCTCTGGTGTCTAGTGATCCCTCCTCCCACCTGATGCCCTGACCAATGTATTTTAACATTGTCCTTGGTGTCCAGTGGTACATAGAAGCATAGACTTTGATGGCAGATAAGGACCACTTGGCCCACCTACAGTAGTCTGCCCATTTCCCTACCTACAGGATAAGCTGCAGATCCTAGTTAACCAACAGCCTATTTCTTCCTACCCCTCACCAAGAATTGCCTTATGACTGTCCCATGCATCTTTGAATACTCCCACAGTTTTAGACCACACAACCTCCTCAGAAAGGCTGTTCCATGCATCCACCACCCTCTCTGTGAAAAAATACTTCCACACAATACCCTGAGCCATCCCCATCTATCTTCAAATCGTGTCCCCTTGTTCTTGCACATCTCTTTTTCTGAAAGATGTTACCCTCTTGGACTTTGTTGATTCCACTGAGGAACTTAAAAGTTTCTATCATGTTCCTCCCCCCCTTTTCCTCAAGGTTATGCATATTATGCTCCTTTAGCCTCTCCTCATATGGCTTCTCTTGCAGACCCTGCACCATTTTAGTTGCCCTCCTCTAGACTGCCTCCATCCTGTCTATGTCCTTGCAAAGATGGGGTCTCCAGAACTGGACACAGTACTCCGGATAGGGTCTCTCCAACTGTTGGTACAGAGGAATAACAACTTCTTGTTTTCTGCTGGTCTCTCCCTATACATCCCAGTATCCCCCCAGCCCTCCCTACTGCCTCCTCACATTGCTTGCCAACCTTAAGGTCATCTGATATGATTACCCCCAGGTCCCTTTCCATTACTGTTGTTGTTACTACCCCCCCAATTGTGTATTATTTTGCACTTCTTTGCATTGAACCCAAGCTGCCATATTTCTGACCATTCCTCCAACATTGCCAAGTCCCTTCTCATCCTTTCCACGCCTCCTTGTGTATCAACCCTATTGCAGATCTTTGTGTCATCTGCAAAGATGCATACTTTTCCTTTCAGTCCCTCTGCAATGTCACTTATAAAGACATTAATAAAGGACTGGACCCAGTACTGAACCCTGCGGTACCCCACTAGTAACCCCCCCTTTCTTCAGAGTGGACTCCGGTTACAATTACCTTCTGTGTGCTGTTGTCCAACCAATGTTTTACCCAGGCTACCACCCTGGGACCCACTCCCAGACTGGTTAATTTGTGTATTAATCTTTTGTGTGGGACTGTGTCAAATGCCTTGCTAAAGTCTAGGTAGACCATGTTCATAGCCCCTCCCTGATCTACTACTTTGGTCACCCAGTCAAAGAAATTTATTAGATTCATCTGAGATGACCTTACTGCTGTGAATCCATGCTACCTTGCGTCCTGTGTCCGACTGGCCTCTAGGTACTCAACAATTCTTTCCTTCAGAAGCGATTCCACTACTTTCCCTCTCACAGAGGTCAAACTGACAGGTCTGTAGTCTCCTGCCTCTGTCTGGCTCCTACTTTTGTGAAGGGGAATCACATCCGCCTTCCTCCAGTCCTCAGGTACCACACCATCCTCCCATGATCTGTTAAAAAGGGTAGTCAGTGGTGTCCCTAGTTCTCCCCTTAATTCTTTTAGAATTCTGGGGTGAATCCCATTGCTTTGTCCACCTTCAGTTTTAGGAGTCCTTTCAGAACCCTTTCTTCTGTGAAAGGACTGGGATTGACTCCCCTATCCAGAGTGCTTCTGTTAATTGGTTAGGCACCTCCTCCTCTTTTGTGAAAACTGAGCAGAAGTATTCATTCAGTATCCCTGCTTTTTCACTGTCCGTCTCTGCCTACCCACCATCCATTCTATTCAGCCTCACTGTCCCTCCCTTTGTCTTTCTACACTCCCTGATGTACCTGTAAAAGGTTTTATCCCCTCCCTAACCAAGTTGACTAACTTTTCCTCAGTTTGGGCCTTTGCTATTCTGACTTCCCTCCTTGCTTCCTTCTGCCTTAACTGCTACAGTTCTCTGTCCTGTTTCTTCTGTGTTTCTTTATACTTCCTAAATGCTATCTTTTTCTCCCTAACCTTCCCCGCCACCTCTTTTGAGAACCATAGTGTCTTTTCCTTTCATTTTGATTTGTTTATTTGCTTCACACAAAGGCTTGTTGCCTCTGTGATGGCAGTTTTGATGTTTCCCCATTGTTGCTCCACCCTTACTTCTAGCCTGTTTGATAGTGCTTTTCTAAGGTACTCTCCCATCTTGCCAAAGTCAGCCCTCCTGAAATCCAGTACCCTCACTTTTGTATGGCTTGACTCTGCAGCTGAGTCTATCATGAACCACACTGTTTGGTGGTCACTTGTTCCCAGATGGCTACCCACTTCTAGATCTGAGATCCTCTCACTGTCCCTATTTGAGAATATAAGGTCTAAGATTGCTCCCTAATGAGTGGGTTCCAAAACTAGCTGTCTGAAGCATGCCTCCTGTAGGGCATCGAGAATGGCCCTGCTCTTGGATGTGGCTGCAGCAAAGGTGTTCCAGTTAACATTTGGCATATTCAGGTCCCATATCAATAGTATCTCCCCTTTCTCTGCCATCCTAAGGATGCCTTCTATCATATCCTTGTCCATTCCCTCCCCTTCCCTGAAGATGGGGGTCTATATACAACCCCTGTGCAGATTGTGGTGCCATTTCCAGTTTCTAAGGTGACCCACAGTGCCTCCTCTTCTCCCTGTTTACTCTTTTGTTCCATTGCTTTTATCCCTTACCTTACATAGAGAGCTACTCCCCCCCCCACCTCCCTGTCTCTCCTGTAGGTTGTGTACCCTGGTATGTTAACATCCCAATCATGGTTCTCTGTGTACCATGTTTCTGTGACTGCTATGATATCCAGGCATCCCTCTTCCATCAAAGCCATCAGTTCAGGGAGCTTGTTGCCCAGATTACAGGCATTGGTACTCATTACCCTCCATTTCTTGATGGCCTTACCCCTTTTTGCCCCATCCCTGTCCTTATTGCCTTTGTCATTTTCTCTATTTACCCCTGCCCTTCTTCCTATTGATGTCTCTATCTTGGTGTTTACCTCACTTACTACCTTGATTTTTTTTTTGGGGGGGGGCTAGGATTTCCCTGCTTCTTTCCAGTGCCTCTCCCATTGGATAGTTTAAATGCATGCCAATGAAGCATTTAAACCTATCACCTAGGATCCTGGTTCCCCTTCTGGACAGATGCAGACTATTGTGCCAGTATAGGCCTGCATCACCCCAGGTGGACCCCCAGTCCCCAATGAAGCCAAACTCCTGAGCTCTGCACCAGTTTTTCAACCACTGATTGAATCCCACAGTGTGGAGCACCCTAGCCTCACCCATGCCATAAACAGGCAGCACCTCTGAGAAGGTTACCATGCATGCTACTTGTCCAAAGCCCCTCCCCAACTCCACAAACTCCTCCTCCACAGTTCTGATCCCTTTCCCAGCCAGGTCATTTGTCCCTAAGTGGACAGTGACATCTAGCTCCCTCCCCCATGCAGCTGCTCCCATGATCCTAAGGATTCGCTCCCTGTCCCACCAAGCTATGGTGCCAGGCAGGCACCTTACCACCCTCCCCTTCCTCCCCCAGTTCTACCCTCCCAACAATGAAGTCCCCCACCAGGAGTTGTTTCCTTCCCCTGTGGGGTCCCATGACACCGCTCTGTGAGTCTCCTTTGTGGAGGTTCCCAGCATCTTCCTAGGTATCCACTGCAGGTGCCTCCATAGAAGAACCACACTTTGCCAGAATGGTATATGAATTGTGGAGAGGTACAGCTGGAGGGATGCCCCTCTGGTGCACCACCCTCACCCTCCCTGAGCCCACTATGGTCCAACTGCTCCTCTTTCTTGGCAATCTCTGAGGCAATGGCAGTAGTTCTGGTGGTCCCTGGGTGGGAGAGGAAGTCCCCCAAATCCTGGCCAACTAAGCCTGGAGATGAGTAACCTCCTCCCTCAGCCCAGAGAGGTGCCTGCAGGTGGGACAACACCGCATCCTCCAGAACATCTCCCGGAAGACTACTGCTCCACAGTAATTGCACAACACCACTCCCATCATGTGTTACTTCTGGCCCCTTAACTGTTGTTTTGAATACTTACTTTTTCCTCTGTTTATTTTATTTTCTCTCCCTACTTACTTACTGCCTCTGTGCATTTTAAGTTACTGATCTTCCTGTTCTGAGACAAAAATTCCTATATTTCTCAATATTCTCCTTACTTGCTCAGAGTCAGACCTCCAGTAGCTGGGGGGAAGGAGAGCTACTCTTTTACTTCTAGGAAGGTGAGTCTTTTGTGGCTCTGTGATCACTCACTTCCTGCTCCCAAACAGGAAGTTCCTGTTGTCAGTCAAATCCTGTGCCTATAAAAGTAGAACTGACTTGGTGTGGTGGGGTGGGGGAGGGCAAAATAGTCCCAGTAGAGAAGTATAGTTATAACAGCAGTTCCTTCCTCTTACTGTTTCTCTGCCTGTTCTCTGATAGAAGCTATCTAGGGCAGTTTTAAATTTAATAACCTGACTTCCTTCAGCTAAGCCCTCCCCTTACACGCTTTTTCTCACTTAGTTAATTGCACAGATAGCAATTCCCTTCAGCCACCTGAGACAAACACCCAGATAACTGCACAGATAACAATTCACTTCAGCCAACTCAGACAAATACACTAACTCTCTTTTTTTTTTTCTCTAATTGAAGGTCCCAGTAGCAGAGTAGTTCTTTAGTACCTCCCACCCGATCCCTCGCCCAAAGATAAATATAATTTTTCCTTGGTGGCCAGGTGCACCAGCTGCAACAACATGACTGACTTCACCAACCAGCTAGCAATGAATCATAAGAAAATAGTTACTATGCTCTTTGGCATTACCCATTGGTTGCGTTCATCCCTCTCCTCTCTGAAGCTGAGCTCCTTGTCTGGTCACCCCATTGACTCCATATCCTCCTATAAGTACCTTGGGGTGATCCTAAATCCAGAATTAGACTATTCTCATCATATAAACAATGTAGTGTGAAAATGTTTTGCCAAAGTAGGGTCTCTGTACAGGGGTTAAAAATTGTTTCCCTGTTAAGACCAGAAAAACTGTGATTGAGCACCCAGTCTTCATTCACATATTTGGGACTGTCTAGTACAGTATGTCCTGCAAGCCCATTGGTCCACACGGGGGACCAATGGGCTTACAGCCCATACTGTACCTGTCATTCGCAGGCGCAAGGCCAATGGTGGTATGCAGGTAAGCTGGCTGCCCACCGATGACGGGGGTGAGGTGGGCAGGGGTTCTGTGTGGGTGGGAGGGGTGGGGGTACCACTAGACTATCAGGGATTTACTTAAACTACAGATACCAGTGATCAGGGACAAGGGTGGGAGGGGGGTACCACTAGACTGCCAGGGCACGTTTAACTGTACATTTACCATGATTGTGGAACCAGGCGGGGTTCCATTAGACCACCAGAGATGGTCATATTCACAGTTCTCGGGGCATCGAGTGGGAGGGGGGACCACTAGACGACCAGGGATGGTAATTTCTTACATTTATTGGGGACTCTGGGACTTGGGGGGGCCACTAGAATACCAAGGTTTGATTGCTGTACAGATATGTGATTGCGGCTATGGGGTAGGGGATGCCACGGAATCCCCACTGCACACATCATGTTGTGCAGGGCACCAGGCGCAAGTCGCTGGGCTGCCCTGCACCAGGCATGCAAATGGGGCCATAATGACATGCAAATGGACCCATTTGCATCTTGCAGATATTATGGCCTGATTTGCATGCCCCCTGCTGAATATCATAGGTGATGCATGTAGTGCAGCTGCACTTGTCCTGACACATCCTCGTGCTCCCTATCTGTGACTTGCACTGGTGCAGTGCCACTGCACCATGCGCAGTATGTGCACTGTCCATGCCATATTCAGTGGTGCTGCGCCATGGCACATCCCCATTGAATATCACCTGGACCTGGCTACGCCGCATCACAGTTGCGCTGCACCCAGGCTTGCGCCACTGTCTGGTGCAGACTGAATATCCCGGTCCCTCTGTTTATTCCAAATGTTACTCAGTGTCAGAACACTCAGTTACCAGTCACCTTATGCTTACATCTGTTTTACCATTATTGACTTGCAGTAACACTGCTGTTACATTTTATACAGCCAAAAGGTTTTTTATGACAGAGTTCAGTTCCTATGCAGCTGCTCTGCCAAAATAACACTCTTAAAACAAACTTTAACCCTTTTGGTTCATATCCATACACCTACCCCTCATGTAGCTATTTGTTTTTTTTATTGCTTGGTCTATGTGTGCCATCTCGATTGCAGGGGGGTCCTCCATTATATCGTCACCTTATCTAAGCCACAAGGTTTTTACCTTGATGTTTTTCCCAGTGCACATTTCACTATTATAACAGCCAGGTGTTAACTTGTTTGGGTACAGCCACGCTGTATACTATCTACCAGATGTCTTTCCAAGGGGGGCAAAGTGCCTCTGCACTTGCACCAGCTTCCCTTACCAGCAAAGCCACCTGTACTAGCTCCATATAAACTAACCCTGTTTTGTCATTGAAACTACTTAAGAAGTGGTTCGATTCAGGATAAACTTTAGTTTAGAAAAGGAAATGTGGTTTGGACAGACATAGAAGAGAGGGAGAAAGAACAGTCTTGCATTTCATCATAGGGGATTTCTCTGTGTCCTTGTGCATAAGCAATAAATAAACCAATAGTTCAGACAATAAAGGGTTACCTTTGGTTATAAACAATATTATTGAAATAATTGTATAAGCCATTTAGATTTAAAGTCTTAAGTCCAGAAAATTGACTTTGAGATGCAGTTTAACATCTGTAAGTTGCACAAAAAAGCTTAGCCTTAAATAAAATGTTTTATTTTTGTTTAAACTTCAAAGACAAAAAAAAAAAGGTTACACCCCCTGTTCAAATTACTTGTTAAGCACATTTTGGGATGTTAAATACTTTACATACATCACTGGGTTTAATAAATTATTATGCACTCTGCACACTCATCCACTTCCTTCCTTCTCTTCCCCAAGTTAAAGGAGAGTTGTGTTTCTAATTCTGGCCCTATTCTGTGAGCACTGCTTTTGTAAAGACAAAGAACCTACAAGTTTCCACTGTTGCAGCCTCCTAGGTTGTGGGTTTTCTCTGTTTTAGGACAGCCAAATGACTGTGTGGTTTCTGCTCCCACATTCATTGTAGCCCTCCCTCAGGTTGCTATTTTCAAAGAATGTCCATCAGTACTGTTACCGATGGTCCTTTTTTTATGTGAACAGTGTACTCCACACTGATTTTGGTGTGTATATTCTGTCCACTCATCTATCTATAGCTATGCGCTCAACCCGACATTCTGCACAAGCAGCGGAACTTATCGTCATCTGCTTTGCCTTGCATTTACTTTCTACCCTTGCCCTTCCACCACCTGTGGTTATTTGCTCTGGCTCAGCTTGGCTCTGCCTAGCATTAATAGAGTTCCTTCACATCTGACAGTGCAACACTTTCATGTCCTCACATAGTAACCCTACTGCATATCTTTCTCAGGGTCGTTTATTTCCCCTCGGCCTTTGCATGAGGTTTTTCCTTTCTACGTTCTCAAGGTTAAGGCACACTTTAAGTATGTCCCTTTTGCTGAGCAAATTTCTCAGGCTGACTTTCTTGCTTGCATCGGTGCCCAGTGGGGGGGCTTTGGCAGCTCCCTTCTCCTAGGGTTGCCGCCATCATGAGCACTGTCAAGCAGGATTTCGAAATTTTGAATTTAAAACAAATGCAGGAAGCGGACCCTCAGCTGAAACTGCTTATAGCACAAATTAGGCTAAATGATCAAGATCCTTCAGACATGCACGTGGAGGAGAAATCAGGGTTATTGACGTGCAAAATTCCCAAAACAGGAGAGATTCTATTTGTTGCACTGGAACATATTAGATATAAAATGTGAAAGTTGTGCCATGATAAGAGAGGACATCAAGGGATACCAAAACTTTACAATTGGTCAGAAAATTAGCCTGGTGGTTGAAATGATAACATACATAAACAAATGCTAGCCAGGGACGATAGGGCTGTGAAGAGCTGCCAAATGACAAAGTTACACATGCGCGTAGAAATTATTCAGTGCCAGGTGTAACCTGGCCATTTTTTGGAGGTGTTGCACCAAATTTTCAACATAGCTTTTTTGTACCTCTCCTCATGAACAGTGGTGCCAGTGTCATTTTGTTCACTTGTCCTGAAAGGTGATTTCGCAGAGCAAACGCTCTCTTCTGTGCCGCAGGTGTGAAAACATGATTTGGGCAGACTGTGGAAAATGACAGCTATACTGTTTTGAAGGAGGTGTGCCAAAATGGCAATGTTGAAAATTTGGAGTGAAAATATTACAAATTGGAAAAGTTAGGAGCATGTGTAGAAACTGCACAATGTTCGCTCGTAACGCAGTCATTTTTTGGAATTTTTTTGCCAAATTTGCAACATGGGCTTTTTAGGATCCCACTTCACGAACAATGACATTGTCATTTCATAAATTGGTCCCAAAAGGTGATTCCACGCAGTGACTGCAAAATCACCTTTCAGGACCAAGTAACACAAAGACAGTGACAGTTTTCATGAGCAGGGGTCCTAAGAACCCAATGTTGAAAATCTAGGGAAAAAATTCTAAAAAATAGTTGAGATATCAGCATAAGATGAAAACCCCATTGAATGGCATTATAGAAGGCTTACCTTTGATTCTTTAGTTTGTGGTTTGGCTTTGAAGAGTGCAGACATGTCCTTTTCCAAAGAAGATGACAGCGCCGACCTCTGGAGGCAAATACAGAGTAAGGGGTTTGTGTGGGGAGGTGGGTACTTGGTGGGTGGGGATGGGGGGGACTGCAGCGATGATGAGTGACTGTTTTCTTGTTTACAGGGAGAACAAAATTAAAAAACAATACTGGAGCGATGATGTGGGACCATTTTCTGTTTTACAGAAAAAACAAACATTTGGACACACTGGGGTGGGCTCTCAGTGTGCCACATGACTTTGTGGGGCACAGAATTCCACAGAGCTGGCAGTGGCTGACAAGGGGATTGGGCACCCCAATATCAGTGGGCAGAACAAAAAATATTTGGCACACTGGGGTGGGTTCTCAGTGTGCTATATGAGTTTGGGGGGGCACGGAATGCCACAGAGCTGATGGCGGTGATGCAACTGAGCATGTGCGGAGGGTTCCAAGCTCTGTTGGGCATTCAGAAGGATATTTCCAAATGTCCAATGGAAGGTTCCATGATTGGCCATTTTCAGAGCTACAATCCCAGTAGAGTTGTAGGCTCCACCCACAGCCCCCCAAAAGCACTGTCCTAATTGCATAGTATATGCACACATCAGTTCAGCACAGTGTACACAAAGGCTTTGTTAAAACCACAGATTAAGCATGGCCCACGGTGCAAGCTGCAAATCAGACCACTGCCATCTAGTGCTAGTGGTAACACGTACATCCTAACTGTTACAGACTTATATTCTAAATAGGTAAAAGCTAGTCCAAGCAAAACTGATACGCTTCTGTAACATCAAAGCACCTAGCAGGAAAATGTGTTTTTTTTTTTTTGCTTGGAGCTCCCAGGCACCATTGAGTTAGACCAAGGGACCCATTTTTATAGGTCAGGTTATGTAAAATTGCTTAGATCTTATGGAAATTAAAACAACAAATATATCCAATACCATTTTGTGTGAGAAGCAAAACAAACAAGGACACCTGCTCATCTCTGGTATGATGGTTGGGAGCAATTATCTGTTAAAAACTGAACCTAGATAAATATATATCTGTTGGTCTATTTGCAGTAACAAATAATCGAGAATAGCAGTATAGCATAGTGGTTAAGAACATTTGGTTGCAAACCTGGAAACCTGGGTTTGAATCCCATCACTCTCAATGTGCATACTTTGTGACCCTAAACAAGTCTTTTAAATGCCTTGTGCTTCCAGGTTGCACCTTTAAATAAGTTTTTGCTTTGCATGTCTTTCCTGCTTAAATTGGTTCTCATTTCTGTGATTCTGAGCTGTTAAGAGGCTAAAATTACAAGAAAATTAAAACTCATAGAAAATGGCTTTATGTAAATCAAACTAAACTGTTGAAGGGAAGTTTATTGTTAAAGCCTGTACTAATATCAACCTTTTTCTTTTTCTTTTAGTATCTTTCCCTTTTGTTAAGAGAACCATATAAAAGCACGCACATCCATCTGAAAAATTGATAAGCTACTGGAAAAGTCCACCACACTACTAAAAGCAGCATGCCTGTCGTACTCAAAGAAAATCTCTGCAGCGTAGTTTTCATGTTACTCGATTGAACTTATGAAACTTTATTTATTTATTTATTTATTTATTGTATCGGAATTACCAGCCTTAGAGTCAAGGACTCATTTACAAAGGCTCCTCGTCATACACAGGATGGGGCAGGTGTAACAGACAGTGAGTGGAAATAAGAGACAACAGTGTATGTACATACATTATTTACATTATATACAGGGAATGTACTAATAGCAGCGAGAGAAAAAAAAACAACATATAATCTCCTTTTTCATGTAACAGGCCTATACATGATTGTAGCTAAGTAGGAAAAAAGGAGGTCACTAGATGCGGCCAGGGCCTGCAGGGGTATCATTAGAAGCCCCTGCAGCCACAAGAGTTGAGCAGGTGGTTATGGAGGGCTGCTTTAAATGGCCTGAGTCTGTGTTTGGATGTGATACTAGGAGAGAGGGTGTTAAACCAGGTGGGGGCTCTATGCTGGAAGGACCTCTGAGCAAGGGAGGTCCTGACCCAGGGAACTAATAGAATGGTTTTGGATGAGCTTCGGGTGGGGACACTGGGTGGGGCGGTGCTGAGTATATTGGACAGACCAGAGGGAGACAAACCTGAGTGAATTTTTTTGGGTGAGTTAACAGGTTTGGTAGAGTAATCGCTTATCAAATGAGTAGAGGTTTGACAAGGAGTATAGCGTACAGGTGTGGGTGAGCCTGTCAGCCCCAGTGAGTAGCCAACAGGCTTTGTTTATAGAAAGCTTGATTTTGCCCAGAGCGGTGTTGTCTGCTGCACCGTATATCAAAAGATCATAATCCACAAGGGATAGGACTGAGGAATCTATGGCAAGTTTTAGTGCCTCTGAGGGGAGACAGGCTTTGTGCCGATATAGTAAGCCAATGCGTGTGTTTATGGCTCAGCAGAGGGCGTGGATGTGGTCATGAAAGGTAAGGGCAGAGTCAAAGACAATACCAAGGTATTTTGCATGTGGTGACCTGCTCAAGAGGGTGGTGGGAGAGGGACTGAATGGATAGAGCAGAGCCCTTGAGTTTATTCTGGTTGTAGGTGAAAAGCGATGATTTTGTTTTCTTTAGGTTAATTATGAGCCTGTGGTCAAGGAATCACTGCTCGGTCTGTGCAAAGGAGGATTGTAGGGTAAACTGCAGTTGAACAGAGTCCTGGTGGATTTGAAGAGAACCACGTTATCTGCGAAAAGGAGTATGTTTTCATTGGAGGAGTTGGGCAGAGAATTTAGGAATAAGCTAAAAAGTAATGGCCCAAGAATGGAGCCTTGGGGAACACCAGAGTGGACCTGACAGGGACTTGTGAGGATATTGTTGATTTTTACGCATTGGGTTCGGTCAGTGAGGTAGTTGGTGACCCAGGTTACTGGGCCTGGGGCGAACCCAAGCTGTGTGAGGGTATCTATGAGGAGAGGGTGGCAGACTGTGTTGAAGGCCTTCAACAGGTCAATGAAGTCTGCACTGGCAAAGTGACCATTGTCCAGGGCAGAGTTAATGAAGATGGAGAATTCTAGGAGGGAAATTGTTGTGCTGAAACCACGGAGAAAGCTGTGCTGCTCCATGCAGAGAAGGTTGTGTGTGGTGAGATAGTCCATTATTTGGTCTGCAATTATCTTTTCCAAGGCTTTGGATGGAGGTGGAGGGTGGAGATTGCTCTGTTATTTACAGGGGACGAGCGATCACCGCCCTTGTGTATAGGGGTGATGACAGTCATTTTCCAGACTAGGTGGAACTGTCCAAGGCAGAGGGAGCAGTTGAGAAGGTCGGTGAGGGAGGGTGAGAACAATGTCCAATGTGGCGTGAAGTAGATTGAGATCCAGAGTGTCAAAGCTGTGTCTGGCCCAGTTTAGGGCTTTAAGCAAGTAGGGTTTTGCAGCTGACGGGGAGAGGATCCGGAAGTGGAAAGGTGGGTGTTGGAGAGTAGTTTGGGGGGGTCACAAGTGGGGTCAAAAAAGTTGGGAGGTAGCATAGCAAAGAGATCCAAAAATGTGTTATTTAGGCCATTGGAGATATTTTGAGGGTCGATTGTGATAGCACCATCTATATTGAGCTGGAAAGGGGGCCGGGACTGGGTTTTACCATTCAGTTCCCTAAGGTTGTCCCAGAACCTATGTGCTGAGCCACAAGTGGAAGTGAGGGTAACCTATAGTATGCTGCTTTTGCATTACGGATAGCCCAGGTGCACTTATTACGGGCAGCCCTATAGATACATCTATCTGCTGTTTTCCCAGATTCCAGGATTATGTGCCCGAGGTTGTCCCTGAAACACATTTGCTTGATGAGGGCAGGGATGATCCAGGGAGAGTTGTGTTTCTTAACTGGAGATTTGGAGAGGGGTGCATAGGTGATACACAGCCCTGTTAAAGAAGTGTATAAAATAGTTGAGGACTGTGTCAATACTGGGGGCCATTTTTATTGGGGACCAGTCCCAGATGGCAAGGTGCTCATGGTGTAATGCAAGGTTGCCAAGGAACAGTCGCTTTCTGAAAGTGAAGGCAGGTTTAGGTCTTTCTACGTGACATGATCAGACAAAAACTACTGGCAGTTATCACTAAGGGCATTTGGCTGTACTGTTAGGTCAACGATTTTTATGGGGCCTGTTTGAGAGGACAAGGTCCAGTAGGGTGGCACTACCATTGGTTGGGTGAAGACAGGTGGGAGAGGAGACAAGCTGGGTGAAGTTGAGTGCAGCAAAGGTGTCTTTAGCATTGGTCGCTGAGATGGCAAGCCAGTTGATGTTTAAGTCTCCAATTATAATTTGTTCCATTTTATTTGGTTGATGGGAGATGTAGTCCAGAAGAGATTGCAAGGCCTGATTTTTGTGTCATGAACCTTTTGTGCATCTATCCTAACCCATAAACTTTTTTGTTTAACCCTGCTTTGAACTCTGTTGTTTTATTTTGGACATTTACAATGAGAAAATGTTGGTGTCTTTTATCCTAGTAATTGTACTATGAACAGTAACTGTGTTGGCCTGTGCATTGACAATATGGCTGTATTTATTATGTTTGCTTGCATGCATGTGCAAGAAACATAGTGCTACCATACGAGAATTTGTAGGTGTGCCTCCCTACTTCCAATGCCCTACTGCCTTTTGCAGGTGAGGCCCCACTGTGCCAATGAATGTAAGAGCTGTCTATGACAGCTTTTGCAAATGAAAGAATGAGCCGCAGCGTGTAGGCTATTTGCATACTGCCGCAGTCGGCAGTATGCAAAGTGCCCACGTTGGCACTGCACTGCAAGAGCTGTCATAGACAGCTTCCCCCAACAGAGTAGCACGCTGGGAGCCCACCCAGTGTGCTCACGCTGCCCCTCCCCCACACACACACACATAGTATAGCCGACGGGGAAGTTCAACTCGTCGGCTCCAGTGCCCCCTCCCAAAACAGCCTTCAAGATGCCATGCTGGGAGTCCACCCCTGCGTGGCAAACCTATCTATGGCTGACAGGGGTGCCCAATCCCCTGTCGGCTCCACTGGCGCCCTCAAAAAAAACTTCCAGCTGCCACGCTGGGAGCCCACCCCAGCATGGCAAATGACCCGCGCCATCTTCATAAAAGTAAAATAAAACCTGTAAAGAAAAAACTGTCCCTTTCTGACTGTCTTTACTCCGCCCCCCACCCGCGCCCACCCACTACACACCTTGTATCCCCACCTCACCCTATACTTACTCCGTAGTCGATGCAACGATCTTCGTGGACTGGGAATACATCTGCACCCTTCAAAGCCGACCACGAACTGAGGAAATGCCAGTAAACTGTATAATGGAATGAATGGGGTTTTTTTTTTTAATGTTGCTGCATATCTCGGGCATTTTTTGGAATTTTTTCACCAAATTTTCAACATGCGGTTTTTGGGACCCCACCTCACGAATTCTGCCACTGTCATTTTGTTATTCGGTCCCAAAAGATGATTTCATGGTCACTGTGCAAAACCACATTTTGGGACCAATGTACAAAAAGACAGTGTCACAGTTCATGAGGTAGGCCCCCAAAAACCCTATGTTGAAAATTTGGGGAAAAAATTCCCATAAATGACTGTTTTATGAGCGTGCATTGCATAGTTCCTATGCACGCTCATAAGTTTGCAAATTTTTAATATTTGCACTCCAGATTTTCAACATTGCCATTTTACCACACCTCCTTATAAGCAGTACAGCTGTCATTTTTCACATCTCGCCCAAAATGTATTTCCATGCATGTAGCGTACTATGGCGCAGTTGGTGTGCGAAATCAATGTTTGGGACAGATTGAGAAAATCACAGTGACACTGTTCATGAGCAGAGCTCTTAAAATGGCTATGTTGAAAATTTGGTGAAAACATTCCCAAAAATGACTGTTTTATGAGCATGCATAGCGTAGTTCCTATGCACACTCATAAGTTTGCAAATTTTTAATGTTTGCACTCCAGATTTTCAACATTGCCATTTTACCACACCTTCTCATGAGCAGTACAGTTGTCATTCTTCACATCTCCCCCAAAATGTGTTTCCACGCATGTAGTGCACTATGGCGCAGCTAGTGAACAAAATCAATGTTTGGGACACATTAAGAAAATCACAGTGACACTGTTCATAAGCAGAGGTCTTAAAATGGCTATGTTGAAAATTTGGTGACAAAAGTCCATAAAATTACTGTGTTACAAATGAGCATTGTGCTGTTTCTATGCACCCTCGTAAGTTCACAAATTTGTAATATTTTCAGTCCAGATTTTCACCAGTAGCATTTTTCAACACTTCCTTATGAACAGTACAGCTGTAAATTTTCACAATGTGGCCGAAATGTGTTTTCACACTTTCTGCACAGAAATGCGTGGTCGCTGTGGGAAATCACTGCTCGAGACAGATTAAGAAAATGACAGTGACACTGTTCATGAGCGGAGGTTCCAAAATGCCTGTGTTGACAATCTGGTGTAAAACAAATCTGCAAACTAATAACATTAAGGGTGTGTGTTGTGCACTTTCTACGCACACTCGTGACTTCACCAGTTTTTTTACTATTTTCACTGCAGATTTTCAACATTATCATTTTTTACACCTCCCCATGAACAGTACAGCTGTCATTTTTCACATCCTGTTCGAAATGTGTTTTCACACCTGTGGTGCCAAATGCCGTAGTCACTGTGCAAAATCAGCTTTCAGTTACCGGACTGATATTGTCACTGTTCATAAGGTGGGGGTTACAAGAAACTCTTGTTGAAAATTTGGAGTGAAAATACCAACGAACGCCTGAGGCATTAGGATTTCTGACCATAACGCCCCACCCTGTACAGTATGACAGGCATCAGGGGTGTGACTTGGGATTGTCGCCTGTAATGCTCATACCATTCCACCCCCACCCACACCTTGCAGCCAGTCAGAGGCATCGAGGTGTGCCTTGGACTCTTCGGCCCCAAAGTTCACCCCATTTTCCTATACTGCATCCATCTCACTATACTTCCTGATGGAATAGGGTGAGCATGAGGGCCAAAGACTCAAGGCACACCGTGACACTTGTCGGTGTCTCCAGGGTAGGGTGTGGTGAAATGGCGTGGCCGTTATGCCTGACGACCCAAAGGCACACCCCACCAATGCCAATGCTAGCAAGCAAACATTTGGCATTGACAATTGTTTTTAAAATGCTACCCTCATGGGGTGCCCCACCAACATTATCTTGAGTTTGGGTTTCCTTAGGCAACATGAACATTTAAAGGTGGCTTATACTCAATGGAAAACACTGATACTAATGGAAAACTGTTTATAATTAGATCACGTACTTGATGGATTTCAGCAATCAAACTTTTGTCATATCAGTTAAAGATCTTTTTAAGCTAAATGAGGTTTTCAACTGTATGCATATTGTTGGGGGAGCATGGGCTATGCAACTCACTTGTCAAAATTAAATAAGAGAAATGGTCCGTGATAGATTTACTTAGTGAGCTGCACATATAAAGAATTTTACTAATTTTCACTTCTTCTTTGGGTATCAAAATCTTACAGTAGGGGACCCATGGCAAAAGTGCTCTAAAACCTTTAGGTTAGGTGCATAAATCTATTAGTAAAGTTAAACTGGGGGAAATTGGGTGAAATAGAGGTATATAGGCCCTTGGTAATTGTAAATCAATCTGTAATCTTGCATTATTAAGCTACTTCGGCTTGCCCTAATGAGTTGTATGGTTCCCATGACTCCAATAACACAACAAAACAAATAAAAGATTCTGCCAAATATTTGCTATGGACATAGTCTAAAACAAAATGGGGGAAAAAACGGTATAATTAAATATCTTATCATATAATCATTTTATGGCTTGAATGGGTGTTCTTGTAAAGGGGCAGTCTACACTCCATGTAAAATATCTCAGGCTCATCCACTCAGGGTCTCTGACCTAATACATAATATTGTGTATCAACTGACCAAGTAAGCACTAATCCCCAAGACAGGAGGCTTTTCCCAGGAATTAATGCATGGTTGGGGGAGTGCTTCCCACCACCCAACCATGCATTAATTTTTGGGAAATGCCTCCTGTTGAGGGCGTTAATGCGCTTATAACATGGCTGTTATTGTACTAGTAAGAAGTAGAACTGAGAAATAAAGAAACATACTATGTGTTGAGGAGCCATTCTTTTATATACGTATTATTGAACTTGACATCCAGGAAGAAAGTTTGCAGAACAATAGTTATTTTGGTACATATGAGTAACATGGATGTATGTATTACACAATGCAGTTCTCTTGTGTAATATATGTGTTACTATAATTAGTGTGTTACATTAATTTTCAAGCGTCTGTTTTGGAACGTTTGATAATTTATCACCTCTATGGCTGACATTTGTTAATAGCTTTGCAGTGCATTTCTCCGAGAGGTCATTATTTGCACAACACTGAGTGCACTATAAGTCGCAATGTTGGTAAACATTTGTTTCAAAAGACTGCTGGTATTTTAACACTAACATACATGCAAGCAAACTTTTATGCTCATGTAACGTTTTATACAAATCTTGCCTCACACGTTGTTATATTAATACGATGTTGGTCTAACAAGGGCCTTTCCGCCAGAACTGGTTTCTGGTGGCACGGCAAAGACAATATTTTGGTAACGAGTACAAATCGGGGCAATTCCATTGCACACCTCAACCTGAAGTTCAAACTAAACCACTTAATACCTTTAGACATTCACAGGGAAGGGGTCATGACAATATCCTCTGTTTAAAGTAGCAGTTAAAAGGAAAAATAACTTTGGTTGGAAGCTGCTGTCATTTTTAGTTTTGTGTGAGCTCCAGGGTGGGGTTTCCTGGCTGTGTTATGTGGCCAGAAGAGCACAGAATCCTTATCTTCACTTTCACCCTAACCACTCTACCCTATTTCCTGCCCCTTCCCCTATCCTTCTTTCACCTCACCCCTCTCACCCTTCACCTTCTTTCCACTGTTTATCTTCACTTACCTAAACTTTTGTTCACCCAAATCTACCTATACTTATTTGACAAAGCACCTTGGGCTTCCTCCTTTTATTAGGTTATTTTTGATTTCCTACCGATTCATAGTTTTAATTTTAGTTGCAATGTTAATGTAATTTTAAATACTTTTGTAACTCCCTTGTTCCCAGGGGTTACTAGAATCCCATTAGAATCAGTGACAGGCAGGGAAAGGCAGCTAGTGAAATGCCAGTTAAATGGATTTCACACTGTCATTCTCTGGTTTCAGTCTCAGCTGAGCTGGAGGATGATGTAATCTCAGAACTGTCGCAGCAACATAAGCCACACTTGAGACAGCTGAAGGAAGATAGCTTTAGAATGTTCAGAGGTGAGTAGAGTGGAGTTCCGGGAGGAGACTGCAGCTCTAGGCAGCTCCTCATTTTTTAGCTCTGACAGAGAGCTGCCACTGTGTTTTGGGTAGTTTGTTCTCACCTAGAAGAAGAACGTAGAACACAGTGATTGAAGTGTCTGAAATCATTCCAATAGGGTTTTCCTTTGCCCCATCCCAGGAGGGGATGGTGGCAACCTTCAGGGTTCAGGGGCAGTCCCCTTACCCAGTCTGTCTAGTGAAGCTGCTTTTGACAACTTCAGAAACTGTGAGTGTGATGCTTGGCCAGCTGGTTATGATTGTTGTATGATATTGGTAGTATAAATAAATGGTCAGTGTATGAAATGTCAGTCTGTGAGATTTGGCCCTTTTAAATTATAAGGTGTCAGCAGCTGAATCACAGGATGTATTACCCTGACCAGAAGATCTCTGTAATGCAATTAACTTCCTTGAGGAATTGCATTTTATGGCCTTTTTAAGACCTCATGCTTTTGAAGTTGAAAACTAAATATACAGGGCTGGATATTCAAACTGCGCTATTTTGTGGCACAAACCCTTGCGCTGCACAAAATAGTTGTGCAGAGGTGTGGCCGAGGCGACATTCAAAGGAGTTGCGCTATTGAGCAACTCCTTTGAATATCACCCCCCCGGCCACTGCCACTGTGCATGGCACAGTGGAACTTGTGCCACTGCAAGTGGTCAGAGTGGAGCATTCAAGTTGCGGTGGCGCAAGTACCATTGTGCCATGCGCAAATTCCCCATATTCAAAAGTGACATGCAAATGGGGCCACAATTCATGCAAGGCGGGGGGGGCCATTTGCATCTATTTATGGCCCTATTTGCATGCCATTAGCATGCAGGTGCGCCGATCCCCGAGGACTTGCGCCTGGCGCCTGCCAGGCAGCAGCAGTCGGAACCGCGCTCCTGCAGCCCGATCAAGGGCAAAGATGTAAAACTCCCTCCCCGACTGGCCCGATCTCAGGCATGCTTGAATAAACCCCCCACTAGCCCGATCATGGGCATAATTGTAAAATACCCTCCCACCAGCTCGATCGCTGGCAGTACAGAGGCCAACCCCCAGGACATATCCCTGGTGGTCCAGTGAGCTGCTAAGCCCAATCGCGGGCTGCATAATGTGGCAACACACCCCAAGACCATATCCCTGGTGATCTAGTGTCCCCACCCCACCCACCCATGAAGCCCCACCACCCCGCCCCCGGCGCCGGCAGGCAGCAGCATCCCACTCACCTGCTGCCCGCGCCACGCCGACTGACTGCCGATAGGGCTACGCCCATTGGTGCAGAGCAAGAGCCAATGGGCGTAGCGTATACGAAGATAGTCTCAGATATGTGAATGAAATAATTCATTCACATATCTGGACTGCTCTTAGATGGAGGGCTGCATGGCCATTGGCTCTTGCTCTGCACCAATGGGCATGCAGCCCTACTGGGAAGTCTGCGATCAGACTTAGCGGTCCACTGGACCACCAGGGATATGTCCTGGGGGGGGGTTGGACTCTATGCTGTCCGCGATCAGGCTGGCGGGGGTGTTTACATTTATTCCCACGATCGGGCTGGTGGGGGTTGTTTAGCTTATGCCCGCGATCGGGCTAGTGGGGTGTTATTAAGCGTATGCCCGCGATCGGGCCAGTCGGGGAGGGGATTTTACGCTTTGCCCATGATCGGCCAGTCGGGAGTGTTTTTTACACTTTGCCCACGATCGGCTGCAGAGGCACAGGTAGAGGTTGAGGTCCAGCCACAGGTGGCAGCTGCTGTGTTGCACCCTGCAATGCAGCAGCTCACCTGTGGGTGGACCTCGACTTACTCCTTTTTTTTTGGCTCAAAGTTGTGCAGGTGCAAGTTGGGGATTGTGCCTGTACTACTCTGCACAGCCCGCTGAATATCGGGCTGTGCAGTTTATGCATGGTTCCTCCCCCTCCAGTTCAGCATGCATTCATTTGCATTGCGCTGTTGCTCAGCTTACCTTGGGGGGGCGCAACTGCCTCCTGCTGAATATGGGAGAATGGCGCAATTTCAGACTTGCGCAGGTGCAACCCTATTGCGCATGGTGCAACCCTTTTGAATATCCAGCCCACAGTTTATTACATCAGGACAGGATGTCATTTAACTGATTCCTGTTGGCTATTTCACACCTGGGTGATGGACTGCAGGGTTGTAAACCTCAAAGGAACTGGTTGATCAAAGACTTATAATTTTGGAAATGGGTTTTTGCTCATATCACATTATTTGATATACCTCCTGATAGGAAATCATGTTTGTAATTTTTTGATTCTAAAATGAGGTGCTAGATGACTCACAGAAGGGGTGTGGAGACACAGAGTTGAAACTGATACTTATGTCTGAAAGGAAGGTCATATCATCTTGGGACTCTAGAGAGACACAGCTCTCTGATCTAACTTTAAAATGCACTTTCAGAGATAATACCTTAGATAGCAAAGATCTAAATGTATTGTGGTAGGAGTTTTGCTTTGTAATTCTCCCTTGTTCTTTTATGTGATTGTGATTTGATATATTGTTCTGTGTTTACATTTTTCATATTTTTATCATCTTTTAGTAAAGTACCTTTTCTTTGAAAGACTGCCTGGGTGTCTGCCAGTTCTTTTTGCAAGTGATGTATAGGGGGTTAAGTCTGACAAAACTAATCAACAGCTTGATGGTGTTACTAAGATTGGTAAAAGGTAAGACTATACCTAAGGCATCTTACAGAGTTAAAAAGGTTCATTTTGGATACCTGGTTAGGTGCCCTTAGATGAAAGATATATTGCATCCCCCCTAAGAGAATATAATCTGAGCCTATACATTGGGTACGCTAGCATAAGGTTCACAGTTTGAATCCCCCTAGAACTTGAGACTAAAGGTGATTCAGGACCAAAAGCAGACAGGAAGGTTACCCTGTCTGTTACCTGTTCACTCTATTGCACTCTGAGGTTGGCACTGTGGGAGCAGAGGGCCTGACCTGTGAAGTGTGTTTGTGACACCCCTCACAAACATTCCTACCCTTCGCTCAGCACACTCCCCCCCACACGCGTATACATGCGCGACATCCTGTAGCCTTTCATGAACCCTCTCCATCCAGTCACCCTCCCTACGCCCTTGCCATTGGGGCAGTCGCCGCAAGTGGGTCGCTCTTTTGGCAGGTGCCCACTTGCAGTTAGCCAGACTCACAGGATACTGTATTTTTCATGTTTTTGTGCCAGACACAACTGCCCAAATCAGGACTACCCTGTGAAAATCAGGACAGGTGATAATCCAGTAACCCTACAGGCTATTGAATCTCCCACTGCTGCAGTACTTCTTTGAAGTCAGTGGCAGAGGATTCTGGGATTTGTAGTTACAGATGATGTCAGCCTAGAAATAAACAAAATTAGTCTGATACAATCTATTATATCACAGTAAACAGCAAGTAAACCAAAATGTTTTTGTACTTGAAGTACACATTGGGACCAGACCCACACTTGTGTGTGGCTTCTTTTGCTGACCATTCCACTTTAAGGAAAGGATTTTTTACTTACACGCTTATTGCAGGTGCTACTCAGTGCAGCAAGAATCTAACAAGCATTTGTCAATGCTGAACATTGGTTGCTTGTTAAACTATTTGATGTTTTTCTGAAAAAGCCCAATGGTGAGTCTAGTCTGCACACCCACAAGACCTCCCACATTGCAGCACCACCCCAGGTGTGGTCTCACCACTGATCTATTTAGAGGTAACACTACCTTCCTTTCTCTGCTGGTGATACCTCTCTCTGTACAACCCAGCATTCTACTAACCTTTTCTACTGCCTTATCACACTGCTTTGCTGCTTTCAGATATGATGACCACCCCCCCCGATCCCTGAGGTGATGCCAGGGGACCACTCCTTTATATCATGAGAAATTAGGATCTATGAAAGCATAGTAGGTAGGGACCTTACAGCAGACTACAGTAGATGGGCCAGGAGGTCCTTTTCTGTTTTCATCTAACTGTCCTTGGTAAATGAGGTGAAATCAGAACTGGTATGTTGAGCAGGGTGCATGAGTGCTGGGACTAATAAAGGGAAAAAGTATGAGTACCATAGGTGACTGACCTAAATTGATAGGGAAGGCTGTTTGTAATAGTTGTCAGAGCACAGTAAACAGTGTGGAAGGTCAGGCGCCAGACAAGGGTCAGCACTGCTGTAAGAGAAGGGAAGCGGCACTAGAGACGGTGTGCTGATGCATTAGCGAAGTTTTTGGAATGACTTTCCTTACTTTTTGAGATAGTGTAATAGTATTGGACCCTGTGCTCAAATTCCTGCATAGATGCACATATGTATGTAGGTGTGGAAGTGCATACAGACGTAGAAACATAAAAACTGTCAGCAGGTAAGAAACGCTAGGTCTCGCCAGTCTGCCCATATGCCCTGTACTTGATTATGGCTTCTGACCCTTCCTCTACTTTATCGCTATCATTCCCCTATGCCTGTCCCATACATGTTTAAGTCCACCCACAGTAGTCGCTCCCACTACCTCCTGTGGCAGATCATTTGATGCCTCCACTGCCCTCTCTGTGAAAAAATAGTCCTCACATTCCTTCTTTACGTGCCTCCTTCCAATTTCACATCATGCCCCCTCGTTCTTGTACTCCTCCTGTACTGGAAGATGTATCCCCTGCACCTTGTTTATCCCTTGAGGTACCTGAATGTTTCTATCATATCACCTCTTTCCCTCCTCTCCACCAGTGAGTACATATTGAGGTCCTTTATTCTGTCCTTGCAAGTTTTGTGGTGCAAGCCCTGCACCTGCGTGTCCTGCCTGTTTATGTCCTTTCGATGGTGCGGTCTCCATAACTGCACACAGTACTCCATGTGAGGCCTGACTAGGATTTCTATAATGGCATCCCCACCTCCCTCCTTGTGCTGGTGATACCCTTGCCTAGGCACCTCGGCACGTCAATGGCCCTCCCCACTGCCTTTGCATTCTGCTTCGACATTTTCAGGTTATCTGAAATAATAACCCCCAGGTCCTGTTGTTCCTTGGTGACTGCCAGCAACTCCCCGTCCAATCCTGTAGCTCTCCCCAGGGTTTCTATGGCCCAGGCGCACAATTTTGCAGTTCTTTAAATAAAACCTCAGTTGCCACTCTTCAGACCATTTCTGAAGCCTGCCTAGTTCCTTTCTCATGTTCTCTACCCCTTCTGGAGTATCCACTCTGTTATAGATCTTGGTGTCATCTGAAAACATTCAGACATTTTGTTCCAGCCCCTCTGCAATGTCATTAATGAAGACTGATCCCTGCGATACCCTGCTGGTCATCCTCCTGTTTCCAGATTGTACACCATTTATCACCACCTTCTGTGTCCTGTCTGTTAGCCAGTTCCTAACTCAGTTCACCACCATGTGTCCTATGCCCAGACTACCCATCTTGTTAATAAGCCTCTTATGTGGGACGGTGTTGAGGGCCTTGCTGAAATCGAGGTAGGTGACATCCACCGCCCCCCCCCATTTATTTCCTTCATCACCCAGTCAAAGAAATCTATCAGATTCATGTGACACGACCAACCCACTGTGAATCCATGCTACCTGGGGTCCTGGGCACCAATGGCTTGTAAATGTTCCACTATCCCTTCTTTAAGCAGTGCATAAATGATCTTCACCACTACTGACGTGAGGCTGACTGGCCTATAGTTTCCTGCCTCCTCCCTGCTGCTGGATTTGTGTAGAGAGACCACATATGCCCTCCTTCAATCTTCTGGCACCACTCCTGTGTTGAGTGACTCTGTGAACATGGCTGCCAGAGGCTGAAACGTAGAAATTGTTAGCAGATAAGGACCGCTAGGCCTATCCAGTCTGACCATAAGCTATGTACTTGACTATGGTTTCTGACCCACCCTCAGCTATACCTCTATAGTTCTGCCATGCCTGTCCCATGCATGTTTAACTTCTGCCACAGTACTCTGTCCCACCACCACCTGCAGCAGACCATTCCTTGTGTCCACCACCCTCTCTGTGAAGAAAAGCGCCCTCATATTCCCTCTTAGCCTGCCACCTTTCAATTTCATGTCCTGCTTCCTCATTCTTGTACTCCTCCTATATTGGAAGATGTCTTTCCCCTGCACCTTGTCTATACCCTTGAGGTACTTGAATGTCTCTAGCATGTCTTCTGTCTACCTCTTCTCCTCCAGCGAGCACATATTGTGGTCCCTTAATCTTTGCTTGTATGTTTTGTGGTGGAAGCCCTGTACCATTTCAGTCTCCCTTCTCTGGACCAACTCCCACCTGTTTATGCCCTTTTGAAGGTGCAGCCTCCAGAACTGCACACAGTACTCCACGTGAGGCCTGACCAGGATTTTATATAATGTCATCACTACCCGCCTCCTTCTGCTGGTGATACCCCTGCTTAAGTACCCCAGCAAGCCACTGGCCTTCCCTGCTGCCTTTGTAGTCTGCTTTGACATTTTCAAATCATGCGAAATTATAACTCCCAGGTCTCTTTGTTTCTTCATGACTGTCAGCAACTGCCCCCCCACCAATCTGTAGCTCTCCCCAGGGTTTCTATGCCCCAGGTGCACAATTTTGTACTTCTTTGATTTAAACCTCAGTTGCCACTCCTCAGACCATTTCTCAACCCTGCCTAGGTCCTTTCTCATTTTCTCCACCCTTTCAGAGTATCCATCCTGTTGCAGATCTTGGTGTCATCTGCAAACAGGCAGACATTTCCTTCTAGGCCCTCTGCAATGTCACTAATGAAGTCATTGAACAGGACTATCCCAAGGACTGATTCTTGTGGTACCCTGCTGGTCACCCCCCTCTCCCAAGATTGTACCCTATTTACCACCACCCTCTGTCTCCTGTCTGTTACCCAGTTCCTAACCCAATTCACCACCTTGTCTACCATGCCAGACTACCAATCTGGTTAATAAGCCTCTTATGTGAGATGGTGTCGAAGACCTTGCTGAAACTGAGGTGGTGACGTCCATGCCCCCTGCCCACCCCGGTGACACCCCTGCCTATGCCATCCTTGTATTTTTTTCACATTTTGACCCTACATTTTCAACATAGTCATCTTATCACTGTACCTCATAAACCCCATAGGTGAAAATTTCTGAATCCATGGCAAAACACCATTCCACACCACAGGTGTGGAAACTTTTGTTCGGCAGGATGTATGAAATGACAGCTGTACTGTTCATGAGGTTGTGTAAAGAAATGGCTAGGTTCAAAATTTGGAGTCAAAATATTACAAATTTGCAAAGTTACACACGTGCGTAGGACAATTTCAACGAACGTGTGTAACTCTGTCTTTTGTTGGTATTTTTGCTCCAGATTTTCAACCTGGGCTTTTTGGGACACTGCCTAATAAACAGTGGTGCTATCATTTTGTTACTCAATCCTGAAAGGTGGTTTTGCGCATAGGGATTGCCAAACCAAGTAGGGAAAAAGGCAGACTGGGTGGACCGGTTGGGCCTTACTTTCCATCATAGTCTATGTTTCTATGACTGCGCCATTCCACGCCATAGGTGCGAGAACGTGTTTTGGGCAGGATGTGAGAAATGACAGCTGTACTGTTCATGAGGCAGTGTGGAAAAATGGCAATGTTAAAAATTTGGAGTGATAAGATTAAAAATTGACAAAGCTACGCTTGTGCGTAGGAAAATTTAAATGAGAGCACATAAGTTGGGTGTTTGCTGGTATTTTTGATCCAAATTTTCAACATGGGCTTTTTGGGACCTCACCTCATGAACAGTGGCACTATCATTTCAGTACTCTATCCCGAAAGGTGATTTCATGCAGCGACTGAGCCTTTCTGCACCACAGGCGGGAAAATACGTTTCCGGCCGAATGTGAAAATTAACAGCTTGATTGTTCATGAGGTGGTGTGAAACAATGGCTATGTTGAAAATTTGGAGTCAAAATATTAACAAGTATTTGTCAATGCCGAATGTTGGCTTGCTGGCATTGGCATTGGTAGTGCAGAAGTTAGACAGATGAATAATAGGAATGGCAGTGAAGTAGTGAACTGATGCCGATAGCCCTTTTAAATTAATATAACTTGAAAGCTGACATTTTGTTTTAAAAACACTGAATGCACCACCCTTGAGACAGGATATGATATACTCTAAAATTCAGGTTTAAATCCCAGTCATTTTTGAGTTATAGGTGAGAACAAAAGCAGGGAGGGATACAAGAGGGCATCAGGCTGGAGGAGGGGTAAATTCATGAGGGAAATCAAGAGACTTTTTTTCACTTAAGGAGTGGTAGGCAAGTCGAACACTGTACCCAAGGCCCCTGGAATTCTGCGGTTCTGCGGTTGCGGAATTTGCCACAGAATTTGCATCATGCCACAGAATATATATAGTGCCGCAGAATTCATTGTTTTTGGTGAATTTTCATAGAAATATACTGTTTTTCCATAGTGTCAGGCTTTCTTTCCCACCTCGTTTATCCTGAAGCCCCCTCCTCTATGCTCAGCATATGATGTCATCGATGACATCACATCATATTTAGCCAATGACAGGACTGCATTCTGCCAGAGAAATGAATAAATCATGCCGCAGAAATCAGAAAATGCTGCCACAGAAGTCAAGGAGCCCTGCCGCAGAAATCAGAAAATTCTGCCGCAGAACGCCAGGGGCCCTGACTGTACCTGAGGAGTGGTATCCTGTAGGACGGTGGGCTGTTTCAAGAGGGGATGGGACAGAGTGAGGGGGTTATGACTGTGGGGGGGGAGGAAAGGGTGGGACAGCTGCAAGTTGAGAAATTTGAACTGAAACAGTGACTGACTGAAACAGCACAGTGAAGTAACTGCTGTGGAATATTGGTGTTGGAGACAGGCACAGTTGCTCTTGGTAATAATTCTAAATATGGGGATACCTGATGGCCCAATGGTGGTGCATCGCACTTCCATGCTGATGACCCGAGTTCAGGAATGGACTTCGGCATCAGCACTCAAGCGGCCAGGCTCGGCTCTGCAGCAGCACATCCCAGTCGGGGGAGCAGTGACGGCACACTCCAGCACTGCAGCAGCTTTGGCTGGTGGACCAGGGAAGCTTGCTCTCAGAGCAAACTACATGCTGCATGCATCTAAGGTGTATTCCCCCAGCAAGCTGTGTGTGCCACTGGGAAAAAAGTATCATGGAAAACTGAAGCCCAGCCACAGCAGGATGACTGATCCATTACAGGTCACGCACAACCGCACTTGACACTGGCCTCTGTTTAAATCATCTGGTCCCTGAAGGGGTGTGAGCCCCTACAAGTGCCTACTAGGGGCACACTAGACGTAGCAGGAGAGGTGCTGGTTCAGTAAGTCAGGGATAAGGTCGTTGATGTGGCTGGGTGGATCAGTCAAGTTAGGGTGAGTCTGTGGCCAAGAGGATAAAAAATCTCTATAAAAAAGAATTCTAATTACATCAGAAGCTGAAAGTGTGATAGTTCCTGCCCTATAATTAGCAAATAAGTCAAGCCAGTCCTTTCTGGTGGAATGTACATACATACATACATACATGGGTATAAACTATTTTTTTCTCCATGACTTACCTTAACATACTTGAAAATCAATGTTTATTTTTCATGCATGTTTAACTGCTGATCATGGTAACAGTATTAATGTGAGTATATTTAGTGTGCGTGTGTGTCTCTCACTTGTTTCTATACTGGCATACATTTAAAAAAGTATTCTTGAAGGCAGGGGATACATTCTTGTGGTCTTTCTGCATTTTTCTGTTGTAAATCCATGGGCTGCGAACAGTAGTCTGCAGTCAGAGAACAGCTCCTCTTGACAGGAAATAGCCCAGAGGTGTCTTCTTTGGCTCCTCAGCTGACTTTGCAAGGCCCGAGCAATCCAGAGTGCTCAACCAGCAATGACCTGCGCCTCTCCCTTTCTTCAGTCCCTACTGACACAAGACTTGGTGAAGCCGGCACCTCCAAGGTGACTGGCCATGTCCCAAGGCCAGTAGCAGTGCAGGAAGGTCAGTGGACGCTCAGGAAAGGATTACAGATCAACTTCACCTAAGTGAGTTCCCAGAACTCACATTTACCCAAAACAGAAATCCCCGAATCTTGAAGTCAATCCTGTGCAGCTTCACAGACGTCTAGAGACCAAAAACTGCAGTCTTCTGAACAAAATGCTACTTGAAATGAAATGTCAATTGTAACAAAAAAAGGGATGAGGACAACCTGTGACTTCCCGGAGCGAGTTTTCTCCTAGATGAACTAGGCTTGATGATGGAGGATTGGTTTGCCTTTGAAGCAAGACGAGACCATCCTGTTGTTCCCTGGTTGGCTGTGGTCCTTAGTTTGCACAGTACTTGCCGGGGGTCTTCATTTTGAGCAGTCAGAGTTATTGCATTCAACAATGAGGTTGAACAGTTGTGGTTTCTTTTCTTTTTTTTGGTGATAGGAAGCTTGGTCTGCTGAGCTCCTCCGATTCCCACATATGGTAGGATCAGCCTCTTTAGTCAATCATCGTCAAATATCTGAGAAGTGTGTGGGTTTGTTTTTTGGTTTTTTTTTTGGGGGTTTTTTTTTGCAGATCAGAAAGGAGAGAAAGAAAGAGAAGTGCCTTCCCCTTTGGCTGAGTCACTATATTTACTTATTTTTTATGGTGGGTGTGCATTTATATAACCTGACACTTGCAAAACATTAGAGCACAGGTCAGGTGCACTTCTGTTTTTACTTCTCCGTGGGCTGTGAATGCAAGGCATTGATCAACAGATCTGAAGTTATTAGTCCAGAAAGAAAAATTAAAAAAGAACTGTTGGAGCTTCTTTCTTGGAGAACTTGAAAGTTGGAGACAGGACACCCTCGAGCCAAGCTATCTGTTTGCATAGAAAACTGAGGGGGGATGTGATCTTTAATATTTTTTTAGCAAAAGAAAATCAATATGAAAAAGAGAAAATGATGGGAAAAGTTCTACAAACAAAAATATGGATGCGCAGAGGTTCAACACAATTTCTGGAACCCGGAAGAAGAGAATGAATACAAACTCGTATCAGTCAGAAAATTGGGTATATTAAAAAAATAGGTATTGGTTGCAAAGGAGGGTGCTTAACTTAGAAACGAAACTCTAATGAAGAGAGAGGATAAAAGGAAATGCACACGCTTCCAAAACAATTTTATACAATTTTTATGTGTGTGCGCGCGTGTGTGCATGGGTTGGGGTGCTATTAAATTGAGAAGCAATGGGTGATTTGAAAGGAAGTTCCCGGGATTATGATGGCAGTGATGGTCATGATGCTGGTGATGGTATCCTGTATTTATTCAGTGACATGATCCCATTGACATTAAAATCTCATTTACAACACTGCCCAGACATAAATGAAAGACTAAAAAAAGAGGACATTGAGTAACAGCCTAGTCATTCAATCGACTTGTAAGTTGCTAGATGAGTTTTAAAAACTGTAAAAGCTTGATGTCCCCTTTAAGAAAGTCAGACAGTGCTTTTGAAGCTTTGTGGACTGGGTTGTGCCTTACCAGATGCTATAGAAATGCAGAGGATTTTTTTGCACTTTTGGTTCTCACTGAATAATGTATTTTAAATGTAAGTGCTGCAGCTCCCTGAGATGAGTGCTCCAAAGAGAGGTGTGAAACAGGACAGCTTTCAGGTCCCCGCCAAGTGCCACTTACTCTTAACCTGCAGACTCCCCCATCCAAGGAAGACAGAGGGGGGAAAAAAAAAGCACACAAAACTCCCTGCTTGCAACTGAAGGAAAACATATGGGGTAAAGAAAAAACTAGCCAGACATGCTGACATGGGGATCCTGCTTGCAACTGAAGGAAAACATCTGGGGTAAAGAAAAAACTAGCCGGACATACTGACATAGGGATTATACCTCTGATGTCGGATTCCTTTGGGATTTAGTGGTGGTGGCTTCAGAGCCATCTTTATTGAAATGTTTCACTAGGAAAGGCATGTATGGGAGGCCTGTCTTTGTGCAGCTGTCTCTTTACAAGTTGTGTCCACTTTACATAATGTTGGTGTCATTGCTAGCATGCTGGCTTATTGTGGAATGAGGGACACACCTACTAAAGCTTGCCCTACATTCGCCCACACTGACACACTTCTGAAATGTGCTACTACCACAAGATGTTGGCATGCGTGTGTGCGGCAAGCCAACATAAAAATAACCAAAACTACATGCATGCGTATAAAAATTTCAATGAGTGCATGTAGCTCAGCCATTTTTTTGGTATTTTTACACCAAATTTTCATCATAGACTTTTTGGGACCCCACCTCATGAACAGTGACACTGTCGTACCATTAATTGGTTCCAAAAGGTGATTCCCCACAGGGACTGCGAAATCACCTTTCAGGACTGAGTAATGAAATGACAGTGACAGTGTTCATGAAGTGGAGTCTCAAGAACCCCATGTTGGAAATTTGGTACAAAAATCTCAAAACAAATGGCTGAGATATCAGCATAAGTTAAAACCACCATTGACAGCCATTATACAGCATTTACCTTGATTCTTCAGTTTGCAGTTTGGCTTTGAAGAATTCAGACATGTCCTGGTCCAGAAAAGATGACAGCGCTTGACCTCTGGTGGTAAGTATGAGGTAAGGGGAGGTGGGGGCGCAGAGGGAGGGTCGGGATGTGGGAGGGTGAATGGGGAGATGACAAGGGACCATTTTGTTTTTTACAGGATTAAAAAAATAAATAAAGACATCAGGGGCAGTTTCCTTTTTTTAGGGATAGGAATGTTTCGGGATACTGCGGGTGGGATCCCCAGTGTTCCACATTGGTGGAGGGGTACTGGGCTCCCCAGTGTCCCAAACTGCTGGGGATGGGGGACTTGACTTGGGACACTGGGAGTGAGCTCCCCAGTGTCCCATATTGTTCAGGGGTCTTCCACTGCTGACACGGAGATTGGGCCCCCCACCGATATTGGCAAAGATAAGTGGAGGGACTGTGGCAGCAGTGGCAAAAATGGTCACTATGGGGGGGAGCACACTTCCTGATCGCCATTTTATCCCCTCCTCATCCCACAGTAGGCTTTGCAGCTCAGCTCAGTGAAACATCAACAAAAATACTGCGCTGTACTTCCAGGAGCAAGAGCTCTGGCAGGTGCTCTGCTCGGTGCTCGTTTTCTCAGTCTGTCTGATAGCCCTCTGCTTTATGCAAATCAAAGGGCTGAAGACCTCTCTGAATAGATTGGCTTCAGTCCTTTGAAGTGCATGACCATTCAGCGGATCCAGCAGAGAGTTGCGTCAGGGCCACACCAAGTGGTCATTGGTGTAGACTGCTGAGCCCATTCCAAGCCCCTAGTTTTGTGTACTGCAATGGGGTTGGCAGCAACACACACCCTGAAATCCCCTATTGCCAGAATACCTTGGCTCATGGATGCGCACAACCAATGTAAAAAGAAAGATTAAACATCTAAATAAGTTACATAGAAACATAGAGGTTGACAGCAGATAAGGACCGCAAGGCCCATCCAGTCTGCTCATTTCTTTTTCTACCTTATAAATGTGCCATCAGTCTTTGCTCTGTCAGTGGCCTATCTATTCATACTCATCTGTAGTGCTCCCTTATGCATATCCCATGCCTGTTTGAAGCCCTGCACTGGATTCATAGCCACCACTTCCTGAGGTAGGCCGTTCCATGCATCTACCACTCTTTCTGTGAAAAAGAATTTCCTCACATTCCCCCTTAATCAGCCTCCCTTTAATCTCATGCTGTGTCCTCTTGTCCTGCTATTTTTCTTATATTTAAACATGTTAGACTCTTTCACCTTGTTAATGCCCTTAAGGTGTTTGAATGTTTTGATCATATCACCTCTCTCCCTCCTTTGCTCAAGGGTATACATATTGAGCTCCTTAAATCTGTCCTCACATGTCTTCTGATGCAGTCCCTGCACCATTTTGGTTGCTCTTCTCTGGACTGCCTCAATTTGGTTAATGTCCTTGTGAAGGTTTGGCCTCCAGTACTGCACGCAGTACTCTAGATGGGGCCTAACCAGTGTCTTGTAAACAGGGATTATTACCTCCCTCTTACGACTTGTGATACCCCTACTAATACACCCTAACATCCCCCTAGCCTTACCTACTGCTTTAGAGGTCTGCTTGGATGATTTCAGGTCATCGGTGATGATGATGCCCAAGTCTCTTTCTTCCTTTGTGACTGCCAGCAACTCCCCTCCCAGCCTATAGGTGGCTTCAGGGTTTCTCTTCCCTATGTGCATGATCTTATACTTCTTTGCATTAAATCCCAGTTGCTACTCTTCTGACCATTTTGCTAGTTTATCCAGATCTCTTCTCATTCTGCCCAACCCATCTACTCTGTTTCAGATCTTGGTATCATCTGGAAACAGACAAACCTTACCCTCTAGTCCATCTGCAATGTCACTAATGAAGATATTGAAGAGGACTGGCCCCAGCACTGATCCCTGAGGTACCCCACTTGTGACTTGCATCTCTTCTGACTGTACACCATTTACCACCACTCTCTGTTTTCTGCCCGTCAACCAGTTTGCCACCCAGTTGACCAACTTCAGACTCACCCTGAGTCTACCCAGCTTATTTATCAATCTTCTATGTGGAACAGTGTCGAAAGCTTTGCTGAAGTCAAGGAAGGCGACATCAACTGCTCCCCCTTGGTCCACCACTCTAGTTACCCAGTCAAAGAAATCTATGAGATTAGTTTGACAGGATCTTCCTTTTGTAAACCCATGCTGTCTTGGATCCTGTGTCCCTACGGATTCCAGGTGTTGCACTATCCTTTCCTTAAGGAGTGCCTCCATAATTTTGCCCACTACTGAGGTAAGACTGACTGGTATGTAATTCCCTGCCTCCTCCCTGCTACCACTCTTGTGGAGCGAGATCACATGAGCCCTTCTCCAGTTCCTATTACATTCCAGTGTTGGTGTTTTCTACATCTTCTGTCCGTGCATGTCAACTGATTGCCATCAGAACAGTGCTATGCTGGTACATTCTACTTCAGAGCATAATTTTCTACTAAATTATCTACAGCGAAAAGTAAGCACTGTGTAATTTGGCGTCTTTACTAGTTCTCTTAGTTAGATAGGAATCATTTAAAACCAGACATAAATACTATCATCACAGTAGTTTGCTGAGAATTCCTTTTAATATGGAATATATCTCATTCTAATCTAGAAGCACTATCCTTACAGCAGATAATGAGCCTTTCAGTTAAGTTCTGCCAGCATTCCTACAATACCTTTGGATTCAAGCAAACATCTTTGCAAAGTGCATGCACATTAGTTACAACAGTTCAGCACTACTCCCTAGACAAAGTTTGCCACCTTTCTACTCACTGCAAGCTAGCACTGCATTTAAACATTTAAGCAGACACTATTTTAGCTATGAACATGATGCAATGTTGTTAGAAATTCTAAGAGGCTCAGTAAAGCAGGTTTGAACTCATTTAAACATTACAGTGCTTCTTTAACTTTGTTTGCAAACAAAAACATCCAGTATACTATATACAGTAGTCCAGCTGGGTTTTCCAGAGGTTGCTCCTAGACAGCATGCTTACCCAAGCTTGTCTCAGCTCTTTGTGAATAATATAGTGCAATCAGCACTTGTTAGTTAGCCCAGGCCAGCCTTCACAGTACCACCCCCAAGAAGCTCCACTACAAAAACTCAAAAAGATTTTTTTTGAGCTTGTGCTCTGTCTTGCTGGCTGCCCCACCAACACTCTTATGTGGCCCTTTGTTGGTTTCTCTACTATAAAAGGCCTAGCTTTTTTGGTTCTGAATGTGTCTCTAGCTGAGAGAAACTCCTAGCAGTGGAACCAGGTTACACACTGCTTACTTTTATCTGTAGGAAATTTAGCAGAAAAATGTCCCTGAAGCAGAAATGTACCAGCATAGCACTGTTCTGACAGCAATCAGTTGACGAGCATAGCATGGACAGAATCTGTAAAGAACACGCACCATCAGAATGTAAACAGAAAATTATTTAGATGTTTTATCTTTCTTAGGTTCTTGCTGTATGGAGCAGAGCCTGCTGCAAATGAAGTAGAAATCCTTTCTTTAACAAGACTGCCTTTTCTAATAAATATAAAGACTGTTTCAGGATTTCAGAAACTAAACCACTAATAAGCACCTTGTCTTGTCTCATTTGTTCCGCCTAAATAGCATAACCTTTTTTTTTTACTTTCTATTTATTCCTCCTGTCTCCTCTTGGTGCCCACTTCTTCTGTCCACTCATTTCCACCACCTCACCTTTCTTGGGATCTGCCCCTAGAGTGCCTCCTTCTCTTACTTCCTGCACAACAGGGTCTGTCCTGTCTCGGTGGTCTTGGATGGAACCGGAATGGCTTTCATCTAGGGCTGCTGAGAGGTGTTTTTCCATTTTTCTCCCCTTTAATCCCCTACCCTCTGAGATATCCGGTGCTTGGGATGTACGTCCCAAGTGGTGGCGTTCTGACGCATGCCTTACCTCTCATGTGCCGTCCAATGTCTCCCCTCCCCGACTCCGCTGAATGGAGCTGCCTCCAACTCTTACTGCTGCTAGTGCTTCCACTGGCTTGGAGGGATGCAGAACGCTAGTCTGTCCCCAAACCTGGGTCGCCGGAGCATATCCTTTTTAAAGATAGAGACAGCAATTTACGTGAATTTGACCTTTTGAAGCACAAAGTATACACACTCCATATGTACAATAGGTGTGGTATTAATTTATTAACAAGATCAAATGACTTAGTACACATAGGCTAGGATGTACAGTGCTCTCCCAGAAGGTGGCCACAACACTACAATATATAAAACTATAAAGAGGCTACACTCCGACACAGGATTGTTTCGTAATAGCACCATTTTGTTATAAACAATAATTAATTTGTACACTGCTTGTAGGACTATGTACCATCAGGAAAGAGAAATGTTGTTTTACTGTTGATGTTACAGTATCTTGTCTTACAATAACAGGATGTTTGATGGGCCTTGACAGAGAAAAAGTTACACACTTTTCTGCACACACATATGAATGTAAGTACATCTTCAGTCTGTTTTTCAAGGCTTATACTGTATGTATATTAATGGCATTATATTAGTTGTTTCTGAAACAGTATTTTACATAATGTTCAATGTGTGGTTCATAGTGTAGTACTTATGTATACTCATGAACTTGAGTTATGGATTTGAAGGTTATTAACTTGAAGTTTTATGACTTGGACTGTGGCCTTTTTCTGTTCCCACCCTCAGTAGGAATGCTGGGTAGGTGTAGGAATAGAGGCCCCTCGTTGAAGGGGAGATGAGAATGCCGGAGAGGGAGGAGGTGGGGGAGGATGGTGAGCAGTTCTGAAGTGCTCGAAGCTGAATGACTGGAAGTGGAGCACTTAAGTAGGGGATGTGGGAAGAGTTACCCCTTCCCCATTGAACCTCAGGCTTTAAGCCCTCCTAATATACTTGTGACTAGATTACAACTACAAGTATTTATAAGAATGGATTTAATAGTTGGAATTTTTTTTCCATGTAGCTTTTTCCCTTTCCGGTTGGCTCTGGGAGGTTATTCAGCCCTGTCCCTGCAACCACTGCTCAGCATCCACCCCCCTGACCTACCACTCCCTGAGAATTCTTCCATGGATTGCACCCTGTGGCAGGGCTGGTAAGGGGAGAGCCCTCCTCCCTCACCCAGTGACTCTCATCCAGAATTGGGGGTGGTGATCGGCTGGTGATGCGGGAACGGGGGCAGGCAAGTGGGGCTTCACTACTCCAGCACCTTCCTTTTTCTGTTTTTCTCCCTATCCTCTTGCTGCGGTGGCACATACTGTAAGTGCATGTGCATAGAGGAATGCTACGGAACCACAGCCCCTCCCTTCTACAGTATTCAGACTCCAGTGCTGCCACCCAGCTTCCACCAGACAGCAGCCAAGGCAAGGCAAGGCAAATTTTACTTATATAGCAACTTATCCAGTGGCTCAGAGTGCTGAGCAAACATAATAAAAATAATCAATTGTATAGAACATCCCTAAAGCTAAAATCACGGTATCAGAAAACATTAAAAGCTTTTTCAAACAGGTATGTTTTTAATGAGGCTATAAAGGCCTCCACTGTGCAGGCTGCTCAAATATGTGGTAGAAGAGTGTCCAGAGCAATGGAGTGGCCATACAAAATGCCCTATCTCCAGATCTCTTTAAGCGGGAAGATGATACAACCAGCAGATCGGCCTCAGTGGAGCATAGAGGGTGGATAGGGGAGTACGGAAACAGGAGCTCTTTTAGGTAGTCAGGTCCTAAACCACGTAGGGCCCTGTATGTTAACACACCTATCTTGAAGGTGATGCATGAGCGCACAGGCAGCTAGTGCAGAGCACGCAGAACAGGAGTGACATGATCCCTCATAGAGGTGCCCTTCAACATCCTGGCCACGGCATTCAGCATTAGCTGCAGTCGACACATCAAGCCCCCAGACAGCCCTAGGTATAGAGCATTACAGTAATTGAGTCTGCTAGTAACAAAGGCATGGATGACCATAGCCAGGTCAGCAGGCATCAAAAATGGACAGATCCTAGTGATATTCCTGAGATGGAAAAAAACAGCTCTGATGACAGATGACACCTGTTGTTCGAGGGTTGTCAAGAAAAACACCAAGATCCTTGACTGAACTAATCACTGACAAGAAGCATCCATCAGCTACTATGGCAGGCAATCCCCCATCAGCAAAAATGCCCATGACCCAGCTTGATCACCATAACCTCTGTCTTGCCGGGGTTGAGACATAGCCAGTTTGTGGACACCCAGACATCAACTTCAGCTAAACACCATCTCAGCATATCTGGAGCAGAAGGGTCACCTGGGGCACAGGACAGGTACAGCTGGGTATCATCTGCATAGCAGTGAAATCCCAGATTGCACCACCTAATGACTGCTCCCAGCAGCAGCATATACACGGTGAACAAGGGAGTCAAGGTGGAGCCTTGGATAACACCACATGGCAGCACGAACAGGTCAGAGGAAAAATTCCCAAGGCCTACATGCTGCGATCTTCCAGGTAAATATGAGCTAAACCAGCGCAAAACTGTACCAGTAATGCCCACATAGTTCCGATGATGATCTAATAGCACCCCATGATCAAACATGTTAAACACGGAAGATAGGCCCAAAAGCATCAACATGGTACAGTGCCCTCAATCCCTCACCATGAAGAGGTCATGTACCACCCAGACAAAAAGCTGTCTCAGTGCTGTGCCAAAGCCAAAAGTCTGACTGGAGAGGTTCATAGATAAACAGAGCCTCCAGATGCTCCACCATCTGGTCAACCACCACCTTCTCAATAACCTTCCTCAAAAAGGGAGGATTAGAGATTGGCCTATATTTTGAGAGAACATCAGGGTCCAGAATTAGCTTCTTAAGGAAGGGTCTGACTATGGCATCCTTCACTGTGGGAAAGACACCCTCACTTAAAGATCCATTAACAATCTCAACAAACACTGGACCCAGGAAATCCAAGCACCTAATAACAAACCACATTGGACCCAGCTCTAGGGAACAGCTGGTGGGACACATGCTGATAAGTACCCGGAGAACCTCATCTGCCAAAACTGGTTGAAACTCAGTCCAGCACAGCAGATGATCTTCACTAGCAGATCGATCACCCCCATCAGAACCTGGACCAGAGGAGGTAATACATGCCCTGATAGAGGTCACCTTGTCAGCAAAGAAATGCCCAAACTGCTCACACTTTTCTATGGACAATGCTGTCCCAGACTGCAGACAGGAGGGATTCTATAAATTGTTGACAGTGTGGAACAACGCAGCTGGACGGTTTCTTGCCACAGCAATTGACTGAGACAAAAACTCAGTCTTCTTGAGGTCGATTGTCTGATGATACTCTGAATAATTGAGCCTTAGCACCACCTTGTTCTCATCAGAGTGTGACCTCCTCCAGGCATGCTCCAACCAGTGCCCCTTTGTCTTCAACCAATACAGCTCAGAACAATACCATGGTAAGCAACATTGGGAGGTATATGGGTGAACATGGTAGGGTGCAGTCAGGTCCAGGGCCTCAGTAAAGGCTGCATTATAAGCCTCAACACCAGCCTCTGAACCCTAAGCACAAGCTAGCATCAAGTTTGAGACATCCAGTGACTTCTAGAGTGGTGAGAGCATCCTTCCCTATCTCCAGGTGAAGAGAGCAGTTCATCAGATGCTCAGTCCTCTCCCACCCCCAGGCCAATCCCCAGCATCCCAAACTCATTCCTGAACCTAGGTCGCCGACATGGTGAGTAGTAAGGCACACAGCACCTTCACCCTCTATGCCACTGGGCCAGCCTGGAATTTTTGTTTTTAACATAGAGGTGCATAATCTTTTCCCTGATTAAGCTCTACAGTGGGAGATACATTGGGTACATAGGGATGGTACCTTAAGTTAAAAGAAAATAATAAAACATGGATAAACTATACTTCACTTGCTTTGTGTGGCTGATTTACCTCTCGGTTGACTTTGAACTTGACTTTACTCTGCCCCCACACTACTATTTACTGACTAGATAATATAAAGGGTACTCAAAGGATTCCACAAAAGGCACAACGTAAGGTGGAAGATAGCTATCCTCCCCGAAGGACCGCATCTTCAAGGAAATTCTTTTTGAGCTTTATGGACCCCTGATGAACATGACTGGCGATACCTTGAATGGCAGAGATTTTTTGAGGAGTCTTACAATTACCATTTTTTGGTTTGTGAAAGTATAAACTATACATTTAGTGTTACACCCTTTCTATTTTATTTCATTTCACCTAGTGTATCTTGCTGCTCTGTCTGGTATAGACCTAGTATAGATAGTTTTGAGTTAGATTTCTTCTGTGTGATTTCCATCTTTTCAAATTTATTATTTGTCTCTCTAGAAATGCTGTATTCCCCATAGTCTTTAATGTGCATTATACTGTAACATATGTAAATATTGTAGAGTATTAAATGTTATTTTTATAAACTTCATGCTTTTTTGTGACTGGGTCATTTCAGGTATAGATAACCAGGGGTAAAGAGGCAAGTCCATGATCCAGTTCCAAAGAGCAGGCTACAAAGTAGCCTTATCTAAAGCACATTGTGTTCTCAACTGTGACAAGAGGTGGGTCATTTGCCCTTTGGTAAGGAGTACTGTACCGTGTGAACGGTGGCTCTAGTGGGATTCAGACCTAGAGATACCCCAAGTGAGGTTTCAGCTAAGAGGTGGCAACATACCAAGGTAACCCTTTCATGCATCTGAAGGGTTGTGAAAATGTAACAGTCGCAGTCTGAGTTCTGGGAGAGAACCACTCTGAGACAAATGGGTTGGTACCTGTCGGGATCTGAAACAAGCAGTCAATAAAAAGGTTATCTGTCTAGTCATGGAATAGAATATACAAAGGGGATATTGTATATACTACCATTTTATTTTGATGTAAGTAAAAGTAGATAACTAGTAGACACTATGACTAGGTCACATGAGAAATGCACATTGCCAAGCCTTCAGGAGCTGTGCAAAAGATGAGGCACATCTTTGAAAATGGACAGCCATGGCAGAATTCATGGACCTCCTAAAAATAAAAAGGGGGACCTGAGAAGTGGTATAGCATTGGTCACTGTTAGCGAAAGTCATGAGGCAGAGGCTAGTAGGGAGCATGCAAGTGAGCCAGAGCCTAGAACTGGGGCAGCTGTGCAGATAGTGATGATGCAGCTGGAACTTGCCCTGATTAAGGAAAAGGCAGATGCAGGGCTGCACAGTACAAAGCTAGAAGCCGAGGAATGAGAAACAGAGAGAGGAGTGAAAAAGGCAGCTCCTGTGTGCGATCCAGCTGAGAAAGCATGAGAGAGAGAAAGCAAGAGGAGCGAGAAAGTCTGCACCAGCATGAGATCAGCTGAGAGAGGATCGAGAGCATAAACACAAGAGGGGATGAAGATTCTGTGGTAGAAGAAAGCTCCACAGACTATAAGTACTGACATCAAGGGTTTGACCCAAGAAGACAAAATTAATTCCAGAATGTTTGTCAAGTATCAGGAGGGAAATTATCTTGATTTATTTTTAACATCTTTTGAGAGAATTTGTGGCCAATTTAAATTGGACAGGGTTTCTTAGGCAGCTCACTTTTTGCCATCCTTATGAGCAGGGCATTCAAAGCCTTAGCCAGAATTGGCAATGAGGACTGTATAGACTATAACAAAGTAAAAGATTCTGTGTTAAAATGTTTTGAATGGACTCACAAGGCCTAAAAATGGCAAAATGTAGAGGGTTAAGGAAGGCACTGGGAGATGGGCATTCTGAAATGTGTGTAGAACTAGGCAGTTTGTTAACAGCAATGATTAGACAATGCAAAGGCTAGCTCTGTGAAACAGATATAAGATATGTTCCTCATGGAACAGTTCTTAAAGACTATACGAGAGGAGGTTAGAATACGGTTGCTGGATAGGACTCTTGAGCTCAAGGAAGGAGGCAGCAGAGAAGGCTGATCAGTTCTTATCCAGCCAGCCATATACTTCATGCAAAAACAATGGGGGAGGGACATCAAGTAGTTTTAAGGGCACCTGGGGGAGCAACCTAAGAGAAATCAGCCTGTGCCAAACAAAGCGGGAAGCCAAGTGGTTTCAAAAGTAACGACTCAGGAGAAAGCAAGTGCTATGGCTTCCAAAAACTGGGACACCTGTCATATGACTGTCCAAAAAAGATAGCAAAAGAGGTGACTGCAGCTGGAAGAGGTAGCACTGGAAGCTCCCAGCAGTTAGTGGCCAGCATCCAGAGTGCAGTTCCTACTAACTCCACTGCACACATGTCCCTTGTGATGGTAAATGCAATGGTTACCCAGGGATTCAGGGACACTGCAGTTTTCATTTCAATAGTAAAACATAATATGATTCGCAAGGGACAAGTCCTGCCAGTCAATTTTTCCACAAAAGAGAAGTGGTGGACTCTGCAGTCTTAGTGCCAATACCCAGATCTTTCTAAGCTGGGAAGGTAGGAGTATGCGGGAGGTGAGAGTTGTACTGGACCTCCTCATTGATGTAATTGTGGGTAATGATTTTAACTGTTGGGCCAACATTTTGTGTGTGTCACTATGCATTGTAAGGCTAGGGAACTGCCTCCTGAGAATACAGAAGGGGCAGGGCAGATGAAAGCAAGCCCTCCCTCAGCAGCAGGGGAAGTTGTAATTAAGGAATGAACTAGGAGCAACAGTTCTGAACCACAGCCACAGACTGACGAGACAAGAGCCCAGTAATGGACGGCTCTCCCACTGAAGTGTGTGCTTTAGAGAAAGTCAAGCATGAGGAGTGTGAGGAGCTGTGGAGACCTCAGCAATCTGACCCATCCCTACAGAAATAAAGGGAGTGAGCTAACAGGGTGGAAGGTGACCAGATGAAAGATCTGTTGACCACTCTCCCCCTCTATGAAGGGAGGATTGCTCTCTTCCCCTACCACACTGCCACCTGGATGACAACAGGCAAGGCAAGACAAAGTTTATTTAAAAGACGCCCAATCCCAGAGGCTCTGGGCGCCGTACAAAACATTAAAACAAGCATTTAAACATAATAAATATATAAATTACACATAATAAATATAAATCATTACAGAACCTAAGCCTTAACTATAAATATTTATCTAAACATTAAATGCCTTAGAAAAGAAAAAGGCCTTTAGCTGGGCCTTAAAAAACATCCACTGATGAAGCTTCTCTGACCATAGTTGGTAAGGAGTTCCACAGAACAGAGGCCGCGGTGCTAAATGCTCTATCGCCAGTGGATTTCAGCCTAGTTCTGGGAATGGTCAGGAGGCATTCATTGGAGGAACGAAGAGGGCGCAAGGAGAAGGCAGGTGACAGAAGACAGAAGGTCTAACAGGTAACCAGGGCCCTGCCCGTGTAATGCCTTATATGTAAGGAGACCCACCTTAAAGAGGACTCTCCACCTGACTGGCAGCCAGTGCAATTCACGCAGAACCGGTGTAATATGACAGAACTTTTGCTGCCCGGTCAACAACTGGGCAGCTGCGTTTTGCACTAGCTGCAATCTGCGGAGAGATCCTCCCGTGACCCCGAGATAGAGCGCAATACAGTAATCAAGCCTAGATGTGATTAAGGCATGTATCAGAGTAGGGAGGTCCAGAGGTGGAACAAGGGACTTAATCCTGGCAATGTTTCTAAGATGGTAAAAACAGGTACGAACCACAGAGGATATTTGAGCCTCCATGGTTAAATCTCTGTCCAGAATCACGCCAAGATTTCACACCCAAGAGCAGGCCTTCAATGGCACAGACCCTAGGACAAGCCCAGTTTCTGTGTCAGAGGCCATCCTATCACGAGCTCTGTTCGACTCCACTACTAATACCTCCGTCTTATCGGGGCTCAGCCGCAACCAGCTGGAGGCCATCCAGTCGTTAATCTCGGTCAGACAGATATTAAGCACATCCACTGCATTGGATGTTCCTGGGGCAAAGGAAAAATATAGCTGAGTATCATCGGCATAGCAATGAAAACTCAAGCCATATTTCCTAATGATCCCACCCAGAGGCAGCATATACACTGCGAACAACATTGGAGCCAATACTGATCCCTGAGGAACTCCACAAAGAAGCAAACTGGGTGTAGATGAGAAATTTCCCATCATAACCCGCTGCCTCCTGTTAGTAAGAAAGGACTCAAACCATTTGATGACATTACCGGTGAGTCCACATAGGTCCCCAAGGTGAGCAAGCAGCACACAATGGTCCACAGTGTCAAATGCTGATGAGAGATCGAGGAGAACAAGAATAGCCTTGTCTCCCCGATCTCTAGCCCTGAGAAGGTCATTCTGCACCCGAACAAGTGCAGTTTCGGTGCTATGTCTGGCATGAAAAGCCGACTGGAAGGGTTCATACAACTCGTGAGATATGAGGTGCTCTTCCAACTGAAGTGCTACCACTTTCTCAATAACCTTTCCCAAAAATGGAAGGTTAGAGATTGGATGGTAATTTGCCTTGATCTCCGGGTCCAAAGATGGCTTCTTTAAGAGGGGTCTCACCAGAGCCTCCTTCAAGGCATCCGGAAAGACACCCTTGGACAGGGAGCACCGTACAATCATGGCAAACACCGGGCCAACAGAGTCAACGCATCTCATTAAAAAATGCGTTGGCACCAGATCCAGTTCACAAAAGGTATGCCTCACATTGGTTGCTACCTCAATAACCTCACTAACCTCCACTGGTCTAAACTCTCCCCAACCAGATGGAGTGCACTCAGAACACATCAGGCGATCACTGCCAGCTATGTCATTGCTGGCTGAAGGAGCCACCCGCCGGATCGCGGACCCACTATCCGAAAAGAACTGAACGAAATCCTCACAATCGGTGTTGGAAAAAACCCTCCCGAGCCGTAGACAGACTGGATGTAAAAGTCTGTCAATGGGCCAGAAGAGTGAGGCCGGTCGGTTCCTTCTGGCAGCAATCTCCCTAGACAAAAACACTGTCTTCTTACGGTTGATTGCCTCCTGGTACCCAACATAATGGGCACGCAGGGCCAATTTGTCCACATCCAGACGGGATCTCCTCCAGCAGTGCTCCAGTCTCTGACCCATCTTCTTCATCTCCCTGAGCTCGCCATCAAACCATGGTGACCTCAGGTACGAAGTTCTGAGTCATACATGGACAGGTGCGAGGGAGTTTATGGTGTCAAATAACACCCCATTATAGGTGTCAACCCCGACCACAACACCTCCCGTGCATGCATCACCCACTCTAGACAAATTCGCTGCTGCCAGAAAACCCTCAGGGGTCAAACCCTGTAAAGGGTGACAGCGAATCATCTCAACAGGGGAAGGGCTTGTGGCGGGAACCCCAAGCGTGAACTGGACCATGCAATGATCAGACCAAAGAACTGGATTGATCTTAAGAACATTGATATCAAGTCCCAGTGAGAACACCAGGTCCAACATGTGGCCATCCCGATAAGTTGGTGAAGTAACTGCCTGCGTCAGACCCAAGAAGGACATAATCTGAAAAAGTTCATAACCATGTCCATAATTCACACCGTCGAACCAAACATTGAAATCCCCCAGAAAAACACATCTGGGGGATTCCAATGATGCAACAGCAACGAAATCTGCGACCTCCTGCAGGAATTCTCCCATCGGCCCAGGAGGGCAATAAATGAGAAAAACCCTGCAGCCCGCATCAGGTCCTCCCCGGATGGCCACACATTCGAAAGAACCCGGGGCTCTCACTGGGTGCACGGTGAAGGCCAGGCTGGATCTAAAACAGATGGCTACATTGCCACCCCTGCGCTCCACTCTGGGGCAGTGCACCCTCAAAAATTGGGCCCTCATTGTCTCCCACCCAAGTCTTCGTGATAAAAGCCAGATCGACCGACGAAATCAAGGCAGCAATAATTGCTGTCTTATTTCTGATCGATCTGGCATTACAAAGCACTGCCATCAGGGGATTTGGGGGTAATGCAGCCCCACAGGTTGCCTGGCCATTTGCTCTAATAGACTCCCTGGGGATGGACACCAAGCACGACTGGCCTCTCCCACGTGCCCATCGCAACCCAGGGTGCCTCCTGGACCTGACAACTTCAATCCTCCCATAACCCAGACTGGGGTTTCTTGATAGTGCGCGACCAACACTATCCCTACCAATCCCCATCTCCCGACAGCGTCTGATAGTAACATCAGAAACTGGAAGGGGAATGAAAGGGCACAGGTCGCGCAGCATCAAATTATCATAAAGAATTCTAGCCCCTTTTAATCCTCCCATATAACCTATATACCTCTAAGGCACAACAAGTTCAAAATATCTAAATAAAAATAATAAACAAACTTAAGTATAAAATAACCCACCAAGCCTAACTTCTAAAATATAACAAACCTTCTAATAGCCGTGCCCTCAGAGTGACTGATACTTCAACTTCACATAATAAAAGGCTATTTAACTAAAACATTTCATTTTCAAATACACACAATAAGACATAGCCTAACCCTCCTGTATCAGCTGAACATTTCCACTGCCGAGTGGCGCTCGCGCCACTCACAACGCTCGTGCTTGCGAGCAGTGCGAGGTTTTATCGGGAGTCACACCTCAGGACATACAGGTCCTAGCTCCCCCCAGTTCACTTCAGGCAGAATCGCAAACAAGTAACACCAGCTTGCAGTCTCTCACTCTGCACAGGTATACAGTCCAGAAGCTCTGCAGGATCGCCAAACAGACTAATTTCCCACTTGCAAGACCTCCCAGCCACCAGTATATAGCAGCACAGGTCTCTCAGTCAGCACATGCTACGGTGGTGGTACAGCTGGAGAGCAATGTGGCGGGGGGATGCCAGCCTGGTGTAGTCTGGAGGGAACCCACCACTGGGGAAATTCCCTCAATAGAGGAAATGCAACCTGTGAACCCCCTGGGCTGGGGCCAAGATAAGTGACAGGAATAGAAAGTGGAGGAAGCAGGGACATGGCCAGAAAGGCAGCATCAGGGACTGGGAATAAAACAGAATATTAAAAAAAATGTTAGTAACCCAAGCTGTAAAATAACAAATGGCTCATTAATTGAGATCTGTCTGCTAGGCTGATTCAAACCTAATTAAACAAGCATTTGTCAATGCCGAATGTTGCTTGCTTCTATGTGCTGTTTAGGTATTTGGAAGTCATTGGAGTGCAAATATTGAAAATTTGCGAACTTACGAGCGTGCGTAGGAACTGCGCCAATACGCTCGTAAAACAGTCATTGTTAGGAAATTTTTCACGAAATGTTCAGCATAGCCATTTTAAGACCTCTGGTCATGAACAGTGTCAGTGTGATTTTGTTAATGTGTCCCATACATTGAGTTTGCACACCGACTGCGCCATTGTGCGTTACATGGGCAGAAACATGTTTTGGGCAGGATGTGAAAAATGACAGCTGTACTGCTCATAAGGAGGTGTGGTAAAATGGCAATGTTGAAAATCTGGAGTGGAAATATTGAAAATTCGCAAACCTACGAGAGTGCGTGGGAACTGTGCAACGCACACTCGTAAAACAGTCATTTTTAGGAATTCTTTCACCAAATTTTCAACATTGCCATTTTAAGATCTCTGCTCATGAACAGTGATACTGTGATTTTCTTAATGTATCCCATACACTGAGTTCGCACACCGACTGCGCCATTGTGCGCTACATGGGCGGAAACATGTTTTGAGCAGGATGTGAAAAATGACAGCTGTACTGCTCATGAGGAGGTGTGGTAAAATGGCAATGTTGAAAATCTGGAGTGAAAATATTGAAAATTTGTGAACTTACGAGCCTGCGTAGGAACTGAGCAACGCACGCTCGAAAAACAGTCATTTTTAAGAATTTTTTCACCAAATTTTCAACATAGCCATTTTAAGATCTCTGCTCATGAACAGTGTCACTGTGATTTTCTTAATTTGTCCCGTACATTGATTTCGCACACCGACTCCGCCATTCTGCGCTACAAGGGCAGAAACACATTTTGGGTGAGATGTGAAAAATGACAGCTGTACTACTCATAAGAAGGTGTGGTAAAATGGCAATGTTGAAAATCTGGAGTGAAAATATTGAAATTTCGTGAACTTACAAGCCTGCGTAGGAACTGCGCAACACACGCTCGTAAAACAGTAATTTTTTTGAATTTTTGGACCAAATTTTCAATGTGGGGTTTTAGGACCCCTTCTCATGAATGATGTCACTGTCATGGCAGTATTCAGGCCCGAAGGGTGATTTCGCAGTCACTGCGAAATCACCCATGGGGCGAATAACCGCCATGACAGTGACATCGATTCATGAGAAGTCTAAAACCCATGTTGGTGGTGCAAAATCCCAAAAATGCCTGAGATATGCAATAAAGTTGAACCCTCCTATCCTGCCCATTATACAGCTTACGGCATTTCCTCAGTTAGTGGTCGGCTTTGAAGAGTGCAGACGTGTTCCCGGTCCACAGAAGATCGTCGCACCAGAGTCCAGAGGTAAGTATGGGGTGAGGGGGTGGGGAGGCTGGTGCGCAGTGGTGGGTGCGGGTTGTGGGGGCGGGAGACGTGTTGCGGGACCGTTTTTGTTTTACACGGTTAAAACAAAAGACTTTGTGGGACTGTTTGCCACGCTGGGTGGGCCCCCAGCGTGGCACAAGGATGGGGAGTTATTCAGCCGACGGGGATTGGGCAATCCCCATCGCCAATAACTGATTGCCACGCTGGGTGGGTTCCCAGCGAGCACCAGCTATGGGGAAACGACAGCAGCTCAGCTGGCGATTGGGCACCCCATCGGCTACACAGGACATGCGGGCGCGCGACGCCTGCATGGGGAGCTACGCATCGGTGCTTACTGAAGCGTAGCTCCCCCTTTCAACTGTATGCCACTGCATTTTGGAGCGTGTCATAGACAGCTCCAAAATGCATTGGCTTACAGGGGCCGCGCCTGCCAGCTCACTGACTGAATTGGAGGAGGTGACACACCTCGGAAATCTCCGATGATGGCACTGTGTTTCTTGCACATGCGTGCAAGCAACATAAAAAAAATGAATTCTGTTTCATTGTTGCAGAGCAGGTTAGTAAGATAAATCACTTATGTCACTTCAGCCAATCAGTGCACAGAGCGCCCCCACCACACCCACCCCCATTGTGTGTCACACTGGGAACCCACTCCAGTGTGGCCAACATAACTCCCCCAAAGGCATGGGGCACACTGAGCCCACCCCAGTGTGCCCAACAGTTGTTTTATTTCACCTGTAAATAAAGACAACCTTCCCACAACGTCCAGCCCTGAAAAAAAGAAAACAGTCCATCATTGAATCCAGAGTGCCCCCTCCCCCAACCTGCACCCACCCTCTGTGCACCCCACCTTCCCATAACCCCCCTCACCTCATACTTACCTGCAGAGGTCTGGCACCGCGATCTTCACTGGAGCGGGAACACATCTGCAGTCTTCAAAGCTGACCACAAACTGAAGAAATGCTGATAAGCTGTATAATGGCATCAATTGGGGGGGGGGGGGTTCAACTTAGATGGATATCACAGCCATTTTTTTACTTTTGGCTCTAAATTTTCAACATGGGGTTCTTGGGACCCCATCTCATGAAATCAGTCACTGTCATTTTGTTATTCCGTCCTGAAAGGTGATTTTGCAGTGACTGCTCTGAATCACCTTTTGGGACTGACTAATAAAATGACAGTGCTACTGTTCATGAGGTGGGCTCCCAAAAGCCTATAATGTTGCAAATTTAGTGAAAAAATTCCAAAAAATGATCGTGTTACGAGCGTGCTCGTAACTTCAAGAATTTATTATTTTCACTCCAGAATTTCAACATTGCTATTTTTCACACCTCCTTATGAACAGTACACCTGTCATTTTTCACATCATGCTCAAAATATGTCTTCGCACATCTGGCACACAATGGCACGGTCACTGAGGAAATCAACATTCAGGACAGATTAAGAAAATCACAGTGACACTGTTCATGAGCAAAGGTCCCAAAATGCCTATGTTGCAAATTTGGTGAAAAAATTCCAAAAAAATGACTGTGTTATGAATGTGCATTGCGCAGTTTCCACGCACACTGGCAACTTCAAGAATTTTTAATATTTTCGCTCCGGATTTTCAACATTGCCATTTCTTCACATCTACTTATGAATGGTACAGCTGTAATTTTTCACATCCTGCCTGAAATGTGTTTTCACACATATGGTGCAGAATGGCACGGTCACTGTGAGAAATCAACATTCAGGACAGATTAACAAAGCCACAGTGCCACTGTTGATGTGCAGAGGTCACAAATGCATTCATGAGGTGGGGTCACAAAAAGTCCATGTTGAAAATTTGGAGTGCAAATACCAACAAATGCCCAAAGCGTTAGGGTTTCTAATCATAACGTCCCACCCTGTAGAGACTGACAGGCGTCAATCGTGTGACTTTGGATTGTCGGCTGTAATGCCCATACCATTCCACCCCCACCCCCACCCTGCAGCCAGTGACAGGCATCAAGGTGTGCCTTGGACTCTTTGGCCCCAAAGTTCATCCTATTCCCCTATACTGCACCCATCTTAACGTATTTCGTTATGGACTGGGGTGAGCATAAGGCCAGACAACCCCAAGGCACAACACAGCACTTGTTGGAGTCTACAGGGTAGGGTGAGGCGAAATGGCATAAGCGTTATCGCAGATGACCCAAAGGCACACCTCAATGCCTGTCAGTCTCTGCAGAGTGGGGTGGGGTTGGCGTCAGTTCCATACTTCACTGCCATTCCTATTATGAATCTCTCTAACTCCTGCACTACCACTGCCAATGCCAACAAGACAACATTCGTCATTGACAAATGCTTGTTTATTTATGTGACCTGGGCTCAGCCTTCCAAGTGCTGGCCAAGGAACTAAAGGGGGGGGTCTTTCTTGTAGACAGACCTAAGGTGAAAGTGAAGTTAAAAAAAAATATCCAATGTGGGAAGTGGAGCAGTCCCTCCATAGACCTTTCCCAATGTACTGCCAATGGTGCTGGCAGTCTCAGAGAGGTGAAAAATATTTCCATTGTTCTTTGACTTTCTTGAGTGCTGCACATTCTTTTTTGGCCAGCTGGTAAACAAATGACAGAGAAACATCTGCAGTTAACACAGGGAGCAGAAGCTTGGCCCAGAGGAGTGGAGCTCCTGAAACAATCAAGGACTGCTAGTTATTAAAACAGATGATAACTCTGCCTCTCAGCTTGCCTGCCTTCTTGGCAGTGGAAGGCAATCTCTCCAACTATATTTCTTATTCCAAACCATTTCTAATTTTATATCAGTGTCACTGCTCATCACTAAATCAATAAGAGAAACACAGAATCTGTCAGCAGAAAGAGACTGATGGTCCATTGAGTCTGCACATATTATACCACCTCACCCCCTGACCTAGTGTTGTGGGGTTTGTCCCCCTTTCCCCTCCACACCAACCCTCCCCCATACTTCCCTGCAGGACTATGAACACTCTTGCTGTGTCATGGCCATGTTTGAACCCATTTAGGTTACCTGCCCCCACCATTTCCACTGGCAACCTGTTCCATAGCTCCACCACCCTGTCAGCGAAATACTGTGGAACTTCCTCACATCACTCCTGAATTTAACCCCCCCAACCTCTAGTCATGCCCTCTTGTAGAAGGGTATCAATCTGGAAAGCAACTAGGGTCTGAATGGGAGTCACCTGTGAATAATAGTGGCATTACCTGCACGCTGATTTTATATCTCGTATTAGGCTAATGGTTTAGCACTGACCAGAATTTGTTGTGGTGGGTAGCCCAGAAATTCAAACAGTACGAACATACGAAATTTGCCAGCAGATAAAGGCCTAGAGGTCTATCAAGTCTGCTCGAATGTGCAGCTAGCACCCCTTATTCTGCAGCTGTCCCTCCCTTCCACCCTTTTTCTTCATTAACCCTCCCCCTTGTCCAGTCCCATCCTCGTTTGAAGCAGTCCACTGTTCTACTGCATACCACTTCAGCAGGTACCCATTCCACCCAGCCACCACCCTCTCTGTAAAAAAGTGTCTCCTCATCTCCCTCCTGAACCTTCCCGCTCCAGTCTCATATCATGGCCCTGGTGGCCCTCCCCTCCCTTACTTTGAACAGCCCCTCTGTACCCGTCTTGTTTATTCCTTTCATGTATTTAAAGGTTTCAATCATGTCACCCCTGTCTCTCCTCTCCTCCAGTGAGTACATGTTCAACTCCTTCAACCTCCTCTCGTATGATAAGTCCCCCAGCCCCTTGATATTCTTTGTCACTCTGTGCTGCACCCCCTCCAGTAACTTAATGTCCCTCTTCAGATACGGATGCCAGTACTGCATGCAGTACTCCAGGTGTGGTCTAACTAAAGACCTATACAGTGGCAGAATCACCTCCTCCCTCCTCGAGGATATACACCTTGCAATACAACCCAGCATTTTGTTGGCCTTTGCAGCTGCCTTCCTACTTTGTGCCAGGTTGTTCATTGACCCTGTAATGAGCACACCCAGATCCTTCTCCTCCTCTGTCTGGGCTAGCTGTGCTCCCCCTAGCTGGTAACTCCTTCTTGGGTTCTTCATCCCAAAATGCAGCACCTTGCACTTTTTGGCATTGAAGCCCAGTTGCCAGGTGTCTGACCAGGTTTCAAGCTTTGCAGGATCATCCTGCAACCCCTGGCATCCGCCTAGGTCATCCACCACCGTGCCTACCTTGGTATCATCAGCAAACAGACTGATCTTGCTCTTGATGTCCAATGATATGTCTGCAATGAATATCCCAAACAACACTGGTTCCAACACTGAGCCCTGTGGAACACCGCTCGTTACTGCCCTTGGGTGTGAGAGCTCCCCACCCACCACCACCCTCTGTTGCCTTCCCTGCAGCCAGTTTCCTACCCATCTCACCAGCTTTGCACCCACCCCTGTGCCTACTAACTTCCTTCCCAGCCTTCCATGTGGCAGAGTTGAATGCCTTACTGAAGTCCAGATGCAAGACATCCACTGCATGGCCCCTGTCAAGTTGCCTAGTTACCCAGTCATAGAACTCGACCAGGTTGGTTTGGCAGGATCTGCCATGTATGAAGCCATGCTGTCTGCTGTCCTGTAGTCCTTTGGCCTCTAGGAGGGCCACCAGCCTCTCCTTCAGGATAGTCTCCATTAGCTTACCCACGATGGATGTGAGGCTCACCAGTCTGTAGTTCCCCAGTTCATCCTTGAGCCCACTCTTGTGGAGGGGCACCACATGAGCCATCCTCCAGTCCTGAGGTACACACCCTGAATGTAGTGAGGCATTAAATAGGTCTGCCAAAGGTCCTGCAAGGACCTCTGCCAGCTCCTTCAGTGCCCTGGGGTGGATGCCATCTGGGCCTGCGCCTTGTCCACCCTCAGTGCCTTCAAACCCTTTCAAACTCTGCTCTCCATGATTTCTCCATCTGTCACCACTTCCCCCCCTACTTCTGCCATTTCTCCCACCTTGGGTGCCTCCCCCCTTCTCTCTTTTCTCTTTAGTACTTCAGATGGGGGCTGACCAGAACCTTGTAAAATGGAAGGAGTTCTTTTTTTGCTCAGTAGATCACCCTCCGTTTGATATACCCCCAAATTCTTCCAGCCTTCTTAACATCAGCAGTGCTCTGCTAGTCATGCTTCAGTCCATTGTTATGATCCCATGGTCCTTTTCCTCCTCCACCACACCAAGAGAAGCCCTATGCACTGTGCGGGTCCTACCTTTGTATTTTCTCCTCAAGTACAGGACATTCCATTTGGCTACACTGAATCTAAGACTCCAGGAATCTGTCCAGTCATCCAGCTTCTTCAGGTCCTCCTGAAATTTGTCCTCATCCTCAAGGGAGTCCACCATCCTAGCCAGGTAAGTGTGATCTGCAAGGCCACTGATTTATAGTGATTAAAGTAATGCAATTCCATTCTCAAGACTTGAAATTCCATGAATTGTACGTGTGATTGTTAGTATAATTTTCAGATTTTACTCTGGATCTTATTGGGTTTCTACTGTCATGCATTCAGTTTGTGTATAAATAATAAAAATAAAAGAAGACTTAATACAGAGTGTATTAAATGAAGCAAATTGAAAATAGTACAGGTAGAAATTATAAGAAAAATGCAAGTTCTGTAGATTTACTGAAGAAGAATCAGAATTTATATTGTGCGTATCATACACACTGTGTCCCAAAATGCTTTACAAGCAATGCTAGCCTGGTGGTGAAGTGACTGAACATGTAGTGGCAGCCATTTCACACATCAGTACCCACACACGGCCTTGGACAACTGCATGAACTAATTTAAGGGAAAGGGAATGTTGTCCAGGACACTGGGGAAAATCCCCTACTCTTGTGAAAAGTGCCTTTGTTTCTTTTACTTCTACCTGGACACCCACCAGGACAGCACTAGAGATGGGTGGAAGAGACTTCAGTTTAATGTCTTATCTAAAGGATGGCATATCCCAATAGTACAGCATCCCCTAGTACTGCACTCATGTGCCAGTAACACTGGCATGAGCCAAGTCCCAGTGTGGAACTAGAACCCACGATCCTCTGGCCCAGAGGCAGATGTGCTACCAACTGAGCCAAGCTGAAACCTGATCTGGTATAAAATGTTAAATTCCTTGAAATTCTTTGTTTTTACCAAGGTCAGTCACTGATGGGGTACCCCAAGGATCAATACTTGATCCCCTTCTCGTCTCTTTATATATCAATGAACTACCCCAGAACTGCAGGAGATCCTCAATGCAGCTATAGGCTGACGATGCCATACTCTATAGGTCCTCCCCAGACCTAGCCCTGATTAATGCTCAATTAGAGAATGACTTCAGATCACTAGAACATTCATTTCTGGCCAACAAACTCCTCCTCGGTGCCAAAAAAATAAAAGCCATGCTGTTCGGTTACAAAAATCTCAGAGTAGATATCATCTCTTTAAACTTACCACTCACACCAGAGACAACCTGGAAGTGGTCCAGACCTTTAGATACCTAGCTATGGTCATGGACCAAACCATGACCTTTAAACTGCATGTAGATGCATTAACCAAAACCCTAAAACTAAAACTTGGGCAACTCTATAGACTCTCCCCCTACCTGACTAGAGAGGCACACTACACCACTGCTAACAGCATCCTCCTCCCCTTCTTATTCTATGGGGCCCTAGTATTACAGTCTATCCAAGAAGCCACCTAATCCAGGCTTAAAACACTTTATCACAGAACTCAGCATTTTGTGAAAGGTGCACACCCCCAGAATGCAACATTGCACAGTGCTAACAACCCTGAGGTGGCTCTCTTTTGAAACCAGACAGCACTACCTCATATACTGCCTTACCTTAAAGCTCCTGCAATCCCCCCATTCCACCCAGTCTCCACAGCATCATACAACGCAAGCAGTTTCCCAGATCTCTTAGAACTGCAACCCTCCCACTGCTGGTAGCCCCTAAACTGCAGTACAAAATAGGTAGAAGGTATTTTTCATTCTCTGCCCCACACATGTGAAACTCCCTTACCCCTGTGATCCTGACTTGCCCTATCCTAGCACTGTTTAAAAGGTAGCCCATGTACAAGGTGACCGCAATTGAGCACTTTCAAAAAAGATGACTCAATCACGGAGCCTGTGCACAGAGTTACCTAGCTGGGGGAGACTGGGTGGGGGTAGGCGATATAGCGACAGGATGTTGTTATGTATACACGCTGCAGGGTGGTGGAAGGACCACGCCGTGCAATGGATGGAAGAGGAGGGTTTGTTGGGTGTAGTGTGGTGGTGGGCTGCCAAGCTGGCCATATGGCATGGTGGGTTGGTGACAGGCTGGGGTTGGGAGGGTGCTGGGTTCGGTACTGGGCGCGCTTGTATTTTTTGCGCCAGGTCAGGGTTTTGTTTTATTTTTATTTTTGCACACACACTCGGCATGCACCTTCCTGGAGTTGAGAATCTTTTAGTGTGTGGGGAGCAGGGCTGCAGCCCCTGCATAAAATAGAGAAACCTAAATCTCGGGCACCTTCTTGTTGTTTGCTGCAAGTGTACATCGCTGAAATTTATTTTCGGCAATGTACACTTGCCCAAACAGCAATCACTATTCCACAATCACTGCTATCACATGGAACTGTTTAAAAAGAGACTAAAATCCCTCTTCTGGATTGCAGCCCCCTGTAACTGCTTTTGCTGAAGTCCTATCTCCCCAACCCATCCCCCTCAACCCTATAGTTTTATACACACACACATATATATATATATATATATATATATATATATATATATATATACACAGTATATATATATTCCTTGCAAAAAAAAACTCCATTAATACATTAGTTAGTTCTTCTGCTCCAGCAAGAAAAGTCAGGAAATTCACTGTTAGGGTTACCAACCCTACCACCCCATCCTCCCACCCTCCATACACCAACAGGTGCCAGGGTGTGCCTTGGGGTCATCGGGCCTAAATCTTACCCCATTCCACTTGTAAGGAAGCTGAGAGAGTACAGTATAGGAGAATGGGATGAAAGTTAGGCTCTATGCCCCCAAAGCACACCCAGCATCTGTTAGTGTGTGGAGGGTGGGGTGGTAGTGTTGGTTACCCTAACATCTAATTTCCTGACTTTTCTTGCTGTAATAGTAACCTTAACATTAACATATTTTTTTGCAATGAATTTCCCTTCTTTTTGAGAAAGTGTAATGTTACCCCCTATGTGATTGTGAGCCCTGCACTCTCAATTAGTGTAGGCACATGCTGCCGTCACTCCATAATAGTATCCAGTTGTGGGAGCACAGGGCCCTATGGGCCTTGCACTCCCATCTATCCATAAGTGTGTAGACACTGTAATGAACCCTCAACTCCCTGTCAGAGCACAGGGCCCACACTGCATAATAGAGAGCTCTGCACTCCTATTATTGTATAATGGTATAGGGCCCTGAGCTCCCATCTTCCCAGAAGTATAGAGACATAGCACAGGCCTAGAGACATTTCAAGTAGCCCTTTTGCTGCAAATGTGGCAATATCTCAGTAACCATAGGAACTTTGGAAAACATTCCACTACAGTTGTAATCATGACCTGGCAACCTGTTTGCGTGCTTAGTGTACTATGCTGCACTTGGCTAAAAATCCATATCTTAGACTGTTTTGGAGATATAGGCATTAACACAGCTGTTGGTGTTTACCAAGGGGCATTATTTTTTGAATTACATTTTTTTCTCCATCGCTAATTGAAAACAAGATGGCAGCCGCATGACAGTACTGAGCCCATTTGCAGCAGAAAAAGGTGCTTTCACAAAAGTAAAACATGCTTTCACACGTTGCATATTTTTTCCTCATAGGCTGTAATGGAAAACTTAAATGTTTAATAACTTTTGAACAGATTAATATTTTTTCACTAAACCTTCAAAAGGCATATCAGGGACCCAGACCCCAAAAACTCTGAACATTTCAGACCAGATGCCCAAACTGTTTCGGCCATAACCCTGAGCAAAGAATTTGCCCAGTAAGTGGAATTTTTCACATTTTTGTGTTGTCTTGCGCACATGCAAGCAACAATTTGTGGCAGCAGAAGATCAGTAGGAGAAATGCAGAGGTGTGTCAGTTTTGGTGAATGCAGTGCACACTTTAGAAGATGCATCCCTCATTCGCCAATTAGCGAGCATGCTAGCGGTGGCACAAGTGTTTTTCAGTGCCATCAACTTGAAACGATTTTGCTGCTGCAATCAGAACCAAGCTCATCATGCAGCAGTACCGATGACATGCCTCCCGCTATGTGCCTTGCCTGGTGTAACATTACAATACACATGGCAGCGGCTTCACCGTCTGCCTCTTGCAATCCCTAGAAAGCTGACTTCAGGGGTTCCCAGTCCCCCTGTCGGCATGTGTAAACTCCCCCAAAAGATAGTGTGGCACACTGGGAGCCCACCCCAGTGTGTCTCCCTGTATTTGGAAGCCAACTGCATTGGCATTTTCCTGCCCCCACCCACTCCTATTGTGAGCCACACTGGGAGCCCACCCCAGTGTGGCAAACATCATGCCCCCATAGCCATGGGGCACACTGGAAGCCCACCCCAGTGTCCCCAACATTGTTTCATACACCTGTAAAGAAAGAAAACGGTCCATGCATTTTTTTTGGGAACCTGAAACAAAGAAAATGGTCCCTAACTGTCTGCTGGCCCTCCCCCAACCCACACCCACCCTCTGCACACCCCACCTCCTCATCCCCTCACCCGAGACTTATCTCTGGAGGTCCAATGCTGTGATCTTCGGTGGAGCAGGAACACAGCTGCACTCTTCAAAGCCGACCGTGAACTGAAGAAATGCCGGTAAGCTATATAATGGCATCAGTGGGGGAGGTTTCAACTTAGGTGGATACCTCAGCCATTTTTTTGATTTTTGACTCCAGATTTTCAACATGGGGTTCTTGGGACCCCACCTCATGAAATCAGTCACTGTCATTTTGTTATTTGGCCCCGAAAAGGTGATTTTGCGGTCACTGTGCTGAATCACCTTTTGGGACCGAGTAACAAAACAACAGTGTCACTTTTCATGAGGTAGGCTACCAAAAAGCTTATGTTGCAAATTTGGTACAAAAAATTACTGTGTTACGAGCATGCATTGCTCAGTTTCCACGCACACTCAGAACTTTAAGAATTTTTTATATTTTCACTCCAGATTTTCAACATTGCCATTTTTTTCACACCTCCTTATGAACAATACAGCTGTCATTTTTCACATCCTGCCCTAAATGTGTTTATGCACATCTGGCACACAATGACGCAGTCATTATGGGAAATCAATGTTCCGGACAGATTAAGAAAATCACAATGTCACAGTTCATGTGCAGAGGTCCCAAAATGCTTATGTTGAAAATTTGGTGAACAACTTCTAAAACATGACTGTGTTATGAGCATGTGTTGCACAGTTTAAATGCATGCTTGTAAATTCGAGAATTTTTAATATTTTTACTCCAGATTTTCAACACTGCCATTTTTTTAAAGCTCCTTATGAATGGTACAGCTATCATTTTTCACATCCTGCCTAAAGTGTGTTTTCACCCATCTGGTGTACAATGGTGCAGTCACTGTGGGAAGTCAACATTCAGGACAGACTAATAAAATCTCAGTGACACTGTTCATGAGCAAAGGTCTTAAAATGCCTATGTTGAAAATTTGGTGAAATAATTCCAAAAAATGACGGTGTTACAATCGTGCATTGCACAGTTTCCATGCACACTTGTAACTTCAAGATTTGTTTAAAATTTTCACTCCAGATTTTCAACATTGCCATTTCTTCACACCTCCTTATGAATGGTACAACTATCATTTTTCACATCCTGCTAGAAATGTGTTTTCACACATCTGGCACTGACTGGAGCAATCACTGTAGGAAATCAACATTAGGGACTCATTAACAAAATCACAGTGCCACTGTTCATCAGCAGAGGTCCCAAATGCCTATATTTAAAATTTGGTTAAACAAATCCCAAAATAATTGCATTTCGGGCATCTGTTGCCTAGTTTCTATGCACGCTCATGACTTCATCAATTTTCCATATTTTCACTCCAGATTTTCAACATTACCATTTTTTATACCTCCTCAAACAGTACAGCTGTCATTTTTCACATCCTGCATGAAAATGTGTTTTCGCAACTGTGGTACCAAATGGCGCAGTCACAATGCAAAATCACCTTTCAGCTAATGAACTGATAGTGCCACTGCTCATGAGGTAGGGTTACAAAAAGCCCATGTTGAAAATCTGGAGTGAAAATAACCAACAAACACCTGGGGTGTTATGGTTTCCAACTGTAACGTCCCACTCTGTAGAGACTAACAGGCATCAGGGGTGTGACCTGTGATTTTTGGCTGTAATGCTCACACTGTTTCACCCCCAGCCTGTAGCCAGTGACAGGCATCAAGGTGTGCCTTGGACTCTTCAGCCTCAAATGTTCACCCCATTCTCCTCTACAGCACCTATCTCAGCATATTTCCTTATGGAATGGGGTGAGCATAAGGCCTGAAGACCCCAAGGCACACCATAACACTTGTCTGTTTCTGCAGGGTAGGGTGAGGTGAAATGGCATGAACGTTATGGCTGATGACCCAAAGACACACCCCAGTGTCTGTCAGTCTCTGCAGGGTGGGGGTGGGGTTGGCATCAGTTCAATACTTCACTGCCATTCCTATTATGCATCTATTTAACTTTTGCACTACCAATGCCAATGCCAGCAAGACAACATTCGGCATTGACAAATGCTTGTTTGGCACCCTACAGCTCCACAACTGCACTTCCAACTGGACCAAAACTTGCCAGATCCAGAAATCTATGGTACCAGACTATGCTTGCACAATCTCAGGCAGATCAGTCAAATAGTTGCAGAGTAATTAATGTGAAAAATGTTGAGTTTAACATAAAAGTTGTCATGCGACCCTAATTATAATAACTATAGTATAAAACTATAATATACGTCTAATTAGTGAAGGGATAACAAGTGTAGGCATGTTCCCCTGTATGTAAATATTCATAGAGTTGCATGTAGGTATGTTTTGCTATTGTGTAACTAATTTAAACATGTGTGTATATGTTACGTTGTATGATACTGTACATCTATGTCCTTTACTGTGTGTAACTAATCACCCCTGAAAAAGGGACATCTAGTCTCAAAGGCCTTATTGGCCTATCCAGTTTGCCTTTATCTATGCCTACCTGATGAGACTGAGCCCCTAGTGGTTACTTGTCTCCTTCCTTCTCTTTCCCCCTTCCCTCCACTGCCCCTGCACTAAACCCATATATCTACCCCACCTCTGCTTGAACCTACTACTAATTTTGCACAAGCTTTCTCACTGGGCACTCCATTCCACCACCTTCTCAAATAACAAGCATTTGTCAATGGTGAATGTTTGCTTGCTCGTATTTGCTCTGCAGGTGTTTGGCATTGATAGTACAAAGGCTAAAATTAACAAATTAACAGCATGAGTTATAACTGTGAACTTGTCATGATTGGGAGATGAAGAGATCCACACACCACCTTGCTTTTTATTAAATTGTGACACTGAATTTTCACAATACTAGTTTTTATTGCCCCAGCATATGCACCTGACAGGTGTCATTTATGAAATGCAACTTGAAACACTGTTTTGTGGAATGATGGTGAAAACAGGTTTTGGAGGGGGATTTGATGATGATACCTGCCATGTTCATTTCATATGGGTAAACACATGAGTATGTTGAAAATGTGGGTTTTATTTTGTCAATTTAGTAAACTTTATTAAGTTTTATTTTTTACACCACCAACAAGAAAAATACAAACCAGCAATTGGTAGCTTTCCTCTGCCTCTGCAACATCACACCTTTAAAGAAATTATCATTACAGAAAGCTGTACAGCAGTCAAGTAGGGCAAAACAGGTTACAAGGTACATTATGAATGCTGATATGTCCACAAAAAACATATCTCAATATTTACTTAATTATCTACCCTAAACCTTACCTTTAACCCCCGTTCCCCCCAGAGCACCTATAGTGCTTACATATGGATTCGTAAAGCTCAATCATGAAAACACTTCCTAAAGTAAGTAAGACAGATGGGGGCTAGTACTACAACTCGAAACAGTGACCGCTGGGCCAAGTTCCTTAAAGATTATAGCCTATCTGCTGTCTCTCCTGCCTATGAGAGATCTTATGTACTGCATATAAGAAGTAAAAGGGCCACTAGTGGGCCCCACCTCCTGTTTAATGCCTCCAGTTGGTCCATATGTTGTGCAATATGTCATTCCATTTCAAGGACTTGAAGGATTTCACTATGCCATTCTCAAAGCGAGGGGCAAGTTTGATCCAGCCAAAGTCTTACAATGATGAGTTTTGCAACTCCAGAGGTGAGTGACATGAAAGCCCTAAGGCAGTCCAGCATGTCCCTTGGCAAGTGGCCCACTAAGCAAATTTGTTGGGTAAAATAAGAGTCCAGACCTAGTATGGGGTCTAAAGCTCTCTTAAAGGAGTAGTCCACCCAACACTTGCAAAAAACATATATTGTGCAGAGTGTTTTGATTTGTATGTTAAAGGAAAACTGCACCCTCATATCTTCTAAATGTCATTTGCTTCCATGTCAACAGACAACTCTTTTCATGTAGCTGTTAAAGATTATGCAACTGCTTCAGTTAGTTTTCACACTTCATACTAGGCCCTGTTACTCTCCTTGGAGGGTCCATTTCATGGTTGTTGAAATCTCATTGTTCCTGAGAGCTGCATTAGCATATGAGAATGTGATGTGTAATCAACCTTTAATCTCCCCAGCATGCCTGTCTGCCTAAGTAGTTTTAAAAGAACCAAGCTGCAAGAAGGTGTGAAATGCCACATTTACCTTCAGTGAGTTTTACAAGGTATCTGAGTTGTGATGCAGGTTTTTCCCGCTTTAAACTCCATTCGGTTCATAAGTTTCCAGAGAGTTTTTGCAGGGTATTTATTATTTTAGCATTAAGATATATGATAAAAATGGTTGATCTGACATCATGTTCTCATATGCTAATGCAGCTGTCAAAGACAATGAGATTTCAACAACCATGAAATGGACCCTTCCAGGACAGTGACAGGGTCTAGTATGAAGTGTAAACATGAATTAAAGCAGTTGCATACATCTTTAACAGCTGCATGAAAAGAGTTGTCTGTTGACATGGAAATAAATAACATTTAGAAGATATGAGGGTGCAGTTTTCCTTTAAGTTGTTGTGCGTCCTTCCCTCTGTCTGCTATTAAGAGTTTTTCCTAAATTAGCCTGCTAGCTTTAGGGTAGTTTTATGATCCCTGGAGAGCTCCATCTGAGATAGCTTAATTGTATTTCTTTGTCCTAGAATGCAGCTTGCTTCATGTGACAGTGATGTAGCAGAGACCGTAAAACCAGCAGAAAGCACTGCTTTACAATCAGTTCACAACAGTAGAGATGGCTACATTTTAAAATCTATAGAATTTCATACTGTCCTGAAGAACTTTACTGCTGGTAATTTTTGTGCAGCTTGTAAAAGCTTCCAAGATATTTAGTTTGTTTGGCATGTGTGTTCTGAGTGTTGGGTCTCTGCTACATCACTGTCACATGAGAAAAGATGCACTGTAGGAACAAGGAATACAATTAAGCTGTCCAAGATGAAGATCCCCAGGGGTCATAAAACTAGTATAAAGCTAGCAGGCTAATTTAGGAAAAATGCCTAATAGCAGTCAGAGGGAAGGAAACACTAGAACTTCACATGCAAAATTAAACACTTTGCGCAACATATATTTTTTGTAAGTTTTGGGTGAACTACTCCTTTAATAGCTTGCCAAGAAGGGTTTACTAAGGCGCAGTCCCAAAGGATGTGTTTTAGAGAGCTGTCAGACCTTTCACATCTAATACAGGTTGGAGACTCTGATATGCCCATCTTGTATAGTCGTGTAGCGAGAAAATGTGGGCTTTAAAAAAGTTAATGTTCATTCATGTTGTTTTCTTTTTCGCTTTTGACCCAAACGTTCAACATAGTCTTTTTATTACATGACTAATGAACATGAAAGGGCTCATTTCAGGTCCAAAATTTCATTTTGCTGCACAAGTGTGACATTTTGGGCAGGATTTAAAAAATGTCACATGTCCTGTCCATAAGGTGGGGTACAAAAATGGCTATGTTGAAAATGTACAGTCAAAATCTATTAAAATAAGTAAAGCTAGAAGTAAGCAAGGAAGAATTTCAACATTTCTTCATAACTTTGTAGTTTTTCAAATATTCTAACTCTAAATGCTCAACATAGTCTTTCTTCTACCATAAGATCAATGCAGGTGGAATGTTTTAAATCCCATCAGAAAGGTGATTTTGTAGAGTGACTGAAAACCTGATTCAGAGGGGATTTAAAAAAATGTACATCTGCCTTGTTCATGAGGGGGGATAAACCAATGGCTAAGTTGAACACTTGGTTTGGGATATTCAGAAGGGTTGTGCATTGTGCAACGCACTGATGTGCACCGGCATGATATTCAAAAGGGGAAAGTGCCTGGCACAAATCCCAATGTGCGAGGAGCACATCAGTATGTATGCTGTGCAAGTGTAAGGGGTGTGCCGTCAGAATCTCTGCATCCTGATATTCAGCCCGGATGTGCTGAGCACATGCAGGCGCAACCCCTACTTGCGCTCACACAGTTGAGCAAGAAAAAAGGAGCAACAGTTGGCCACCCACAGGTGAGCTGCCGTGTGCAGGGCACAACATAGCAGCTGCCAGCTGTAGAGTGACCACCAAGCTCAAGTGGCAACTTCGTGGTAGCGCCCCCTCCCCCATGCCCGATCGCAGGCTTTAGTAATAAAATAACATCCAATATCCCTGGTGGTCCAGCGGTACCCCCCTCCCCACCGCCCACTGAACCCCACCACCGCTCCCCTGGTCAGCAGCAGGCAGCTCCCCACCAGCAATCCGCCTCACCGCCGCCGACTGACTGTGTACAGTAGGGCTGTATGCTCATTGGTCCACAGCATGGGCCAATAGGTGTGCAACCCATACCATACTACACGTCGAGGGCGTGTGAATGGATCCATTCATATTTCTGGACTGGCAACTAGTAAGGTATGGAGCTGCCCATTGGCCACGCTGTGGACCAATGAAACGCCAACCCTACTGTCACGCAGTCAGTCAGCGGGTGGCTGGGTGGCTTAGTGGTAGGGAGCTGCCACCGCCTGACCAGGGGAGGCAGTGGTGGGCTTAGTGGGCAGGTGGGGAGTGGGGTACCGCTAGACCACCAGGGATATTGGACAAGTTATTTTATTACTAAAGCCCTCGATCCGGCTGGGTGCAGTCCACTGGACCACCAGGGATATAAGACAATTCATTATGATCCAATGCCTGCCATCGGGCAGTGGGGCACTTTGCCACTTGTGCAGGGGGCGTCAGTCCCCAGCGACTGCAGCCTGGCAGGGGAGCCAGGTGCAAGTTGCCGGAGATTGGCGCAGCTGCATACAAATGGGGACATAATGACATGCACATGGCCCCATTTGTGCTGTGCATGCATTATGGGCTCATTTGCATGTGCACTTTTGAATATCACGGTTGATGCACCTAGCGCAGCAGCTTGCTCTAGTGCATCCCCTCCCCCTCCTGGCCACTTGTGCTGGTGCAGTGCCACTCGCCATGCACAATGCGAGTGGCCTCAGTCAGATATTCAACAGTGCTGATCAGCAGTTCAACTTGGACTTGAATATTTTCCTATCAGTGCCCTGGCACATCCTAGTTGTGCTACGCCCAGGCTTGCGCAACAGCCTGGCGCAGTCTGAATACCTCACCCTTGGAGTCAGAATCTAGAAAAATAGCTAAGGCCAGGAAAACATTAAAGAAGCTCAATGTGTCTTCATTACTTTGTTGTTTTTTTGAGGTTTTGACCCAGATTCTGAACATAATGTTTTTATTACCCACCATAGAGTCCAGGCAGGTGGAACTTCTCAAATCCTGTCTGAAGCGTGATTTCATAGAGCAATTGAGAAAACACGTTTGGAGGAATTTGAAAATTTTCACCTACCTAGTTCATGAGGTGGGGTAAAAAAAGGCTACGTTCAGCATTTCTGGTAAAAATGACAAAGTTACAAGTAAAAGTACAAAATACTTTATGGCTGGCATGGTGGCACTGAGGGTTGAGGCGCTGGACGCCACACCTCGCGCCACACTGGCGACTCAGGTTCTGGAATGAGTCCGAGCCATTAGAGGTCAGTGGGGGGGGGAGAGATTGAGTGTCCAGAGGACTGCTCTCTCTTTCTGGGGAGGGGAGAAGCAATCGCTCCTGGAGCGGCCTCTGGTGGCAATCAGGGGTGCCCAGCGTGGTGACGCAGTGAATGCAGGGGCAGAGTTGCAGCATAACATTTCCTTGTCATGCCACACTCCGAGGGGGAAGGACCTACACAATAATAAGGAAAAAAAAACACTCCTGGGGATAGATGAAGGCACCTCGGCCTCCTCAGCCCACACTCCCAATCCAAGACTGACCTCCTCTCCATGAGTCTGCTCGTGTGTCCAGCACTTTGCCCTTAGATAGAGCACCCTAGGTGGATAGGGCGGCCCTATCTGAGGGTTCAGACCTGGAGGTGATGCTGGGGCACACAAGAGGAGGGGTGTAGAAGTCAAGGGGGGAGGTAGAGACTGGGAGCCCCCAAGGATGCCGGAAGGAGTTCTCCAGGCAAGTGGAGATAACAAAGTAAAAAAAAAAAAAAAGCACGAAACACTTTAAAAAACCATTGACCGAACTTAGCTGGTTCTCTCATTGCCCAATTGGGCTGAGGAGCAGCAGGACATAGCGGTGGACCAGTTAGGTAAGTGAGGGATGGTGGGTGTGTGATGGTGGGTGCTGAGAGAGGGCTTGGGGTGGGAGTGGGAGGGCAGAAGTCATCGCTGGACCATTTTCTTCTTTTCAGATATATCAAACAGCACTGGGGAAGGGATTGGGAGGTGGGTGGGCTAAACTACAGAGGGTGGAATTGTTTTTATAGGGAACAGGGCACTGGGGAAGCACTCAGGAGTTGGACAGGCTAAACTGCAGAGGGTGGGATTGTGTTTATAGGGAAGGGGCACAGGGGAAGTGACCTGGAAGTGGACAGGCTAAACTGCAGATGGTGGGATTTTTTTTTTTACACAGATGGAGCATCGAGAGGAGCTGTCGGGTTGGGAAAGGAGATGTTGAGCAGCAGGTTGATCGTGACACCACTCAGCTGGCTGCCAAGCAGCGTGTTGTAGGTGAGCTCATGCAGCTGTACTCTGATAGGTGCAGCTGCATCCTTTCAATAACACAACATTTTCACCCTGCAGCCAGGCTATGAACACTGTCTCTACCAGCCTGCTGCTCTTTGTGCTGTCAGTGGTGAGCCTCCTGCAGCCTGAGCTGCACTGGATGCTGCAGTGACAAACTCTTGCAGCCGCCACTCTCCTGAGGAACGGCAACAAGTTCACATCACATATGCTTGCACAAGCAAATGTAAAAAATAGTTCATAATATCTTTTTTTAATCTGACCCGACAACTTCTTCACATTACCTCCAGTGTTTGCACTGAAGGCGAACAGTACATTGTTGCACACCATTTTTGTCCTCTGTAGAAACTTGAATATTTCTATCATGCCCCACCCCCCAGTTTCCAGAAAGTGCACTTTAAGGACCATCAGCCTTTCCATCTAGGACCTACCCTGCTGTCCCTGAATCAACTTGGTGGCCCTCCTTTGGAACCACTCATTCCACCATCACTACCCCTCCTCGGGTGTGGACACCAGAACTGCATTTTAATAAAGTAGATGTATGACTTATGCACCCTCATGGTAATTTGCTGTGTATTACTTGGCGTCTTTTGGTTTACTGAAGTTGCCTCTAAAGCAGCAGTCTGCATTAGCAGCTGCAGTGCTGTCACTTACTTTAACTTACCAGCATGTCAATGAGCCTTTTCACAGGTTAACAGTGTTGTGAAATCTGCATTAAGATTTCTGTAATGACAAACCCCAACAGGGAGGTGCCTTTTTGTGGACCATGTCCACATACTTGCATGAGATGCTGAGGACACCCTGGAAAGACCTATGATTCTTCTGAGCAGGACTCATTGTTAGAGTTGGGAAAACTGACTCGGCTAAGAATCAAAATTCCCCCAGATGATAGATCTAATATGGCCGGGTGGATCTGGATCAATAAGGACCTGGTGTTTTATTGTACTGAGTTCATAGAAACATAGGAATAGCCAGCAGATAAGGGCCGCTAGGCCCATCCAGTAGGCCAAGCCACTCCATGTTGCATCATGCCAATGAAATTTGTAACTGTTTTCCCTAACACCAACTGATTACCCCTTCCTCCTTCTCTCCTGCTCCCCTCCTTCCCCTACTGAATTACTTCTTCAGCTCCTCCGTGGTGTGTGCTCCTTCTGTCCAACCTCACACTAGGTGAATGCTATAATTATTTATTGTTTTTCTACTCCAGATGTTCGGCCTTGCCACTGTGGCTGACACCTGCCCCTACTCGTATGTCTGTTATGCTACTCCTTATGTCAGCTAGACTACAAACAAACGTGTACTACAAGTTTAATGTCTTGCTGTCATACCTGTATAAACTAGCCCGCCTAGTTTCTTTTTTATAACAAATGCTAATCTGCCTTGCAAGTGTATATTTCTACTGATTATGATGAATACCCTCATTGTTATTATTTTACCTTGTGAACTTGTAATCAGCTTGTAAACCACTACCAGGTCTGTCTTGTAAATGTGTTTTGTACTTAACAATGTTTCACCTGGCTAAATAAAGATTGCTTGATGTTAAATGGGGAATTAAAAAAAAACTATTATTTTTAAGTTAACGGCACTGGGGACAACTCAAGAAACCCGAGTAGCTCTCTGAGTCAGTCCCACCTGTCCTCGTCCACAAGTCATTTTGCTCCACAGTCACAGTCCTGTTGTGAATGAGGCGAGTGGTGCTGTCAGCACATTGCCCGTTTTCTTATCTTTACTGACCTGACAGGAGGTCCTTGTTTGAGTGATTATCATCCTTACTCATTTGTTGGCAATGCTGGTGACATGCGGTAGAGGGTGGGGGTAGGACTCGAGGAACTCAGAGACATGATGAAACATCAAGCTGTGGCCATGCATACACCTCGCCATCACATGACCAGGTGTGACTTATTATTTCAGACAGTCGATATATGAGGTATACATCTGTGCGTGGCACATCAGAGCCAGTAGTGCATGTCTGGGAGTGTCTGAGTGAGAATGGTTGGAGAAGAAGCACTTTGCTCGGTTGTCAAATTAGTTCATAAAAAAACACTAAAACTTTCTCTGACTTGAAGCCTTTTGGAAAGCAAGCCACAAACCCTTAAAACTCTCTACTACAAAGGATGAAGGAAGCAATTAAAAAACTATCCAAAAGGTGAAAAAAACTGGAGGAATGTGGTTGGAGGAGGGTCAGTGACTGTCTCAGTCTGGGTTTCAGTTCAGCCTAGGCTGATGGTTGCTCTTCTAATCTGAATCAGGCTGCACTAGTCAGAGAAGTTAAATGTGTTAGTGCCAATCAGTTGGTTTAAAAAAAGTTCAGCAAAGTAGAGTAATTCAGTTTCTTTTTCTGTGGGCAGCCGTTAAACTAAATGGAGGCATCGATGCTTCTGCACTTCAGTTAGCCTATATTACTTATTACTACTGACTGCTATGAAATAAATCAGTCACTGACTGAACTTTTTTTTAATTTTTAAAACTTTTGAGAAGCTATAGGCTATAATTGCTATGAGATATATAGTTACATCACACGTCAGTTCCTTGCTCAGTTGACTGTGTGATTATCTGCTGTTCCCAGAGGATACACAGCCACAAGCCACGGCTACAAGGAGGGCACTACCTTGCCCTCGGGAGCAGCTACTACACCCGCCCATAGGACACACAGCCACAAGCCACGGCTACAAGGAGAGGCGCTACCTTGCCCTAGACAGCTACACCCACCCATAGGACACACAACCACAAGCCACGGCTACAAGGAGGGCACTACCTTGCCCTCGGGAACGCTACTACACCCACCCATAGGACACACAACCACAAGCCACGGCTACAAGGAGGGCACCACCTTGCCCTCGGGAGCAGCTACTCCATCTGCCCAGAGGACAGACAGCTGCAAGCCACAGCTACAAGGAGGGCACTACCTTGCCCTCGGGAGCAGCTACTCCACCCATCCAGAGGACACACAGCCACAAGGTACAGCCTCCCAAGCACTGTCCTGAACTGCGCCACAGGACTTCTCTCATCATTTTTGAATTTTGGCACTTTTTCTTCCGAAGTCGGAGACAAGATGCCAGCTGTAGTTTAAACACTATTTTTCTTTTGCGGCTGTTTGTAGGTAATACGTAGGGATCCCTCCTTAACTAGGTCTCTCTCCCTATCTTGGAATCTTATTAACTACTGCCAGCACACCGCAATGGTCTGGGTGAAAATTTAACCTGTAACCAGCTGTGCACATTAGCTCCTATGCAGCATCTGTTAAGTACTCTATTTTCAGACGTGCACCAGAGGGTATCTCTCCATCCCCCTAACCTAGACCAAATTAATTTTAAAAGCTGTGACCGCATCATACAGATTTAAAATTAATAGTGCACCAGAGAGTTTCTCACCATCCTCTAACCTGGAACAAAGTCAATTTAAATTTGTGCTCGCTCTGGACTACAAGTAAAACTGTACTCCGCCACAGGGTGTCTTAATTCCAGGTCAGTTTCCTCTGTTGTGCTATTTTGATTTAATTAGTGTGTGCTTACCTGCAATTTTGGCCTTGCTTGAAAATTCCCCTGTGCTGCATGGTGGCTAATCTTGTCTCTCACTCTCTCTGCTGAACACAGTGCTGTCTTCCAGCAGCCGCTGTGCAGCTGCTCCCCACCCACCCACCATCACTCCCACCTGTATGAGGCTTGCCTTATATATCTGTGGAAGAGTCATCTGACCTTTGACTTACTCTCCCTTTTGCCATTTGCAACCTATGGGCACTCACCCCAGAGAGCATCTGGTAAACCTCTTACACTCTCCTAGTAACTGATCTTTTGACAGACTAAACTCAGTTGCGACCCAGCTTAAACTTTGCCTTTCTTCTCCTACCATCTAATAATAGCCTGTCCTAAACTGCCTTATCACCTATCCTTGCTTATCTATACAGTGACACCCCTTGCTAAACCACTTTATATCAAATGGCTCCTACACTGCACACATTGCTGCTGCCTGGTGTCATACTTGGTCTCCTCCTATGGCTCCCAATGGGTTAGTACTCCCCACCCCCATCGGAGACTCTCACCACAGAACTAAACAACTTATTTTTCTCCAATATGTTAGTTCACCCCAATACTTCCAAGGATAACTCACCCCTGCTTATCCCTCACTACTACCTCTATCACCTAGTCATCACAATAAAAAAGGGCCGTCCTTGTTTCTCAACCCTGTCTTCGCCAGTTATCCATCGCAAACTATGGTATCTCTGCCTACTCACATTAATACTCTCCAGGGATATTGAACTAAACCCTGGCCCTTATGCTCCCCTCTCACACTCGGATTCATCCTGGAAGAACATAAAGGGTCTTTGCCTTGCTTACATGAATATCAGAAGCCTCCTCCATAACCGAACTGAACTTGAAGGCTGGGTATTACAACATCATTTGTCTGAAACCTGGCTTAAACCCTCTACCCCGACTCTGCATGCTCACTACTCAACTATCACCTTGCCAGGTGAGACAGGCCCACCTCAAAATGGGGCGGAGGTGTCACCATGTTTTACAAAACACACTTTAATCTCTCTAACATCACCACACCAGACCTCTCACAATCACACTGTGAATCCATCCTTGTCACCTTCCAGCTCAGCCCCAAAAAACTCCACATTGTCTGTGTTTATAACCCACCACTAGGTGGCACCACTGGACTCGAGGAGCTCCTCTCACATGTTGATGCAGCGGTGGGTCAAAATGAAATCCTTATCCTTGGTGATCTTAACCCCAGTTGGATTGGGAAACAAAATAAATCACTCCATACAACAGTACAAGGCCACAACCTTCACCAACTTATCACTGACCCCACTAGGATTATGTCTCCCCCTAGACTCAGTACTGTAATCGACTGGGCTCTGACCAATTGCATTGACTGTATACTCTTGGCAGGCACCCTTGCTGATGCCATAAGTGACCACACCCCAATATTTTGTGTCTGGTGCTGTATTAGACAACCTGCACCTTCCCCATGACTCATAACCTTTTGATACCTTGCCAACCTTGATTTAGCCCAGTTTCAGAGTGATCTCGCCATGCTCGACTGGAGTCACATCTACTCAGCTACTGATGCCCAAACAGCCCTGGACCACTTCCTCACCCTGTTTGTGTCTATCCAAAATACCCATGTGCTCCTCGCCACATGTCGTGTAAGTGGAACCTGTAGCAACTGGCTAAACAAGGAACTACTCACCAAAATCCAAGCCAGGGACAAGAGCAGGTGGCGTTTCAAGGTCTCAGACCTCCCATCTGACTATAATGACTATGGAACTTAAAGAAACTCTTGTAAAAGGAACATCTTCCATGCTAAAAGCTCTTTCTGCAAAGGCTTGTTGATAAACGCGGCAGGTGACTCTAGAAAGTTCTGGGCTACTATCAAGACCCTCCTTGGAGCCAAACAAAACAAAATCTCCAATTATATGATTATAAATGGTGTGCATTGCAACAATCCAGCCACCACTGCAAACTCATTTAATCTGCAGTTCTCTGACCTATCAAAATATCTGGCACCCTCCCCACTACCACCTACATGCAGTCCTCCAACTCTTGCAGACCGTAGATCACAGTATAACTACTCCCCTTTCCGTTTTCAAACAGTCACCAGACAGGAAGTCCTAAAAATGCTATCAGACATCCCTGATAATACCGCCATGGGCTCGGATGGTCTCGTGCCCAAGCTTTTAAAACTCGACACCCCCATGATCGCCTCACCCATAGCCAGAATTTTCAACCTATCTCTTTGCCATGGCTATGTCGCCAACATCCGGAAAATAGAAAAAGTCACTCCCCTACTAAAAAAGGGAGACCCCACAAATATAGCAACTACTGGCCGACAGCCATTCTCTCTGTGCTTAGCAAAATACTGGAAAAACATGTAGCCTCACAAACTATCTCTTTTCTACAAAACACAGTCTTCTGCCCAGTTCCCAGAATGTCTTTCGTAAAGGTCACAGCACTGTCACCGCTCTTCTAAAATGTACGAACAACTTCTATACCACAATGGACAAAGGCCTCACCACCGGCGCAATTTTTATCGACCTAACTAAGATGTTTGATTTGGTAAACCATCCCCTTCTTCTCAACAAACTCCTTTCCCTTGGTTTCTCCACTGAAGCAGTGACCTGGTTCAATAGCTACCTGTCAGACAGGAGATAGGCCGTGAATTACAACTCCGTCCTGTCTGATCTGTCTTCCACGAATATTGGCATTCCACAGGGGTTTATTCTGAATCCCTTACTTTTCTCTCTCTTTGTAAATGACCTCCCCATTCTCTCCCCCGACTGCTTATCTCTGCTATATGTGGATGACCTTGTTCTCTATTCCAGTGCCAGGAACACCTCAGACATAAACTGCTCTCTCTTCTACAATTGTATCAAGTTTCAGTCATGGCTCATTGAAAATAACCTTGTTCTAAATGTAGATAAGATGCTTGCAGTGCTCTTCCGCTCCTCAGCCAGACTCAGAACAAACCAAAATCCCTTCAAAACCTCCTGCTCTGATGGCTCACTACTGGTCAACACTAGCGCCTTCAAATACCTGGGCATTCTGCTCGATGAATCTCTAGCTTTTGATCAGCACATCAATACTACCTGAAAAGTCGTCAATGCTAAGCTCGGGGGTGCCTACTGAACTAGTTATGCCCTTACTCCACCAACCAGGCTCGCAATTGCACAGGGTATCCTTCTTCCAGCTCTGTCCTATGGCTCAATCACCTACCTTGGGGCATCAAAAATCTCTCTTCTCAAGCGGGACACCACCTATAATAATATATGCCGATACGCCTCTGCATCCCCTCACTACAAACACCACTGCTAGCTCTATGCTGACCTAAAATGGCTCTCCCCCTCTGCCCATCAGCTCCAGTCACTCAGATCTCTCACTGACAGTATCAGCAGATCTCGTCTTCCCCAGTTCCTAGCCTCTATGTTGAATGCACAAACTGTCACCTATTGACTTCGCTCCACTGAACAAGCACCCCTTCACATCCCCACATGCAAAACAGCAATGGGTACCCGGGCTTTCTCACATATTGCGCCGAAGTACTGGAAATCTCTTCCACAAGCAATTTGTCTTGCTCTATCCCATGCCATTTTCAAGAGGATGCACCACAAACATCTAATTGGCTCTACCCCCATGCCTGTTTCCAACCCTCGTAGAACCACCATCCTCTTCCCCCTCTATTTGTCTCCACTGTATCTTCCCAACTCCCCTTTTCTAACATTTCCTTGTCTCCCATCACCACCCCTACTCTCTCTCACCCCCCATCCAACCTCCCTCTTCTCTCTCTCTCTCTCATCCCTCTTTTCCCTCCCCTTCCTTCCTCTAAACAGAAGAAAAGCACTCTCCCTCTCGTTCTCTCCCTCTGAGCTGTCCTTCCACTACCATCCTGGACCTATAGTCCCCTGGTCTCAACTAAAGCCAACCGTTTATTCTGTGCTCTAACTCATCTCACAGCTAGACCTCACACCTGCGCTTTGCAGAGCTCTCTCTCCCAGTCTGTATCCCTATGATAGGAGAATCTATACTTGTTACACTGTTTTACTGCTATGTTTACTTATTGTTATCTATTGTTGACTTATATGTACTGCAAACTTGTTTGATACTGCACTGATCTGTACCCATTATTTTTCCACTCACTTGCTGTTATCTCTGTAACCCTGTATCCTCCCAGGCCGCGCCTGAAAATAGGCATTGTTATGCCTAGTGCACTTACCTGATTACCAAAAGCAAATAAATCAATAACATATATTTTGTGGCCCTACTACTTTTCCTGCCTTTACTGTATGCTGACCTCCCAGCTAAATAAACTCTCACTTGACCTGGCCACCCTCCTCCTCTTCCGCACTGTGGCATTGTAACACTACCTATCCAGGGAAAGGAAGAGGATCTCAGTTAGTATACAAGGGAGGCAATATTTAAGCAATAACACACACCCTGGAGTGCCTTACTGCAATTATACAATGGCTTGTTGTTACATACAGAACAAAAAATAATTTTAAAGAATGTTTTTGTTAGTGTGGGAAATATTTTTGTTTCTTAAGAAAAGAAGCTAATCCAACAAATCCAATGCCACAGTGATGTTATTGTGTCATAACATCACTGTCTCAATGGGTCAGCAGCCAATTAGCATCTTACATTTTTTCTTGCCATTGTATAATAACAGACTGCACTTGCTGCGAGACTCTACTCTGCTGCGTCTGCTGTGCTTTTTTCTTGCCTTGCAGACAATAATTAAAAATTTAACTTTTTCATGTAGTTATGTCATACATGCCATTTCCTTTATTAGTTGATTGTGTGATTATCTGGTGTTGGCAATATGTTTTACAGCCTACTAATTCTCCTACCATTGCTGTGTGCTAAACTCTCTGCTAAATAAAATCTCTCTTGACCTGCCCCCCCACACACTTCTGACTGTGGCAGTGTAACACTACTTCTCCTGGGAAAGGCAGGGCATCTCATTCAGGATACAGGGGAGGCAGTAACAATAGGCTGCACTTGTTATGAGACCACTCTGCCGCATCTGCTGTGCTTTTGTCTTGCTTTGTAGACAATAATAAAAAACGAAACAAGTTTTCATATAATTACATCACACATACCTGTTCCTTTATTTGTTAACTGCATGATTATCTGCTGTTGTGAATATGTTTTGTGGCCTACTTCTCCAGTCATTGCTGCGAGATGACCCTCCTGCTAAATAAAATCTCAATCTTGGCCAATTTCACATAGCATTTTTGTGTCCTGTCTGATAAATAAAAGAAATGTTTACTGTGAGCAGCAGACAGGGAGAGAAGACACAAATGGGGAAAGGTATGGGGAATGTGTGGCCCATACCATATTGAAGACTGGTAAAAGAGTGGTTTCCGGTAGTTGTATGTCATCTGGTAGCAGTAGTGGTAGTTCCCCACTGCTGTCCAGACAGACAGGAAAGGCAAAATCTTCATTAATTTAAACAAAGGGGGTGGGCAGCACCATAAAAAGTGGCAAGCAAAGATATGCTACCTACACGTACTGTACAAATTTGAAAGCAACTGATGAGGGCAAATCTGATTCCAATGACGGTGGAGAAACGCACGATGTAGATGCAGACAAGGAATGGAGTTTCCATACTGCAGTAGTTATCACATTCATCTAGCATGCCAAACGTGGGGCAGCTACAATTTAGGGGTGCTTGCTGCACACTCGGGCAGATGTTGGTAGACTAGGAGGTCTGTTTCTGATGGTACATTCATATGTGTGTATGTAAAAGTCCCCACTTCAAAACTGGGTGGAAACATTTATATCTGTGAGCAGTGCAGTGCAGTGGCTGTGGGGTAGCAGTTTTCAGAAAGACCTTCAGAGGACTGCAATGCTGCCCCATCTGCATGCATCTCTCTCTCAGCTGAGGGAGGAGGTCATTAGACTCCATGTGAGTTGTCTGGGATTTGGGCGACATCTTCCCCCACTTGGGGCCACCAAATCTGCCACCTTAGCCTCAGAGGATGCCAAGGAGGAGGAACAGTTGGAGTGTGAAGGTCTCAGGAAGGGTGGGGTTGGTGGATCACTCAGCTCCTTCATCTCCTCACTACCCCCACCTACTCCTGTCCTTCCTAACCTCCTCACTCTCTCATCTCCCCTCCCCCCTTTTCCCACTTCCTCCCTCTCTTCATTTTCCCCTCTCTCTCTCCATTCCCCTCCCTCTCATCTCCTTGTCCTCCTTCCCCTTCCCCTCATTTCCCTCCTCCCATACCTGCCCTCCTGAATCCACCCTTCTTCATCCTGACCACAGACTAAAGCCTCTTAACAAATGCCCTGCGCTGGTTCTTTATTTCAACTACTCATGTGTATTTAGTTGCACTATTACCTTGTATCTTACCTGTATACGATTATAAATGCTGTATATAACTGTTCAAAGAAATAATCCTGGACAAGAATCCATTTAAAACATTATTTTGGAATTCTTCAGGACTGAGAACAAAAATAGGTGATCCGGACATATGTAATTACCCGAACCAATTTCACATTATCGGTATACAGGAAACCTGAGCCATGGGAAATCTTCTTCTAAGTGGTTACATGGCATACTGTAAAAAAAGCAACTAAAAATAAATACTATGAGAGGGGAATTGGAGGATTGGTCATATTTATCAAGCTTAAGCAATATTACAACAGAAGAAATCACAACCCACAGTTCTAGTATCCTAGCGGCAAAACTAATAGGAAATTCCTCTAAACAAACATGGTTTATGATAAATGTCTATGCTCACCCTTCAGAAAGCTCTTATGGAGATACCAATTTCCTAGACTCATTAGAAAATTTAACTATTAGTATACAAACAGATCACCCAACAGCAAATATAGTGATTTTTGGAGATTTTAATGCAAGGATGGGCATATTACAAGGCTGCTCGGAAGACTTGTCAGAGGCACTGACGTCCCTCCAGCACCTATCTCTGAATATGAAAAGAAACTCCAGAGACTCAACTACCAACCAAAGAGGAGTTATGCTACAGAGAACAAGGTACAGAAATAATATGCTGCTTTTAAATGGTCGATCTAATACTGACCATGAAGGAGAATATTAATTAACAGGAACAAAGGGCTCATCTCTGATTGATTATATGTGGGCTAACTTCAATTTGTTCACTAGGAGCATGCATTTAAAATTAATCCCCAGAGCAGAAAGTGAACATAGAGCTTTAGAATTAGAAATTGGGCAAGGGGACTTCTTTACTGGCAAAGGAACCAAGACCCTTGGTGTGATGTTTAAAAGAAGGGGTATTGAATGGAATCTAATAATAAGTGAAAATGTTATGGATCACTTAGAAAACAGAGGGATTCCGTCAATATTAGTATCACTGGCCAACCAACCTATGGAGCCTTTACTAATCCATGAATTTAATTCCATTATAAATATGACAGCCAACATAATAACAAAAGAGGCTACCATAAAAGAACCAAAGGGTGAAAAATGGTACAACAAAGACTGTCAGGCTGCAAAGAAACTATTGAACAAAAAGTTTAGAGTCATAAAACAGTTTCCAAGTAATAATAATAATAAATTAATGAACAAAGCCAGGAAAGAATATAGGGAGATTCTAAACAGAAAGAAGCAGAAATACATTAAACAACTATGGAAGGAACTCCACATTGCAGTTCTCAACAGGGACAATAAAATCTTCTGGGACATAGTATGCTCCGGAATGTGTAATCACTCTCGTAATAATATGCATATTGAACCAGACACATGGATAAAGTACTGTAAGCTTCTGTTCTGCAGGGAAGACCCAGACTATTTAGCTGGGCTAGCAGAATCCAAATACGAAGGTAGGAAACAAAGCACAGATGCTGAAATCACACAATCGGAGCTAGGGGGGGTTTAAATTCATTCAACAAAAGAAAAGCACCTGGGCCAGATGGGGTACCACTAGATTCTACTTAGTAGAACTCATCTTTATTGGATCCCTTTTCTACTCAAACTCTTTAATTACATTTGGAGATCAGGGGATATCCCCAAAAGCTGGAAACTAAATATTGTTGTTCTAGTCTTCAAGAAAGGCGACAAAAAGGACCTGAGCTGCTACAGACCCATTAGCCTAGTGGACTCCCTAGGAAAGGTCTTTACTAAAAGTTTAAATAACAGACTGATGATATGGGCAGTATCAAATAACATTATAGATGAAGCCCAGGCAGGATTTCATAGAAACTATTCTACAACAGATCAAGTTTATGTTTTAACTCACCTGATCCATACATACATAAAGGATTATTAAAACCCCCAAAATATATTGTATCTTTATAGATCTCAAATCTGCTTTTGATAGGGTTGACAGACCTTTACTCTGGGTCAGACTTAGTTAATTGGGGCTTGACCCATCCTTATTGGAAATGATCAGACTCATCCACCAAGACAACTACACCAGTATCAAGTTTGGTAACTCTGGGGAACTGAGCACTTGGTTCACAAACAATGTAGGGGTCAAACAAGGCTGCACATTGACCCCAATACTATTCAATCTTTATTTCAGCACTGTTTTAAAAGATCTGTACAATCTGGACTTCCATCTACCAAAAATAGGGACAAGAATGGCACCTTATCTGGCTTATGCAGATGACGTTGTACTTCTATCACTTAGTCATCTAGGCATGTGCAGAAGCATAGGAAAATTCCAACTTGAATGTAAAAATGCTGATCTGTCAGTTAACAACGACAAAACTAAGGTTCTAGTGTTTGGGGGTAATAACAACTATTACATCAATTCCTCCAAGATTCAGGTGGTAAAAAACTTCTGCTACCTTGGACTTATGGTAAGCCAAACTGGTTGCTGGAACCTCCACCTAAAAAGTATTAAAAGTAAGTTAGAAGGATTTTTTTCCATTCATATCAGCATTCTCATATAAATATGGGGGCCGATCGGTAGATGGAATACAAGAGTGGCAAGAGCCAAAATTAAAAGCCAAATATTATATGGGACTGAATTATGGGGGCATGAACTAAAAGGGCCCAAGGATTTGGGATTAAACAAATTTTACAAAAAGATACTGGGCCTACCGAACAGTGCCCCTTAGTTAGGACTGAGACTGCAGAGTTTCCCTTAGTGCGTGCTTGCGTGCAGAGACAAATAAATTACTGGATTAAGATATTCAGAATGCCTCCTGACAGATTCCCACACAAGTGTTTGGAAGAGACCATTCTTTGCCCTCATTTTAACAATACTTTCCCGAGTATGGTGGTCCTGGAAGAATTCATTAAACCATATGGGCTTTTACATATAGTCACTGATTGTCTAAGGCTTTCCACTGAGTACATCAAAACAATAATAAACAATAAAATTAAAGACAGTTTTGTCCAAAAAGACTTAGAGGCCTGCCGACTATCTAAAGCATGTCCATGGTTATCAAAAAACCAAAGAGAACACAAGTTTGAAAGATACCTCCATATCCTACACTCCTCCTGGGGGAGAACACTTTTTACTAGATTCCGCTTTGAGGTATTTGAGAGTAACAAAAAAAATGGTTTATATCTAAGGGAAAGAATAAGGAATATAAGTGTAAGTGTGGCTTGGGAGAAGATAACCCAATGCATGTAGTGATTTTATGCCCCCTCTATGAGAAACACAGGTCCATTTGGCTGGGCAATATACTCAAATTACAATCCTATCTGCCAAAGCAATTATTGACATATCTATTTACAAACACAGACCCCATGATTCTGAGCTTCGTGGTCTCTTTCCTCAAAATAATTGATCAGAGAAAGCTTCATTTTACTGGATAAATCTGAACTGATTATTAAAAGAGCTGAGCATAAAGAATAATCATAGATATAATCCCAACAAGCCCTAACCAAAACTGCATGATGATCACTCATGGTTAATCAACGAATGTCAGTTAATGTACCATCTGGTGTAATTCAATGAACATTACCTGTCTGTACAAACTATCTCTTCTGAATAACCAGGTGCCTTTCAACTTTGAGGTCACTACTGCAAAGGTTAAACTTTTTGCTGTGGATTCTATAAGTTTTAAATTATTTTATTACTCATATTACTATGAGAACATAACCGCTTTGATGAAATAAGCTGATAGCATTTTAATGTGTAATAAGTTTTTATGTCAAGTAAGCAGAATACTTTCACTATTTAACTATTTTTTTATTTATTTACTTATTTATTTGTGATGGTAATGTTGCCGATCAATAAACTTAAACTGAACTATATAACTATTTACTGTAACAAGCAAAACTACTGTTTCATTGTATTGTTATAAAGGTGCTATAGTTAGGGTTGAGTAGGCAGTTTAATATTAAACCTCAAACTTTGCACTTCAATAACTTTAAAATTGTTTAACAGATTTACACTAAATTTGGTATGCACTATTTTGTCGGGGTATATCTCTTGATGTACCAAGTTTTATTTTGATTGGATTGGCAGATAGTGTGCTGTGCATTGTGAAAAAAACCCGCTAAAATTCACGTTTTGGGGTTGTTTTTTTGCTCATCGCACTGCGGCCAAATCGTTTCAAATTTTAGTCTGAAATTTTCAGAGTGGCTAGTGCTTGATACAAAGAACAAGCAAGCTAGCATTGGTTTGGTGAAAAAATATTAATCCATACCAGAGTTATTAAATTTCAAAATGTTGGGTTCTGAGCATGTTCAGTTTAGTCTTTTGGAAAGCTGCATTGTGCAAAAAAGGATTTAGGACTGATGAAAAGGGATTTGACACCTCATGAAAAGGGATCCTTAGAATCCCTTTTTGTTAGAAAAAAAATCATTTTTTGTCAGCTGCCATCTTTTTTTGTTTTTTCCCAAACAAACTGTCAGAACTCTTCCCAGGGATGTCTTTTGGAGACATCCAAGTATGTATCTTGTTCATCTGCATGTCCTTTACTCTGCTGTGTCTTTACCTGAATTTCTGTAGCCTAAAAATGCTTATTTTTAGTTTAAAAAATCCTTTTTTCATTACTCGCTTTAGTTCCTTTTTTGTGAGATGTCATAATCCTTTTCTGCATCATGAAACAGCATTATGACATCTCACAAAAAAGGATTACCAGCAGGGTCATCTGGTTGGAGAAATTTTAATCCTTTTTTGCATAAAGAAAAAGGGTTAGGACACCTCATGAAAAATGAATTGGCTCATAAAAATGGATTAGAACATCTCATGCAAAAGGATTTAAAAAAAATGTTCCTTTTTCATGAGATGCCATAATACTTTTTCGTCAGCCAATTCCTTTGTTGTGAGGTGCCATAATCCCTTTTCATGATGTGAAAAAGGATTAAAGACTTATTCGACCAGATGGCCCTGCCAGTATTCCTTTTTGGTCAGATGAATTCATTTTTCATGAGATGTCATAATCTCTTTTCACATCATGAAAAAGGATTATGTCAGCTCATGAAAAATGATGGTTGTCAGGGCCATCTGGTCAGACAAGTCCTAATCCTTTTTTATATCTTGAAAAAGTATTCTCTCACCTCATGAAACAGGAATCGGGTGATGAAAAAGGATCAGGACTAGTCATGAAAAGGGATTATGGTCTGGCCATCTGGTTTGCAAAATGGGGTAATCTGGTCTAGAACATGCTCTGTTGTCCCATTTTTTGGCCCTTCTTTCTATCCCTGGTGTCTAGTGACACCTCCCAACGTCAATCCCCCATGCTCCTTTTTTTAACATATTTCTTTTTCTTTTTCCCTCTTTGTAAATTAATGTGGCTTTTTTACCACTTAACACTAGTGTCCAGTGGTCCCCCCCCCTTCCCCACTATCCCATTGCCGGAAAACATTGGTGGCAATGGTATTCCCCTCCTTACCGTTCCCTTCTGTGTTGCTGTTTCCCTTATCCCTGGTGTCCAGTGGTACCCCCACCCTCCCACCACCCACTGTCATTGCTGGTAGTGGGATCTCCTCCCCCCATAGGGCTCCCTTTCTTTGTTTTCCTTGTCCTGAAATAAAAAATGTCCCTCGATGTGTTTTACTAGTACTTTCCCTGGAAAAGTGAAAAACGTCCATCACTGGTCACTCTCATACCCCCCACCAGACCTACCACTGTGCACCCACCTCCCCACACCCCCGTGACATCCCCCCACACTGCCACTCACCTCAGCATGTCCAGGATTCGAGACCCACTCCACCAATCGAAGACACATCTTGCTGCTGGAACTGGCGACTGCAATATGAACTAAGGTAAATACGATTCTGTGTATTTCTGTGGGGGGGTCAACTTTAAGCCATAACTCAGCCATTTTTTGAGATTTTGATTTTCAATATGGCCTTTTGAGGACCCCACCTCATGAACAATATGACTGTCATTAGGCAACTCTCACTGGAAAGGTGATTTTGCAGTTGGTTGGCAAAATCACCTTTCCAATGGGATCTGCATAATGACATATTAGTCATGAGGTGGGGTCCCCAAAAGACCATGTTACAAATTTGGGGTCAAAATGTTAAGAAATGGCTGAGTTATGATGGTTCACTTAAATTGCGCTACACATGCTTGTAATTTTGATATTGACAATATTTCCAGCCCATATTTTCTACATAGTGTTCTGGTTACCCCACCTCATGTATGTGATAGCTGTTATTTTTCAAATCCTGCCCAAAATGTGATTTTGCACTTGTGGCACAGAATGGTGTTGCAATAGTGCAGAGCTGTGTTTTGGCAGGGATTTGAATATTTTCTGTGCTGGGTAAATGTGGTGAGGTCAGAAGAAGACTATGTGGAACATTTGCGGTGAAAATGATTACAAATACCAGAGTTATGAATATTTGTTGCAATTTCACAATGCCTACTCATAATAGGATACTATTATAGTAAATACAAAATCACACATGCCCCCACAATGTAAAGCATCATGGGCTACATATGCAAATCACCACAGAATGTTATGCTGGTCCAACTTTAAGCAGAATTGCATGGCGCCAAAAGGCCTCTCACACAATATTATAGTAGCTCACTGGAGGGGTGGTAATGCAGGATCCTCCCACCATCAAATAAGAATACTGTTATACTGTCTGAATGGTTCGGACCATGCGCTCCCACTATAACATAAGAATACTGTTATACTATCTCGATGGAGGGATGGGAGTGCAAGGTCCAAAGGACTCTGCTCTCCCACCATAACATTAGGATACTGTTAGACTACCTTGATGGAGAGACAGTAAAATAAGGATACTGTTAGAGTACCTTGATGGAAGGATGGGACGGACCCTGCGCTCCCACCATAAAATAATATCTCAAAAAGTAAGGACATAAATTGCCAAAAAACTTAATTAATGCATTAGTTAGGGTTAAAGCAACAAAAGTAGGGAACTGTGGCATTACAGTTTCCAACCCTAACATCCCACACCCCACCCTGGACAGACAAAGAGGCATTGCAGGTGTCATTGGGGTCATCAGCCTTAATGCTCACCCCATTCTGCTATGCTGCACCCACATGACTTGTTTTCTAATGGAATGGGGTGAGTGTTAGGGCAAACACTCCAATGCTGCCCCTGATGCCTCTTCATCTGACCAGGGTGGGGGTATGGGGTGTTAGGGTTGGAAACCGTAATGCCACATTTCCCTATTTTTGTCGCTTTAACCCTAACTGATGCATTATGTTTTTTGCAATTTATATTGTGTATACATTATTATTCCTGTATCAGTCTCCTTCCCACTCCCTCAGGATGCAACTGGAAACAAGTTTACTTAAGGTTCAGTATGTCTTTCTTGGTGAAACACTTCAATAAATAAGTAAGGCACATTCCTCAACCAGTACCTCTATGCAATTCCTACACTGAACTGGTGAGGCAGGGCTGCCAGGAAGAGGCACCCATGGTAGAGGAGAGGGAGGATGTGGAAGTCCTCCATAGTGGAGACCCCAAAGAGGGTGGAAGAGGACTCCAGAAGAGGAGGAAGCAACTTTTGGTGGGGCCTCAATTGTGAGGGTGATAGATCTGGGAATAGGAAAGAGAGAGGAGAGGGAGGTTAGGTGCCTACACAGTGTCACAGTCTGGAGAGATGGAAAGAGGATCCTAAGGATTGTTATGGCAGCAGGATGGGAGGCAGTGCTGAATGTCATTGTCCGCCTGGGGACTAATGACCCAGCAAGGGAAGGGGCTGAGATAGCGCAGGAGGAGTTTAGGGAGTTGGGTAGGGATCTTAGACAGGTAGCATGCTTAGTGACTTTTGCTGAGGAGCTGCCTGGCTATGATGGGGGACAAGAGGCAGCTTTGCACCAAGAGCTTCAACTCATGTCTAAAGGAATGGTGCAAAGAGGAGGGGTTCAGCTACACTGGGGAGTGGGACCCACTGGGGAGGATAAGGGTCTGTACAAGGATGATGCCCTGCACCAATCAAGAAGGGGAACCACAATCCTCAGTGGACAGTTTAAATGTTACTTTAATGAACATTTAAAATATCCAATAGATTGGGGAGGCAGAAAATACTCCCCCGCCCCCCCACAGGCTGACGTAGAGAGTAGGGAGAATACAAGAGGAGTGGAATCCCCTAGGATGCAAATAAATATAGGAAGCAGAGTGGAAGAAATGAGGGGGAATGGGAGTGGGTACATTAAAACAGAGGAAGGACAGAGGGAAAGCAAAAAACAAAACCTGGAAAGCCATGTGTACGAATGCTAGCAGTCTAGGAAACAGGATTCTGGACCTAGCACCTACAGTTGCAGTGGCTGACCTGGATATTGTGGCCATTACTGGGTCATGATGCACTGAAAACCATGACTGGGACACAAGGATTCAGTTAATTTATTTTCAGTGGAAGTCTAAAACTTCCAGGAGTCAAAATCTGGAAGTCATTCCAATTTTTTAGAAGTCAAAATACTTCCAGGATCCCACTTTTGGAAATCAAAATTCTAGGAAGAACAGCTTTATGGATGTTATTTAATACATTAGTGGTAATATACAATTTCTTTCAGAACAATCCATACTTTCTGACTTCAATGCCTGCAATTTTGGAAGTCATCTAATTTTTGGTTTTACATCTGGAAGTCAATGACTTCCTCCCTCTTTATTTTGGAAGTTTTTGCCTTAGTTTTGGAAGTCAAATACTCCCAAAATGAAGCTAACTGAAGCCCTACTGGGACATGGTCATACCAGGCTATACTCTGTTCAGGAAGGACAGGATGGGAAGGAAGGAAAGGAAGGTGTGGTACCTTATGTGGAGGAGGGCATTAAAATGACAATGATATATGGAATGCGAGAGGCAGAGGTACTGTGGGTGATCCTAGAGACAGGGAATGGAGCCTCTATTTGGACTGGTGTGATGTACAGGGGGAGGAATTAGATAAGGTACTGACTGAAACCACTGGCAAGATGACAGAAAAGAGGAGGTGCTGTTGGTGAGGGACTTCAATCTTCTAGGTGAAGACTGCAGCCTCCCAGCTGCAGCTACAGGTAGAAATAGGGAAATATTGGACTCCCAGCAGGGGGCATTCCTCAGGCAACTAGTCAGTGAACCCACTCAGGATGGGGCAATACTAGACCTGGTACTCACCAACAGGGACAGTGCTGCAGATATCAAGGTGGGGGTCACCTGGGGACCAGCAATCACTGAACAGTGTGATTCAATATATGGACTGCTGCAGAATAAATCCTCACAAAAGTGTAAGTCCTGGATTTCAGGAGGCAGAATTTAAAAAGATAGGTGAATGCCTCACAGATGACCTGGCGTGGGGGGGGGGGTGAACTGGGTAGGGTGGAGGAACAGTGGGAGAAACTCAAAAGAACCAAAGTGAAGTCAACAAACCTCTGCATTAAACAAGGGAGCAAAAGAAAGAGGGAAAAAAAGACCACTATGATTCTTGAAACAGGTGGCCGAAAAGGTAAAAGCAAAGAAGCTAGCATTCAGAAGGTACAAAGAGATGCAGAGAGTGGAACATAAAGATGTGTATCAGGGGAAACAGAGGGAAGCAGAGGGTAGCAGTAGGAAGCACAAAGGCACAAACTAAAGAGAGAATAGCCAAGGCAGTGCAAAAGGGGAACAAAACATTTTTTAGGTATGTTACCGAAAAAAGGATGACCAGGGGTGATACTGTAAGGTTAAGAATGAAAAGGAGAGACAAAGGAGAGGGGTAACAGGAACAGGCAGACATCCTGAACATATAGTTTTATCCAATGCTTAGAGAGGAAAGAGATGAGGAGGAGCCCCATAAATGTAACAGGAGCATTGGAGGGAGGGAAGTGAACACTAGTCTGTTTTTAGAGGACAGAATCATGAAGGGACTCGCAAATCTGAAGGTGGACAAAGAAGTTGGACCAGAGGTGTTCCATCCAAAGGTACTGAGGAAGCTCAGTGAGATGCTGGTAGCAACTCTAACAGACCTTTTTTTTTTTAACTTTATTCATTCTCCTACCGACACCAGGGCATCTTTCAGGCTCCCATACTCAACTCCATAGCTCCACCACCCACCTGAACCGCTCCTCCCACATGTTGCATCGGGATCAGGACTCTGGGCTCCCCTGACCCCATGGAAAGGCCCCAGAATCTCCAGGGGGAGAGTCGGAAGTTGCAGCCGACATTGGACATGTGGCCGGGGCTCCTTATGGTTGCCGTCGCCTCACCCAGGTGATAGGGGATTTTTCTTGGTTTTCCTTCCCAGAGCTTGGACATGCAATGATGTCCAGCTCAGCGTGTGCACACTCCTGTGCACACCCATAGGATGTCCACCACAGCTCCAACCTCCTGCAATTATCGCCAAGTGCTGCTGAACCCCCAACTACTGCCAGAGGTTTCCAGTACATTGGCATGTGTGGACCCCCCTCCCCAGGAAAGGAGAGCAGTCCCTGGGATGCTCAATCCTTTTCCTAGCTCCACCAATCCCTGATGACCTGTGCTCATTCCCGAACTCGGGTAGCCAGCATGGCGTGAAGTGTGGCATCCAGCGCCTCAATTCTCAGCACCACCGGGCCCTGACAGCCCTTTTTAACAACTCGTTAGAAACAAGAGTGGTTCTGGAGGACTGGAGGAGGGCAGATGTAGACCCATTACACAAAAGTGGTAGCAGAGAAGAGGCTGGCAATTATAGGATAGTCAGCCTGACTTTGGTGGTGAGAAAATTAATGGAATCATTGCTACAAGAAATGATTGTGAAATATTTTTAATCAAATTAGTTATGAGACTCGAGGAAGCATGGATTCTCAGGGGACGGTCATATCAAACAAATCTGATAGAGTTCTTTGATTGGGTGACCAAGAAACTAGATCAGAGTGGAACAGTGGACTCAGCCTACCTAGATTTCAGTAAGGCATTCAATACCGTTCTACAGTGACTAGTAAGCAAGCTGGGTAGTTTAGGAGTGGGTCCACAGGTGACAAATTGAGTAAAAAATAGATTAAAGGATAGGTGGCAGAGGGTGGTGGTAAATGGACTACCTCAGGGACCAGTGCTGGGACCAGTTCTCTTTAGTGTCTTTATGAGTGACACTTCAGAGAAGCTGGAAGGAAAGGTCTGACTCTTTGTGGATGACACCAAACTCTGCCATAGAGTGGACACTCCAGAGGGGTGAAAAGGATGATCAGCGACCTGAGAAAATTAGAGGAGTGGTCAAGGGTATGGCAACTGGATAATAATGCACTTGGGGAACAAAAACCCAGGGGCAGAGTACAAAATGGGGGTTGTGGTACTGATAACCATCAAGCAGGAAATCGACCTGGAAGACCTAAAGGTGACCAGGCAGTGTGATAAGGCAGTTGGGAGGGCAAGTGGGATACTGGGATGCATGGGGGGTAGCAGCAGAAAGAGGGAGGTGGGATTGAGTCTGTATATGTAACCCCTGGGCAGCGTGACCCCCCAGTGTTACACCCCTGCCTACTACCCTGGACATAGGCTAAGGGGGTTGGGTTCGCTAACTCATAACATTTTTTAAAACTTTTGAGCAGTGCCTCCACTCGGTGCTTTACATGGGTGAGGTGGTACTGGGTGTAGCCCCCTGAGCTGCTACACCACCCACAGTGACCAGTTACCTTCCCCAGACATGTACCAATACACAGTTCCCCACATTTCAACATTTTGAATTAAAGGCTCTCTCTAATAATATGCTCACACAGGATTTCAAACAACAACAACAAGATATTTATTTCAGGGGTAATAAAGGAGCTAGGAAAGGGAAACAGGAGGAGTAGAGGTTATCTTATTGTATTTACACATGTACAGAGATCATTTTTGATTTTGCTGGTGAACCCTCCAGCTGGGTGGCTACATATTAACAGGCAGACATAAATCACATTTTACCATTTGACTTAAGACATCCAGAGCCCTGGCTATCTAGCTGCTGATAAATCAAATGTTAAACATAATTATTAATATTATCCACACTGGTACCAGTCCCAGATACAGCAGAAACCCCGCAATCTCATACCATACTGGTTAAACAGATACCACAGTCCAAGATGTTGCAGGCCTGATGGAGTTGCAGCTGGTCGAGGTGGCCGGCTATTAATTTGAGGGTGGGGGCAACTTGGAAACAGATTTTTGTAAAGCAGCAAATTACTATTTACAACCACAGCAGGGCCTGCACTGCACTTTAGCAGACAAAGCAGGGATTGCCCTACACTTGCATACTTCTGAACATTCCAGAACAAACTATGTGGATCTTACATCCAGAACATTCAGCACAATATTTGAAATTCCCATCCAATGCAATGAGAGTGATGCTTCTGTCAAGCGTTCTAAACGCAGTTTAAACACGGTCACATCCAGTACTTTATATACCAAAAGGCATCCATCCAGACTAAGTTGGCAACAACACTTTTATCAAGCATCCCATACTTTAGTTACAGGCAGCCACATCCAGTACATTCTATATACCAAGAACATTATCCACAAGTGGAGTCCTATCCTGCACGTCTAGACATTATACACTTATCCCAAGCACTCTCAGACGAAATTCTGATCAAACACTGGTACATTCTCTTTGAGTTATCTTAGATATTATTATGCTCTAGGGCCTCCTGTCTCATGAAGTGGCAAGCACGTCTTGGCAGACAGCTCCATGATAGCAGGACTCTAACCCATAACTACACATTTATATGATTCACTAAGCCCAGCATCTTGCTGCACCTGCAACTTAGCCATTTGGGCCGCAGACAAGATGCATCCATTACTTGAACTAGGCAGTCTCTTATGGAGTTAGTAGCCCAGACTGATGACTTCAATACTTCACACTTAACAGCACACATTTCTTAATGGGGCATGGGGCCCCCAAGATTACTTGCTTAGCTTCTCCCTTGCACCAGGTGGGGGGTACAAGGGTACTCACTCAGGTCCTCCATGAGTTCTCATCCGCAATCAAAGGCATCCTGAAGACTTCTTTAGCTCTCTCACCGCTGAGGTACTTGGTCAGTGCTCTCACCACTGCATGATGTCATCTGGCCTGGTCAGCACTCTCACCGCTGCTGGACATCTGATTCTTCGGTCCACATCTTTCCCCGATGTGGGAGGGAAGGCTAGCCTCTGGAGGACAGTACTGGCAACCTCCAGACTAGCTGTTGCAGAAAGTACAATTACTGTAACTAGTTAACTTTTAACTGAAGAAAATAACAAATGCCCCCTAAAGACTGAAAGGTCTTGAATTAAGTGGCCCAGGCCTGATGGCATGGCTGGAGCCTGAGCCCCTCCCCCATGGGGGCTCCCAGCAGGCTGGAGCCTGCTCTGCTGCTCTCTTAGCTCTGCATCTCTGAATGAATCTCCAGACAAACTGGCAACATTGCCTCTTTATAGAGCTCCTAGCTCAACTCCTGATTGGTAGCAGGGATGGGGTGACATATCTCCAAGTTGCTGAAGGACCTGTCAATCAAAACACTCGTGCCACATAGAAACATAGAAACATAGACTTTGACGGCAGATAAGGACCGCTTGGCCCATCTAGTCTGCCCATTTCCTACCTATTGGATAGGCCGCAGATCCTAGTTAACCAACAGCCTATTTCTTCCTACCCCCCACAAGAATTGCCTTATGTCTGTCCCATGCATTCTTGAATTCTCCTACAGTTTTAGACCCCACAACCTCCTCAGGGAGGCTGTTCCATGCATTCACTACCCTCTCTGTGAAATAATACTTCCTCACATTGCCCCTGAACCGCCCTCCTTCTATCCTTAAATTGTGTCCCCTTGTTCGTGCAAGTCTCTTTTTCAGAAAGATGCTACCCTCTTGGACTTTGTTGATTCCACTGAGTTACCTAAAAGTTTCTATCATGTCCCCCTCTCCCTTCTTTCCTCAAGGGTATACATATTAAGCTCCTTTAGTCTCTCCTCATACGGCTTCTCTTGCAGACCCTGCACCATTTTAATTGCCCTTCTCTGGACTACCTCTATCCTGTCTATGTCCTTGCGGAGATGGGGTCTCCAGAACTGGCCACAGTACTCCAGATGGGGTCTCACCAACTGTCTGTACAGAGGGATAACAACTTCCTGTTTTCTGCTGCTGATGCCTCTCTCTATACATCCCAGTATACCCCCAGCACTCCCTACTGCCTTCTCACATTGCATGCTAACCTTAAGTTCATCTGATACCCCCAGGTCCCTTTCCATTTTTGTTGTTGTTACTACCTCCCCACCCATTGTGTATTCTTCCCCTGGGTTCTTGTTTCCCAGGTGCATTATTTTGCACTTCTTTGCATTGAATCCTAGCTGCCATACTTCTGACCATTCCTCCAACCTTGCCAAGTCCCTTTTCATCCTTTCCACGCCTCCTTGTGTATCAACCCTGTTGCAGATCTTTGTGTCATCTGCAAAAATGCATACTTTTCCTTCCAGTCCCTCTGCAATGTCACTGATGAAGACATTAAAAAGGACTGGACCCAATACTGAACCCTGCGGTAGCCCACTAGTAACCCCTCTTTCTTCAGAGTGGACTCCATTTACAATTACCTTCTGTGTCCTGTTGTGCAGCCAATGTTTTACCCAGGCTACCACCCTGGGACCCACTCCCAGGCTGGTTAATCTGACTATTAATCTTTTGTGTGGGACTGTGTCAAATGCCTTGCTAAAGTCTAGGTAGGCCATGTCCACAGCCCCTCCCTGGTCTACTACTTTGGTCACTCAGTCAAAGAAATCTATTAGATTCATCTGACATGACCTTCCCAATGTGAATCCATGCTGCCTTGGGTCCTGTGCTCCACTGGCCTCTAGGTACTCAACTATTCTTTCCATCAGAAGTGACTCCATCACTTTCCCTACCACAGAGGTCAGACTGACAGGTCTGTAGTTTCCTGCCTCTGTCTTGGTCCCACTTTGTGAAGGGAATCACATCCGCCTTCCTCCAGTCCTCGGGTACCACACCATCCTCCCATGATTTATTAAAAAGAGTAGCCAGTGGTTTCACTAGTTCCTCCCTTAATTCTTTTAGAATTCTGAGGTGAATTCCATCAGGATCCATTGCTTTGTCCACCTTCAGTTTTAGGAGCTCTTGCAGAACCCTTTCTTCTGTGAAAGGACTGGGATCGACCCCCCACAATTGGGTTGTGGAATTTGCGCCTAAAATAATGTCCTTGTAAGCCCCATAAGCACTTGGGTGCTTACCCATGAGATGCAGTGAGTCTCCCACAAGTCCTGGCTTTCTATTGCTGCAATTCCAATTGGCTGTACTGCTGGCAATGGCTGCTTAACCCACTGTCCCTTATAGCAGATTAGATACAGTCCTGAATGATGTCCTGGTGCAGCCAGAAAGAAGTAATTATTTGCCTCATATACCCCGCAGTTCTATAGCTTAAAGGCTATACTTGCAGTCAGTGCACAGATGAAAAACATAGCTCTTTTACTTTTCTTGTCACTACTGCACTTATGCAAGCTCCCCTTGCAGCAGCTGACAGGCTGACACACAGAGTCCCAGATACTGGAATTGCAAGGGAAACAGTATTCATTTTAACTTTAAACACTTTTCTTCACGTGCACAGTATATTCCCAACAAGCAGCAACAGTTCCATTATGTAAAACATTTTAATTCTTTACTTTTTGGCCAGAGCTGAACATAGCTACCCTGGAGGCAGCCAGATACACTGTTATGCATTATTCAGATGACTGGGCCCTACACAGACATACTCAAATGAGCCCCGGACAGAACTCCTTTAATTCCCATCTGAGTGGTCCCCCAGCAGGCTGTCCATAGTCACCATGTCCCATATAGGTGGATGGGATCCCAAGACCCATGGTACAGTTCCCGAGGTGACCGCAGAACAAGCGGCTCCACATCAAAGGTGCTTCAGACTCTCTCTCTCTGACTCTATGTAAATGTCCGTTGTCTCGCTCTCCTCTCTCATTAACTCCGGGAGACTCCCGCGCCCCTTCCTTAAATACTGTCTCTCTGTTACCACATGTGACCTTTTCCAGACAGAGAGCGCGGACCATGTGACACCCCCCCTCCCCCCGCGGGGATGCGCCCCTGCTGGCAGAAGTTAGAATTTTATTTATTTTTTTTTTTAAGCACCGTTTTTTTTTTTTTTTTTTTTTTTTTAACTGAGGTTGCGGAACTTGCGGGAAAAGTTGCTGCGCCCCTCAGATGTATGCGTCGGGGCTGGTGCCCCACCGCCCCACCCTTCCTCATGGTACTGCTCGCGCCAACACGACTCCCGCTGCCCTGGAGGCAGCGCTTGCAGCGGAAGCCTGCAATCAGCAGTTTAAGCTCGAGGGGCTGGATTTTCATTTGACTGCAAGCTGGGGCACACACGAGGGCAAACAGAACCTGGGGAGCCAGAAAAGTTAGAGGCCAAGTCAGGAGAATCCCAAGAGACAGCGGGAGAAGGACAGAACAAAACGGGCTAAGGTAAACCCAGACTGGCATTTCTAGGAACCCCCATTTGCAAGGGGGTTACATATATATCACTGGTAAGACTACACCTAGAGTACTGTGTCCAGTTCTGGAGACCACATCTTAGAAACGACACAAAGTGGAAGCGGTTGAGAGGAGGGCAACTAAAACTGTGCAAGGCTTGCATCAGAAGCCCAATGAGAAGATATTAAAAAAACTAAATATGTACACCCTAGAAGAGAGGAGAAGAGAGAGAGAGAGAGAGAGAGGGCAATATAATAGAGACCTATAAATACTTCATGGGAGTGAACAAGTTGCAAGAGGAAAGTATTTTTCAGAAACAAAGATGCTGGAGGACAAGGGGGTATGAAAAGAAGCAGAACAGAGGTAGATTCAGGAGAGATGTGAGAAAGTACTTCTTCACAGAAAAAAGTGGACTCCTGGAAGTTGTCCAGCAAAGGAGGTGGGGCAAAAGCAGTGGTGGAGTTCAAGAATACATGGGATAGGCATAAGAGAATCTTAGGGGAAAAGAAAAGGGGACGGGATAATGGACTGGAGATCAAGCTGGATCTGCGGGGATACTATAAGTAGAGAAAAATGGGCAGACTAGGTGGGCCAAGCGGTCGTTATCTGCTGGCAAATTCTGTGAGAGAACTTAAAAGAGATGGAAAAACTGAACTAGGAGGAAGAGTTGGCAGCTGAACTTGTGCAGAATGAATGTGATGATTCTGTGGTAATGGATTTGGAGGATGAGGATGTGAACAGTGTGGTGCAGGAGGAACCAGATGAGGGGGGTCAGTGCATTCAGAATTGAGTTCCATGATTGGCCTGAAGGAGCTGGGTTCAGACCTCGATCAGCCCAGTGTTGAGACACAACAGGGTGCTAGTGATATATGGTAGTGTAATATACCTGGCAATAAAACAAAAAAAGTGACCTCTCATGTGTGGTCTTACTTTTCTCTGATTGCAAAAAAATAAATAAATAAATATATAAATATGAGGTGAAAAGAAAATGCACACATTTCAGCCACTCCTGCAAAGCACACCAGTGACTGTGGGCCATACATGAAGAAACAAACTGCCTCTCAATAAGTGCATTCATGATATTACAACAAGGTGGAACGTTACCTTTTACAGTCATGTTCCTACTATTGCTGGAACAAAAAAAGCATGTAGGACAGCACAGTACACATTGGAGAGAAGCACATGGGATGCTGATGTGTACATTAATCCTCAACAGTGAGCTAACTGAGAATTTGTCATGAAGATCCTGCAACCCTTTGAAGAAATTACTGGGGCAGTGAGTTTGAAATGCTTAGATTTCAGCTTATTGCAATTAGGGTAACTTGGACATTTCAGAATGCCAGTTTTTATATGGGGACTTACCACCTAGAATAAAAAAAGATATAGTCAAGCAAATTATTAAAACAGTCAGAGATGATGAGAAACTGAAATGCAGAAGGCAGAACATTATTTTTTTCTTTAACCAGGTAATGCCCACTAGGCACAAGTGCCTATTTCCAGGGGTAACCTGGAAGCACTGGGGAGGTGAAGGGACTTGTTCAGAATCACATGGTATGGAAGTGGAAGTTGTGGGACTCAAACCTAGGTCTGCTGGATATACCAAGTTCTTTCACAGCTTGTTTCTCTAACCTCTAAGCTATACTGCCAGCCCCAAATATTATAGCAACAGTACCAGACCAACAGTACAAGATAAAACAGCTCCCACAGCATGACCCCAATGTGTTCCAAAACTGCAGAGAGAAAATCATTCATGAAGTAGATTACATTTGGAAAAATAAAAAGTGACAGCAAATGCAGCCACTGTCATCCATTCCTCCTGCACCTTCATATCCCTCTGTTCTCCTTCAAGCTGCACACCAGTCAGCAGCTGCAATTCGTTCTACTCCCACAAGTCAGCGTTGGGGGTCACTTGGATGATGCTCAATTGGACCATCCTTCTCCGTATCTCACTCCTTTGCTCAAGCTGTGGTTGACTGCTATTTGGCAAAAAAAAGTATTGAGTGGAATGAAGATCCCATAAAATACTGGCAAAACAAGGAGCCTGTGTGGCCTGCACTATTGCGGGTAGCTTTGAGATACATGATCAGTCCTCCAACCAGTGTATTTTCAGCGTGACTCTTCAGCTCTGCAGGTAATGTGGCAACAGATACACAGTCTAGGTTACAGTCAGAAAATGTGGAAAAGTACCTTTCTTTAAAATAAACCTTCCCCTGTTTGGTTACACTTATGACCTGAAGCTAGCAAATACAAATTCCAGTGACCACAAAGTTGACTATATGGAAGAGCTGAAAGAATGAAATTTTTCAGAAAAAGAAAGAACTAACTCAGCAAGCCCTTCAGCAGGCTACACAATTTTTGCAACACGTCCTGTTGGACTGAGCTAATGTTTGGATTGCCTGAACCTGGTGGCACAAATATTACAGCTTGTCCTCTTGGACTAAACTAATCTTTGGAAAGCCCGGATGGCACCTTTCAATAACATCAATGCATGTCTTGACTTACACTTAACGGTTGCATTCCCTAAATATTCCCTTTCAAAATGAAAAGTACTACCTTAATTCATAGTAAGCATTCCCTTATAAAGGTGAGCTGTTAACGGATTGTAAATTGCAGACTTGCCCACAGTGGACATGCCTGGTGTCATCTCTCCTCTGTCCACCTAACATGCCAAAGTCTCTCACCAGGCTGAGATGCACCGCTGCTTCCTCTTGCTGCAGACATGTCCCCCTTTTTCAAATCCAGCTTGTAATTATGTATGGTGATGACTGATTTGTCATCATTCCTGAGATTCTTTAATCCTGAATTGACGAACTATAATCTTCATGTTATGAACATACGAACATACTAAATTGCCAGCAGATACAGGCCATTCAGTCAATCTAGTCTGCTCGAGTGTGCAGCACTTCAGTTCATTAGACTGCAGCTGCCCCCCCTCCCTCATAAGCCTCCCCCCATCTCCCGCCCCCTCCAGGTTTGTACCCTCCCCTTGAATCTATCCCAACCCCTCTTGAAGCCCCCAACACTCTGCAGCGATTCGACTTCCTCTGGCAGAGTGTTTCACACTTCCAACACCCTTTCGGTGAAATAGTTCCTCTTCAGTTCCCTCTTGAACCTGCCCTCTTCCAACTTTATAGAGTGTCCACTGGTTTCCCTTCCACCCTTCAGATTGAACATACAGCTGGTGTCTACTCTGTTCAAACCCTTCAGCTACTTGAAGGTCTCAATCATATCCCCTCTCTCCCTTCTTTTCTCCAGGGTATACTGTACATATTAAGCTCTCTTAGTCTCTCCTCATATGGTCTGTCCCCCAACCCAAGGATGATTTTTGTTGCCCTGCACTCTACCCCCTCCAGTAGTTCGATGTCCCTTTTCAAGTAGGGGCACCAGAACTGCATGCAGTACTCTAGGTGCTTTCTCATCAGGGACCTGTACAGGGGCAAGATGACATCCCCAACCCTAGAAGAAATCCCCCTTGCTTTGCACCCTAGCATCCTGTTTGCCTTCACTGTTGCCTTCCTACACTGAGCAGAGTGGTTCATCTCCCCAGTAACCAGCACTCCCAGATCCTTCTCTCCTTGAATTTTGTTAACAGGACACCCTCCAGCCAGTAATTGTGTCCTGGGTTCTTGCCTCCTAAATGCATCACTTTGCACTTCTTGACATAAAAACCAAGCTGTCAAGTGTGAGACCATTCCTCCTGTTTTGCCAAATCCTCCTGAAGTACTTTCGCTCCCTCCTCCCCATCTACCTCGGCACAAATCTTTGTGTCATTTTGGAAGAGACTGATCTTGCTCTTAATCCCAACTGCAATGTTAGCTATAAAAATGTTTAACAGAACCGGTCCCAGCACCAAGCCCTGTGGTACACCGCTTGTTACTGCCCTGGGTTCAGATGCCTCCCCCCTACTACTACTACCTTTTGCTGCCTACCCTGCAGCCAGCTCTTGACCCATCAGACCAATTTCCTCCCTGCTCCCAGACTCTTCAACTTGCAGATCAGCCTACCATGTGGCACCGAGTCAAAGGCCTCATTGAAATCTAGGTAGAGGTCATCCACTGCATGTGTCCCCTTTCCAGTGCCCTCGTAACCCAGTCGTAAAAACAACCAACTTTATCTGGCAGGCTGACAGAATCTGCCTGAGACAAACCCATGCTGTCTGCTGTCCTGGAGATTGTTATCTTCAAGAAATTGTACCAGTCTTTCCTTGAGGATTGTCTCCTTCAGTTTTCTCACAATTGCAATAAGGCTCACTGGTCTGTAGTTCCCTGGTTCATCCTTGGGCCGACTCTTATGGAGAGGTACCATATGTGCTTCCCTCCGGTCCCTGGGCATGCACCCCGGGTTCAGAGACATATTGAACAGGACCACCAATGGCCCTGCCAGGACCTCTGCCAACTCTCTTAGCACCCTGGGGTGGACTCTGTCTGGGCCAGGTGCCTTTTCCACCTTCAGGGACTTAAGGTCCTCCCCACCCTTTCCACTGTGATTTCTCCATCCATGGTTGATTCTCCACCCCCCCCACCTCACCCTTCCTGTCAGATATGGGGCCATCCCTCTCATTGGTGAAGACTGAACAGAAGTATTCATTATGCACTTCTGCCTATTCAGACCCCTTTTCTACCCACCCACTTCCCCTTCTGATCCTAACAATTTGATCCTTGCTCTTCCTCTCCTCTCTGACATATCTGAAGAAATCCTTTTCTCCTTCTTTGATCCCCTGTGCTCTTCTTCGTTCCCTAGCCACCTTTGCTGCTCTTACCACTCAGCTCACTTCTCTGGATTTCTTCACATATTCTTCTTTGTCTTCTGCCCTGTTGGATCTCTTGCAGGTCCAAAATGCATTCCTCTTTTCCCTCATCTTCTCCACAACCTCTCTACTCATCCAACTTCGTTTCTTGGTCCTGGCTCTTGACACAAGTTTTAGTGGCTTCAGCCAGTCCTGCCTTGATGACTGCCCATTTTTGTTCCGTGTCCATTTCTGGGTGGATGCTTGCCATATGACTTTCCAGTATGTGTCCCATCCTGCCAAAGTCCGTCCTTTTGAAATCCAGGACCCTCATTTTTGTAGTGGCTACTTCCCTACCCGGACTGATTGAGAACCACACTTTGTGGTGGTCACTGCTTGCCACAGGTTCCTCCACCCTTACACCCCTGACCTGTTCCCCATCTTCCAGTGCCAGGTCTAGTATATTCCCTTCCTTCGTTGTCTCCATTATCCTCTGGGTAAGGAAGTCATCCAGGAATGCTTCCAGGAGGATCTGCTCCCTGGTGCAAGTACTTGCTGGGATGCTCCAATCCACCCCTGGTAGATTAAGGCCCCCAACCACCACTGTGCTCCCTTTGCCACTATGCCTCATTATCTTCTCCCCCTGTTCCCTGTCAATGTCCCCCTTCTGTGCCAGAGGTCTATAAACAACTCCCAGACAGATCTTGGTCCCTTTCTGGCTATGTTGTTGCAGCCAGATTACTTCTGCCCCTGCCCTCCTCCCCTTCCTCCCTATTACATCTAATCCCTTCCCTTATGTAAATGACACTCCCCCCCCAGTCTTCCCTTTATCTCTGTCCCTCTGTAATAGTTTTTACCCTGAGATGGTTAGGTCCCGTCATGGTGCCTGGATGCCCATGTCTCAATAATGGCAGCTATGTCCACCTCCTCTTCCATCAATGTCTGCAACTCTGCCAACTTGTTTCTCAGGCTCCTAGCATTTAGTGAAACCATTCTCCACGCTGCTCCTATCCTTCCTGTTTTCTTACCGTTCACCACAACCCCTATTTCACCTAAGGTCAAATCTTGCTCCAGGTTGTGCTGCTTACTCATTTCTCCTCTCATTATCAGCAGCCTCTCTCTTAATTTGTTGTTTATTAGCCAGCCTAGTGGAGGAGCAGTTGTGCTTCTGCTCTCCATGCTGGTCACCCAGGTTCAGGAATGGACTAGGGCTGCTAGGTGGACCGGCCAAGTGAGGGAGGGAGGATTGAGCACCTGATGATAGCTGTACTTCTCAGGGAGGGAGGCACCAGGTCCTGTTGCAGAGACTGTCACCTGGTGGAGGTTGGGCTGCAGCACAGCAGGAGTGCAAGAGGGGCAGGGCTGTAGTGTGATGTGCTCAGCACACATGTCCTGATGCTACAGCCCAGAGGGAGAAAATGGAGGAAAAAGATATCAGGCTGCCCATGGCTGGAACCCCCTGCAGGCTGTCACATCAGCGATTCAGCAGGCTACCCACCCATTGCAGTTCTAAGCAAGTGGTGGATAATCTGTAAGTCTGTGTGAAGGTCAGAGATGGGGCTGGGGGATGCCATCGAGCAGACCAGAGGGGAGAGAAACAACTGAGTGAAAAAAAACGTGTTGTTCATTTATGTGCTCAAAATTAAAGAACATGTAGTTATTTTCTGGTAGGGGTCCCCTAAATATGTAATCAGTTTTGGAGGGTGGAGGGGACACCATGTCATAGAAAATAACTACATAGTTCTCAGTGGAGCAGAGTACCAGGCAATGTAACAACCAACTGATGGTTCTGTATGTCAGTTTGCATCTGTAGCTTCCCCGTCTTCCCCGGGACGAGTCTGAACATAGAATTGCCTAGTCCCCCTTTCCCAATCAACAAAAACTAAATAAATAAATAAATGTGTCCATTGTGTACTTAAGCAATAATCTACGACAGGATGTGGGTTATGGTGGGATTTACCCAAGCCTTGTGTAAGTGTGGTTCAGACACAAGGCCGCAGACCTAGTGGATAAACCACAGCATAAGTGGGTATATCCCACCATGATCCACTAGTTGGATGGATTATTGAGATTATGCAATGAGCTGTAAAACAAATTATAACAAAGTTATTGAAAATGTTTAGTTTACTGTTTTACTGTTTAAACAAGATGGAAGCTGTCCAGAGGAGGGCAACTAAAATGGTGCAGGGTCTGCACCGGAAGACATATGAAGAGAGACTAAAGGAGCTTAATATGTATAGCCTAGAGGAAGGGAGGGAGAGGGAGGACATGATAGAAACGTTCAAGTACCTCAAGGGAATCAACAAAGTCCAAGAGGGTAGCATCTTTCAAAAAAAGAGGTGTGCAAGAACAACGGGGCACAATTTGAAGATACAGCGTGGGCGGCTCAGAGGTAATGTAAGTAAGTATTTTTTCACAGAGAGGGTTGTGGATGCATGGAATGGCCTTCTGGAGGAGGTTGTGGAGTCAAAAACAGTGGTTGAATACAAGCATGCATGGGACAGCCATAAGGCAATTCTAGGGGGTTGGGGTAGGAAGAAGTAGGCTGCTGGTTAACTAGGATCTGCAGCTTATCCATTAGGTAGGGGAAATGAGCAGACTGGATGGGCCAAGGGGTCCTTATCTGCCATCAAATTCTATGTTTCTATATTTCTATGTTTTAAAGCTTGTTTAAAGTCTGTTTCTTTAGTAATATCTTTCCTCGTTGTAAACACAGGCTGGTGCGAGTTGTGAGTGGCTTGTTACTGCGAGTGATCACTAGCATTGCCAGTAAGGATCGTCCCTTGAACAGCTAGTGCAGGATTTTTATGCATGTATGTATGTATTTATTCATTTTATACAACTAATCGGTGTGTGCTGGTGTTGTCAGAGCATCACTTAGGTAGTGAGGTGAAGAGGACTAGCGTGCCACCAGGGGTGGGGTCACTGATAGATGGCAGAGTGCAGAGAGAGCAAGCCCTGGTTGGACTTTGGCTCACATACTTGTTTCAAATTTTCTGGCAATGACGGTGAAGTGAGGAGGTTATAGGTTGTCTATGGTACTATTTCTGCTTTCTAACTATTAGGAAACTTTTTTTTCCCCTTCTGCTACCTGTTCAGATGATGTTTTTGTTTCTGGAAGAGGAGCGGTTAGTGAGAAACAATGTGGCAGTGTTTTTCTACTGGATCTTTATCCATGTGTTATTGTAGAGTTACCCATGGGTAAAGACTGTAATTAGCCATCAGATTCATAGAATATCAGACCACATTGTATAATAAATGGGATCCCATCTCAGGTCAGACAGATCAGTTTACACTGCTACACTCAGGAAGGATGCAGGAAACCAGGCCACCTGCATTTTGCTATGTATTCAGAACTCACCAGCACATCTGTGCTAATACGCTCTCAGTTTTCATTTCCCGAAATGTTGTTTACAGTTCTATGTGTGCATTAATCTTAGTGTCGTTTTGTGCAGTTGTATAGCAGTTTTTCAATTTTTCTCTCATTTAACAAAATGTTCTGATTAGAATCAGAACTAAAAAGAACTAGCGAGGACTGTAGCCTGGATCCTGATCCCCATAGTAAGGATCAGGACCTTTTTGGGTCTGCCCAACCTTACTCGTTGGGGTGACAAATGTAATGTGAGCACAAAGAGCTGGTTTTAATCCCTTTGGGACCATTTTTCAGAGTGAACATCAGGCCCCAGGTGTTGTGTATTGTAGATTTGTGGGTCAGCTTTTCTGGTTCTAATGGGTTGAGTTGGGTAAATCAGAACCAGAACCAGAATAAAAAATGCAATAGAGTAATTAGAAATGGTGCAATCATGTCAGCCTGGTGGCACAGAGGGCTGAGGTGCTGTGTGTCTTACCTCTTACCACACTGGCGACCCGAGTTCGGGAATAAGCTCAAGTTGCCGGGGAGTGGATTGAGCAGCTGTCAGGCAGCTGTCCTCTCCCAGCTGGGGTGGTGGGTTGACTTGATTCTTGGCTGCCACCAGGTGGAGGCCTGACAGTGGCGCCAATGCATGAGTGGCAGAGAGTAGTCAGGAGAGGGGGAGCCGCAGTTCCAGGATACATGTGTACCTTCAAATTCATGCACAGCCCATGCCACTGCAGCAAGGAGAGGAATAAACTGGAGAGGAAAATATGGCAAAGCAGGCATCAATAACACTCTGAACACTGAGCCTCCACCTGCCTCACCACCAGGAAGCACCTGCTGGCCACACTGGATCTGGACTTTGGGAGGGTAGATGGCCCTCCCCCTCCAGACCCCACCATGGGAGGCAATACGTGTGGGTGCCCAGATCAGTCAGGTAGGCCTGGGGAGGTGCTGGTTGGTGGGGGTCAGTGGAGCAGGGCGGACAGGAACTAAAGCCTGCCTCAGTCAGAAGGAAAAACAGATTATGGAAAGAAAAAAGAAATGGTGCCATTTATATAGCAAAAACATGGTGCTGTGTCAGCATGTGGTCTGAAACAAAACAAAATGGTAATATTAAATGCATGCTGAAAATAGAAAATAAAGTTAAAAATCGACGTTTCGGCCTTATATCTTCTTCAGAAAATATCTAAAAGAGAAAAAAGCAAAGTCAGTGTAGAGGGGAGATAAATAAGGGATATACATATGTGGAGAAAGAAAAAATGGGAGGCTCTGGGAGAAGTGATAAATGGCAAGAGAAAGAGAGTATCTGGGAAACAAAAAGGGGATGATGGGAATGATGAGGCATAATAGCAGTGAATGAGCCAGAGAAGTCCCCAGGTGGGGACTAATTAACAGGGCCGAGTAAGACGGCTAAATGGTGGCTAATGTGGGGGAAGGAGACAGGATTTTTAACTCTGTTTTCTATTTTCAGTGTGCATTTAATATTACCATCAATTTAGCATACAGATTAAAATTGCACAGTAGGTCTGCATTCATTGAACTTAAAATTTCAGTGTGTGTCATGACTTAACTGCAGTAAGGGTGCACGAATAACTGTTTCCAAATATTAGGCAACATTTTTGGCAGCCAATTATTCATTCATTATTTGTATTCAGGTATTCGGTTGGGGGGTTGAAAAGTAACCACCCATCCCCTTCCTCGTAGCACCCAAGTCACCTTTCTATCAATCCCAAGTCCTAGCAAAGTTACATAAAAAGACGTAAATAAAATCATGTCCCCCAACCAATGTATATTGTATCTGTATTCTTACGAAACCTACCTTCCTCCCCCTTCCAGACCAAGTACATTTTTGATGTATATCCTCACCCCACCACCCTCTGACATTCTCCATCCTCCTCTACCCACACGCAACCCCCAAACAAAGGATATAGTCCCTTGTCAGGCAACTAGAGCAGTACTCCCTTCACTTGGGCCATCTAGAGTCTACCTAATGAATGAATGACTACACCCCTGACGGTGCATGCTCCTATTATGATCAGTTGATCAGAAAACAAGCACAGTTCTATTTATTCATTAGATGAATGGCAGCTGGCCAAGGTGGAGGGAGGCTGTGCCAGGCACCTGCTGAGTGACAGTATCCTTTTTTAGGGCTGAGTGAGGTTTAGAGCATGGTAGGGAAATGCATTTTTAGAATGTAAAGGGGATATGCAGTTCAGGAATGTGGAGGGGTGCACAATTTCGGAATATGACAAGGATGCACAATTTTGGAACGTGATCTTGGGTGGGCCAAGCAGTCCTTTTCTGCCAAAAAAATTATGTTTCTGTATTTCTAATGTGGCTTGGAGATGCAATTTCAGAATGTGGCAGGGACACTCATTTTCAGAATGTGGTGGGGATGCACATAAATTGGAAGTGGTTGGGGCACAAAATTTCAGAATGTGGTGGGGACATGCAATTTTGGAATGTAACAGTGACACACAATTTTGAATGTGGCAGAGATGCGCAATGTTAGAATGTGGCTGGAACAAACATCTTTAAAATATGGTGGGGACACACAGTGTTGATATGTGGTGGGGACACACAGTATCGGAATGTGGTGGGGGCATGCAATTTTGTAATGTGGCATGCAATGATGGAATCATTTGGGGAAATGAAATTTTGTAAAGTGGCAAAAGATGCACAGTTTTGGAATGTGATGGTGACACAGTTTTGGACTGTGGTGATGATGCAATTTTAGAATGTGGCATTCACCAACAACTTCAGAATGTGGCGAAGACAGGCAATTTGTAATGTGGCATGGGTGCATACTTTTGTAATGTGGCAGGAACGCACAGTGTCAGAATGTGCAGGGATGCACAATGTTGGAATGTGGCAAGGATGTATAATTTTAAACTGTGTGTACAGAATTCTGGAATGTGGCAGGGACAATTAATTGCACAATAAAATGGTGTGCCCTGTCACAGTTTGATAGTGTGCGTCCTTCCTATATTCTGAAATTGTCAGTCCCTGCCAGATCCCTAAATGTGTGTCCATATTGCATTCTGAGACTGCGTATCCCCTCCACATTTTGAGACTGTGCATCCCTGCCACATTTAAAGATTACATATCTGCCACCCCCCAACAGTCTGAAATTGCACACAGCTTTGACATTCCATAACTATGTCCAGCAATGCGTTCCAAAACCACCTACCTGCGACATTCTAAAGTATAGTACCATACTCTGAACAATCTAGAAATGCATGCACTGCACCCAACCCTGTGTCAGTGTGTTTTTTCCAAAGATTACTACAACTACATGTCTTAAACTTTGGAGAAATAAGTCCTACAGCGTTGCTGACTGGGAAGACTAGGCCATGTGTTCTAGCTATGACATCATCAGCAGCGCTTCACAAAACTGGATTTTTAAAACAGGGAGTAAAATCATGGTTAAAAAAAATGGCTTGTACCTTTTAAATAAAGTATTTAAGTTTTGGTATGAGACTTACTGGGGATATGCTGATTCTGATTCTACAATGAAGCACTTTTGACTGGACTCCCTCTTCAAGGCTGAGAGTGACATGTATCTGGTAGTCATCATCCCCCATGCCCTGACACCACACACATACACATTTATTTATTTATTTATTTAAAATTGGCATCAAACAGATGGTGAGATTACTCGATGAGATGTGATTTTCCTTGTTGTTGGGGTCCCATAAAACATCCCTGCAACCTTGCTATCCTCTAATTGAATGGTTAGAGCTGCTGACTCTGAAACAAGGGAGGTCAGGTTCATTGTAAGGGTCCAGATCAAACTGTTAATTAAGTGGTAAGGTACAGGGATGCATACTGCAACCTTGATGGCCAAAGGGGGTTTTGTGAGTGGTACCCTCCCCCCCACCGAGATTCTTCTTGACAAATGTGCGGCTGGGAGCAGTCACATAGCTAGCCCTTTTTTTTTGTGTTTATGCTTTTTAACCCTTCTCCACACCCCTGGTCGGCCACTTCTTCAGGTCCCCTCATGGTCCTTCCCATCTGCTCACACATCCTCATGCCGGCCACTAGCCTCATATTGTGGCCCCCAGGGAATCCCAGTGTATCCCATCGCCGGGCAGGTTCCCCTGCTCCGAGAGGGAAGGCACCAGTGGAAGACAGCCAAAACACTATTTTTTACATTAGCCCAGGTGCCGCTGAGGGAGTGCTGGCAATCGAGGCCTGACAGCAGCGGGGGACTGGAGGAACTGTCATCCATTTGGCCTGGGCAAGTTTCCTGGATTTTCTCCCGGGGACTGGCGTGCCACATGACATCAAGGCATACACCAACATCCACCACTCCCCCAATGTGTCAGCTCAGGCTACTGTACTGTACTCCCAGCCTCCTCCAGGAGTCAGCAGGTGCTGAGATGCATCCCCACCCTCTCCACAGAGAAGGCGAGCCATCCAGGGACACTCCTGTCCTTCTCCCCCGGCCAGCCCTCCAGCGATAGCTGGCCCTTATGCTGATGTTACGTGCAGGGTTTCCATCAATATCAGTGTCCCCCCCAGACCATCAGTTTGGATATTAGACTCCATCTCCTAGGAGTGTTTTGATGTGAGGGGAGCCTTGTTGGCTATAGGTGATGAGAGGAGTACCTCACATGACAGAAAGATGCCACCCCTAAGCTGATGAGAGGGCTAAAGGGTTGAAGAAGAAGAAGAAATGGACAAGGGTGAATTAGGGGTCATGGAGCATACAGGGAGAAAAAGAAGAAACCGAAAAATAAAAAAAAAACTTGTAACAAACACGGAGCCATCCTAGCAGCAGCACATTGTGCTGCTAGTGGGGAGACCTGCATTTGTGTGAGAGCCCACAAAATGCTACTGTGGAGCCAACTTGATGCCATGTGGGTCACAGACAGGAGGCACTTGGCTCCAGGGAGGGGAAGGAGGGTGCTGACAGCTCACCTGGCATTCCTACATCAAGTGGCTGATCAAGGAACAGTACCGGCATAAGCTGGGAAGGTAGAGAGAGGGTGCTGCCCACTCTGGTATTCCCACAACAACTGTGGGTTGGCCAAGGAATAGTACTGGCACAAACTGGGAAAGTGAGGGGAGGGTGCTGCCCACCCTGGCATTCCCACACCAACTGCTGGCTGACCATAGCACAAGCTGGGAAGGGGGTGCAGTGGTAAATGTAGAAAGAAATATAGAAATAATTAAAATATTTTAAAATGACAAATTAGTTGCCCTAATGGTCCCACAGCATCACATTGCACAAACCTGTGGTTTACCTAGGTTTGGGAGTGGTCCTGGGTCACCATTTGTTGGTGACCTCTGGGATGGGAATTCTATGGATGGCAGCATGGTCTGGCTCAGGGAAGGGCACTGCTGGAGAACTCTGGACCAGCATTTTTCTCTAGTTTCAGTAGTTAGGGTTGCAACTTTTTTATTTATTTTCATTGGGTGGCTGCAGTCTCCATTTGTTTTTATTTTAAATGGGGGTGGGGGAAATGAGACCCTGACTTAAACACATAAAAAAAAAAAGGCCACAACCATACCATCTAACCCTAACTAGTATCAACAGCATAACATACTGTCATGCTACATTACGCTATCACCACTGGTCTAGAGTCCTCCAGTAACACCCAAGGAGGCAGGCGCGTGCTTCCTACTATGGTGGGCCAAGGACGATGTTGGATGCCTCCATTCCTGCCTTCTCCAAAGGATCATTGTGAAGACAATGTGGGCAGCAGTGACAGTGAGTGTTGGGAGGGACAAATAACAAGTGGGACACTGTCCCAAGCATGACAACGCCACTGTACTCTCAGGGCCCGCACCTTGCTCAAGCACACTGGATGCGGCCAGCAAATGTGGAGACCCTGAGTGCCCCAACACTGGAGGCAAGCCGTCGGGGTGCTCATCAAGCAAGAGGTGTCAGGAAAGGGTGTTCACTAGAGGGGAAAGATATAAGGAGAGGGCCAAGAAGTTAGGCAAGATGGAGATGAGAGTCTAGATATGAGGAGGGGGCAAAATATGAGAAGAGGTGCAAGATGTGAGGAGAGGGGCAAGAACAAAGGCATCATTTAAGAGTAGCCAAGGACTGCAGTTGAGACCCTTATGATTTCTTTGCAGCCCCTAGAAGCTCCTAAAACAAAGTTTCCCATACATTGATTTATATAAAACTTGGAGGGTAGTGAAACTTTGCAACACCTATTATTCTGCTGAAATGAGGCTTTGCAACCCCCTATGATTCTGGTGAAATGGCAGTACTGGGCAAGAAGTGAGGAGGGGGCATGAAGTGAAGAGAGGGCCAGATGTGAGGAGAGGGGCAAGATGTGAGGCTGACATCGAGGAAGTAAAAAGCTAGACAAAGACAAATAACATGTCTATACTGAATACCATTCAAATTGCAGTCACTGTGGAAATGACATGTCTACTATACTGTATATCTGCATGCTGCTCCTACAAAGTCCACCTGAAATGCACAAGCGACCACTGCTTTACCTGTTCATTTCTGTCCCTTAAAACATCTGGGGCTAGGCCTGGCCCGATGGCAGTGAGTGATGAGGCGCTATGCCTTACCTCGTGCTATACTGTTGCCCCCGGTTTGTAAACAACCTCGGGTTGTTGGAGTGCTGGCATGGGGGGGAGGAGTGATGGAGCAGGATTGAGCTGCCTAATGGCAGCTCTCCTCTCCAAGGGTGGTTGTCGCCCCCCCCCCATAGATCCACTGCCACTGGGTGGAGGTCCGATGGTGATGTAGGCGGGAGGGGGCGGCAAAGCCAGGAGGCATCTCGAATGCGCTGCACGCACGCACGAGAAGGGGCAGGAGAAAAACCGGGGAAAAGCACTAAAATATAAATTAAAAAAAAACAACTGGGGCTGCCAGCCCTTGTGGTGCTCTGGTAACACTACCACCCATCATGCTGGCAGCTCGGGATCAGGATCAATCTTGGGTTGCTAGGGGCCAGCCAGGGGATGGAGAGAATTGCATGTCCACTGGACTGCTTTCCTCTCCAAAGAAGGAGGTTTTCTGGCTCTGCCACGTGACTGCCACCATTGGTAGGACAGGACTGAAGCAGCATGATATAAGGGAGCTGTGGGACTCCAATGGTGCGCATATGCCTCCACACGTACATGCCAATGTGAATGCCCCAACAACAGGAGGAGGGACCAGAAAACAGAAAGGATCCGGGGTGGGCTTCATAAAGCCATGCTCACTCTCCTCCAGCCCACACTACTACCCAACTGCTGGACACTGGATATGACCATACTGGGGGGGTCAGACCTTCCCATCCAGGCCACACCGGGAGGAATTTGTGGGAGACTCATTGGTAGTTGTGGGGGGAGATGAATGACAGTCCAAGGGGGAGCAAGGACATGGCTGATGGCTGCCTGCCTAGCCCAGGAAGAAAATCATTTATGAAAAAAAAAAATCTGGTTAACTCCCAGTGTATGACTCATAATACAAAATAATTTCAGACATTCTGAAACTGAAGTCAGTTCATTTTTTTAAGTATCTCACGTACAATATATATATTTAAACACACACACATACACACTAACACACTACATACAGTATACACACACACACCCCTACTTCTTACCTCGGAGTGCAGAAATGCTACTGACATACAAAATGCACTACAAAACAATCCTCACATGTTGTAGGGGTCAGCCAGAGACCTCATTTAGGAAATTATAAGCTGTGATGCCTTTCCAGTTTAGTTGCAGCAAGCATGCAGCAGCAAAGACGGTTATAAATTGTACCTTTCAGAAGGGAGCCTGCATGTGATTCTCGATACAGCCTGGATATCCACTTATGACAGAGCTGAGTTTACGTCCCTCTCTTCCGAGTATGTGCCAGTGATTTCTCAGAGTCATGCTTTATAAAGGCATGGTGGGTGGGATTCTGAGTTTGCAGAAATAATGCTGTTTTTACATCCTAGGCTGCATCCTTGGAGTTTCATTCAGTGGTGTTCTGTTAAATTCTAAACAGCTTGATCTCTACCCCTCAACATGAAGAAAAACAATTTAATATTTTTATTAAATAAAACAAACATTTCCTTATACTGCACAAAAGTATTTTAAATATACTAAATACAACTCAAATGGTGAAGCCAGCCTCCCAAGAGAGGCCCCAAATTGTTCCAGGGGAGGCCCAGTCATTCAAGTCTCAGTAAACAGAAATACAATGTAAGAGAAATTACAGTCAGGAGCCGCAGGCAGGCAGTCAAGTTATAGTATGCAAAACTACGCAGTACATGATAAATACAAAGATAGGGAGAAAAACGAAAATGACAATATATAGTAAGTGCACAATAAGGGGGGGCAGCGAGAACTATACTGGTGGAGGGTATAGAGATAATTGCAGCAGTTCCCCTCCCCCCCAAGGGCTGGAGGTGTAGAGGGTATGCATGGCCTAGGAGTAGCATAGACAGGCCACAGAAGTGTTGAGAAAATGCCAGAGGAATATTTTAAAGCAGTGGTAGGAGGGCGAGGCCCGCATTAGTGCAGGAAGGGAGTTCCATATTTTAGGCACGTGGACTGAGAAGGCCCTGTCCCCAGTGAGGTGCGTGTCCTTGGAACACGTTGGGCCTGAGAAGCACCGAGATCTGAGATGGTAGGTTGGGGTGGGGGATTAGGGGAGGCAAGAACCGAGGGTGGCAGTCCAGACGATGTTGTCAACAAAGTTGCTTAGGACGAATGTGCGGTGCTTTTCGGTGGGGAGCCACTCCAGATGTGAGTAAAGCTCACATCGATGCGTTAGGCAGGGGGCAGAGAGAGCGAAGCGGCATATGTTGTTGTATGCAGTGTCCCATTTTGTGAGTTGAGCTTTGGAGACCGAGGCAAAGGCAACGAGCCCATAGCGTAGTGTAGGGAGGAGTATCCCCCTAGCTATGGCTAGCCGGGCGGCAGAGGTGAGGCAGTCCCTTGCTCTGTAGGCAAGGCCAAGCTTGCCATTAGAGGCATTGCACACATTCCCGATGTGTGCAGTGAGATCGAGTTGGGGATCAAGGGTGATGCCTAGGTATTTGGCTGAATCAGAGACTGGCAGTAAGTCACTATTTGCCCCATGGATTTCTAGGGGAGCAGGGCAGGAAGAGGTGCGTGTCACTGACCCAAATAGCATGGTATGGGTCTTCTTTAAGTTGACAATGAGCTTGTGGTCCTTAAGCCAATTTTGGATATGCTCAAAGTCGGTGTTTAGCCGAGAGTTGATGGAGTTGATATCACAGGAACTGGCCAGGACTACAAGGTCATTTGTGTATAAGATTGGAACAACATGGGTAATTGCAGAGGGCAATCCATTGATGTATAGAGAGAACAGTAGAGGACCCAGGACGGATCCCTGGGGGACCCCACAGTTAACTGGGGATAAGGCTGAGTTGGTGCGGTTGTAGCAGGTGAATTGCTGTCTACCCGCAAGGTAGTTTGAGAACCATTCGAGGGCATGGTGAGAGAGTGATACGCTCGGTCGAAGGCCTTGGAAAGCTCGACGAAGATGGCCCCCATCAAGAAACCTAGATCAGTAGCAGATCTGATCTCAGAGGTGACCACAGCAAGCACCGTCGATGTGCTGTGCCCTTTTCTAAAGCCATGTTGGGCCGGGGAGAGAATGGAGTATCCCTCGAGGTAGTGTAAGAGTTGGGAAGCAACAGCCTTTTCGAGGAGCTTGCTGGTTGCTGACAGTATAGCAATGAGGCGATCGTTGCTACTGTCTTTGGGGTCATCTTGCTTGTGGACAGGGACCACCTTGGCTATCTTCCATACCTCCGGGATGGTACCCAAAGTGAGAGAGGAATTAAAGATGTGTGCAACTGGTCTAGCAAGGAGGGGAGCTCCGAGGCTAAGGAGCTTGGGTTCAAGGCAGTCACAACCCACCCCCATATGGTGGGAGAGCCCCGCCAGGAGCACCTGAGTCTTGCCAACTGTGATCCTCTTGAGGTAGAAGGGTGGACGCGAGGGGGGGGCCTGCGGTAGTTCAGGAGCAGAGAGACAAGTGGGAGGGGTGACTGGGAGATCGGAGAAGGTGCGATTGAAGGCCAAGGCGATAGTATGGGGGTTGCTGCAGTGGGCCCCCCTGACATACATATCGGGGGGCTGTGAGTATGTACTCAGTCAACTTTATTAGTTTCACTTTATTCCTAGTGTACTGTGCAAAGTAGGATTTTTTTTTTTCTGTGGGGAGGCCCAAATTTTTTTTTCAAATTTGAGGGAGGCTCAAAATCTTTTTCATGGCTTGGGGGGGTCACTATCACAAAGTGTGAGAACTAATGTACTAAAATGCTTCCTATTTGGTACATTAAAAATATGAAACACTGGGAAGTATATAATACACAGATACTGTCGGCAGATAAGGGCCTGTGGCCCACCCAGTCTGCCCATTTCAGTTTGTAAGTTCCCTTTACATTTTTCTAGAAGTCTGTTGCCCCTTACCCCTGACCTCCAGGATTCCCTTATGTCTATCTTGTGCACTCTTAAATCCCGTGATTGTTTCAGCCCCCACCACTTCCTCCGGCAGGGTGTTCCACTTGTCCGCCACCCTTTCTGTGAAGAAATCCTTCCTCTCTGTATTTGTCTACCGTATATGACATACAATATATGGACTATATATGAAAATTATTCTCAATATTAAAAATTAAAGAATTGTCCATGCATGTGGTACTAGTAGCAGCAGCAGCAGTAGTAGCTTTTTTCTTTGATGCCCAGTCCCACAGGCTTAAGGTGCCTTACACAGTAAATTTCTAGTAAAGCACAGCTGCATACCATTTCCCTAACTAGACTACAACTGCCAATAACAATAACCAATAAATCTACGCTAACATATCTAAAAGCGGTAGCTTACAGATCAAATTTTAAACCCTGAACTCTTGATGAATATTAGATGTTACTCAGCAAAAGTCATATTAAAGAAATGGTACTTCAAGACCTTTTTTGTTGCTTGCGTGCAAGCACAAGAAACATGTTGTGGCAGCTTGCTGCAGAAGCAGGTTGTGGAGGTGTGGCAATGTTGTGGCCAGTGCCCCCCCCCCCGCCTTTTGAGACTTTACCCACGTTCCCCAATGGGGTGGCACGCTGCTACTGACACTAGTTCAGCCAGTATGCCACCACCTTGAAACATTTTAGCCACTGCAATCAGGAGCCACCTCGTCATTGTAGCGTCAGACATTCTGCTGCAATGAGGGAGCAATCCGTCATTGCAGGGCGGTTCCTTGCATGCCGCTGATCCAGTTTGCTGATGGGGAGCCCAGTCCCCGTCGGCATAATGTCCCCACACCGAAATTTATGCTGCATGCTGAGAGGGTGCTCAATCCCCCTCGGCATCATGCCCCCCTGCTTTCTTTGCCGATGGGGTTCCCAATCCCCATCAGCTTCAGTCTCCCCTTCCAAGTTGAATTTGCCAATGGGGGAGCCCACTCCCTGTTGGCATATGCCCTCCCTCAATGAATTGTGTGCCAAGGGGGGTGCCCAGTCCCCCTCAGCTCTCCCCCCTATGTGCCAACAGGGGTGCCCAATCCCCATCAGCTACAGCCCCCAAAAACACTCAGGTGGCATGTTGGGAGCCCACCCCAGAATGTCAGATGTCCTTGTAAAAGAAAAGCCATCACACAATGTTTTTTTTTTTTTTAATCCTGTAAAACAGAAAAGCGATCCCTCGTTGAGTCCGTGGCCTTGCCCCAACCCGCACCACCCTCTGTGCACCGTGCCTTTCCACACCCCCTTAGCCCATACTTACCTCTGGAGCCCAGCACGAAGATCTGTGGTGGACCAGGAACACGTCTGCACTCTTCAAAACTGACCGCGTACTGAAGAAATATCGGTAAACCATATTATGGCATAAGTAGGTTTTTTTCAACTTTGATTCATATCTCAGGCAGTTTTGGAAATTGTGGCACCAAATTTTCAACATGGAGTTATTGGGACCCCTCCTCATGAATTCAGCCACTGTCATGGTGATATTAGGTCCAGAAAGGTGATTTAGCGGTCACTGTGCAGAATCACCTTTTGGGACCGCGTAATGAAATGACAGTGCCAGTGTTCATGAGGTGTGCTCTCAAAAAGCCTATGTTGCAAATTTGGTGGAAAAAATCCAAAAAATGACTGTTTTACGAGCATGCATTGCGCAGTTGCTATGCACACTCAAAACTTCATGAATTTGCAATATTTTCACACCAGATTTTCAACACTGGCATTTTTTCACACCTCCTTATGAACAGTACAGCAGTCATTTTTCACATCCTGGCTGAAATATGTTTTTGCTCTTCTGGTGCAGAATAGCCTGGTCGCTGTGAGAAATCAGTGTTTGGGACAGATTAAGATTGAGCAAGTGATAGAGGGGGAGTGAACAAGATCAACTGAGCTCTGTCAGCACTGCTGCAGATTTCTTTGTGGGCAGAAAAAGGCACCAATGCAGGCAGGACTCCAGCACAAAAGGGCAGCCTACAGCACTGGGAGAAACAGAATGAGCGAGTGAGAGAGGGGAAGTGAGCGAACTCAATGGAGCTCTGTCAGGACTGCTGCAGATTTCTTTGTGGGCAGAAAAAGGCATCAACACAGGCAGGGGCCCAGTTCAAAAGTGCAGCCTGCAGTGCCGGGAGAAACAGAATGAGCGAGTGAGAGGGGGGAGTGAGCGAGCTCAACGGAGCTCTGTTGGAACTGCTGCGGATTTCTTTGTGGGCAGAAAAGGGAGCCAATGCAGGCAGGAGCCGAGTACAAAAGTGCAGCCTGCAGCACTGGGAGAACTAGAATGAGTGAGTGAGTGAGTGAATGAGAGTGAGTTAGAGTGAGTAAGAGAGGGGGAGCAAGTAAGCTCAGTGGAGCTTTACGGGGACTTTAGAGTTGCCCACCTTCCAGCCCAGGGTCCTCTGTGGTCTTCATAGGCATGGTACTTTCACTTCCAAATACCTAAACAGCACATAGAAGCAAGCAACATTCGGCATTGACAAATGCTTGTTAATTGTTCCACTGAGGAGGGCCTCTCTCTCAAGGAACAAAGTAATGACTTCCATAGCAATGGAACCACAGAAAAAGGTCGATCTCAACACTGCTTTCTTTGTGAGTGAGCAGACAGGGTGAACAGGAGGTATGTGGAAACAGGTACTTTTTCAGGAAGCCTGGGTGGAGACTGTGCAGGGCTGTGTCAGACAGATTATTTCTGTTAAATTTAAAGGGGAACAGTCAGTACTGGGAGCCCCACACCCAAGTGTGGAACTGGTCCCAATTTGCACTTTTTGCGCTCTAATGTCAGCTGGAGGAGATTCTGGAGTTTGGAATTACAGAAAATGTCAGCTTGGAAGTCAACAGAATCAGCCTAACACAGTCTACTACACTTCAGTGAACGGTAAGCAAAACAAGCATTTGTCAATGATGAATGTTCGCTTTTGCTGGTATTAGCATTGGAAGTGCAGGAGTTAGACAGATGCAGAATAGGAATGGCAGGGAAGTGCTGAACTTCACGCCAACCCCACCTCCACCCTTCAGAAACACTCAGGCATTGGGGTATGCCTTTGGGTCATCACCCAGAATGCTTACGCCATTTCACCTCACCCTGTCCTGCAGACACCTACAAGTGTTGAGGTGTGCCTTGGGGTGTTCAGCTTTACAGTCACCCCATTCCATAAGGACATATGCTGAAATGGGTACAGTATAGGAGAATGGTGTGTACTCTTGGGCTGAAGAGTCCAAGGCACCCCTCGATGCCTGTCACTGGCTGCAGAGTGGGGGTGGAATTGCATGAGCATTACAGCCGGCAATCCAAAGGCACACCCCTGACACCTGTCAGTCTGTACGGGGTTGGACGTTATGGTTAGAAACCCTAACACCCTGGCTGTCTGTTGGTATTTGCACTACAAATTTTCAACATGGCCTTTTTGTGATCCTCACCTCATGAAAGCATTTGGGACCTCTGCTCATGAACAGTGGCACTGTGATTTTGTTAATCTATCCTGAATGTTGATTTCCCACAGAGACCGCACTATTCTGCGCCAGAAGTATGAAAACATAGTTCAGGCAGAATTTGAAAAATGACAACTGTAGCATTCATAGGGAGGTGTGAAGAGATGCAATGTTGAAAATCTGGAGTGAAAATATTAAAAATTCTAGAACTTAAGAGTGTACATGGAAACTGAGCAATGCATGCTCATAACACAGTCATTTCATGGAATAATTTCACCAAATTTTCAACATAGCCATTTTGTGACCTCTGCTCATGAACAGTGTCACTATGATTTTCTTAATCTGTCCCAAACATTGATGTCCCACAGCGACCATGCCATTGTGTGCCAGATGTGTAAAAACACATTTTGGACAGGATGTGAAAAATACAGCTGTACTGTTCCTAAGGAGGTGTGAAAAAATGCCAATGTTAAAAATCTGGAGTGAAAAATATTACAGATTCTCAAAGTTACAAGTGTGCGTGGAAACTGAGCAACACACACTCATAACACAGTATTTTTTTTTGAAATTTTTCACCATATTTGCAACATAGGCTTTTTGGGAGCCAGCCTCATGAACAGTGGCACTGTCATTTTGTTAATCAGTACCGAAAGGTGACTCCACGCAGTGACTGCGAAACAACCTTTCTGGACTGAATAACCACATGACAGTGACTGAATTCATGAGATGGGGACCTAAGAACCCCATGTTGAAAATGTGGTGCCAAAATTTGCAAAAATGGCTGAGATATCCACCTAAATTGAAAAAAAAAAACATTTATGCACTTATACAGCTTACCTGCATTTCTTCAGTTTGCGGTTGGCGTAGAAGAGTGCTGACGTGTTCCCCTTCCACCAAAGATTATCGCACTGGGTTCAGGAAGTAAGTATGGGATAAGGGAGGTGCGGTGATGTGGGGTGCACAGAGCAAGGGTGTGGGTTGGGAGTGGGGACACCAGAGCCAGTGAGGGACGGTTTTCTGTTTTTTACAGGTTAAAAAAAAAGACAGCAGGATGGTTTTTCCATTTACAGGGACAATGGGGACTCTGGTGTTTGCTGTCAGCATGCTACCTGGGTGTTTGTTGAGGGGGGCATGGAGCCGACAGGGATTGGACACCCCATCAGCACATACAATGTGTCTGTGTTGGGGGGCGCATGAGCTGAGTGGGATTGGGCACCCCCCTCGGCACACTACAAATGGGGGGACATTATGCTGATGGGGATTGGGCTCCCCCATCTGCAAATGAACTGGGGAGAAGGCATGCAAACAGGGGAATTGGGCACCCCGTCAGCTTCCATGGGGACTGTGAGAGGCGGACAGTGACAGCCGCCATGTTTATTGCAATGTTACACCAAGCAAGGCAACGCCCTGCAATGATGGGTTACTACCCCACAGCAGCAGATAATTCATTTCAGGTTGGTGGCATGCTTGCCGAACTATTGTCAGCAGCAGCATGCCACTGCATTGGGTAAACAGGGCCAAGCCCAAAAATGCACTGGTGACAGTGCCGCACCTCCAGAACCCCCTTCTCTCCTACTGCCACATAATAGTTCTTGTGCGTGCATGCAAGCAAACATAAAAAAATGTTTTTTGCACATAGATTGCGAACTGGGACCAGCCGTACATGGTTCTATGTGATAACGGTGACTGCCTAAATACGAGCCGCGTTAGTAAGACGTCAGAGTGGTGAAAACATTTTCGGAGTTCTGACATCCTCAGCGAACGGACTTACAATTTCATGCTTAACCCCCCCCCGGCCCCCCTACTAAAGGATTCTCAACTCCAGGGGGGTGCATGTCAGGGGGGTGAAAGCATGAAAAATAAAGTTTCAGGGCTCTCAGCTCACTACCCACCTTCAAAACCTTTAGTCAGCATTAGTCTGCAGTGACACACACAAAGTTCACACACATATTCAGTAAAAAAATATGTTTTTATTAATAAATGTGTAAGCACAAAGTACATCCCTTTATTGCACCAGTAGGCGGAGGAACAATGTAGCCATATTTGTAAGTATTATTATATGTTTCACATGTTTAGAAGCTAATAGATTAATTGTTTTAACATTTTTACTGAAAAAAAATGCTGTATAAGCAATATGATACACCGGGGAATATGTTGTGCTGGGTTTACCTCACACCCAGGGGTTGAAGGCACTCCACCTGTGGCATCGTGCTGACAACGCCCTTGCGTTTGCAGTAAAATCAGCACAACCTACACCTTTTCATGCCTTATTGCTTATTGATTATTATGTGCCTGTTTTGTCACTATTGTAACTTTTCTGAGACAGACCTTTTCAACAAGAACACCTGTGCTTTAAGGTTTTCTTAGTTATAATAAAATAATAAAAAAAATATAAAACAACTATGGTTTATCCCTAATCCTAACAGTGGTGCTGAGTACTGAAGCATTTCATTTCATTTTACACAGGGCTAAAGCCCATTGAGCTAAGTTCATTTGCAGTGGGGACTCAGTTCACAGACATGCATGTCACACAATTCATTTTTAAACATTTATACAAAAAAGTATTAACAGTAAAACATTTACTATGTCACTCAGCCCAGAGCAAATACAATATATGATAACTTTCAGAAACATGAACAGCTAGGCAAAGTAGAGAGGTACCATTTTTATGTTTGCTTGTGTGCATGTGCAAGAAACATATTGGCAGCTTGCTCCAGAAGCGAGTTGTGGAGGTGCAACAATGTTGTTGCAAATGCAGGCAGCCCATTTTGGGGCTGGTCTGTGTGGCACCAATAAAGGATCATGCTGTCCATGACAGAACTAATGTAGCTTGCCACTATGCACAAAGAAATTCACCGCTGCAATCAGGGAGCGCCCCGTCATTAAACAATCAACTGTGTTTGCTTGCGGGGCGGTCCCCGACTGTAGCAGCGAATTAGAGTTGCACTGTCTGTTGTCCCATTTCAAACAAACATGGTGGTGGCTTCTCCATTGGCCTCTCACAGTCCCCACAGAAGTCGACAGACAGCCACTGCCTCTCACAGTCCCCATTACAGCCGACGGGGGTGCCCAATCCCCCTGTTGGCATGCCCCCTTCCCAGTTCTTTTGCCGATGGGGTAGCCCAGTCCCTGTTGACAGAATACCCCGCCCCCATCTGTTGTGTGCCGAGGGGGTGCCCAACCCTCCACAGCTCATGCGCCCACCCCCCCCCAACATTCTGCCAATGGGGGAAGAGAAACTCTGCGTATGTAGGCTGGCAAGCCTAGAAGGAACCAAAGAACCAGCTGAACTGCACTCACTACCTCAGTATTTATCTAATCTCCTTTTTTGCCTTTGGGTGGATTGCAGTCACTACACAGAGTTGCCTGTTCTTTTGTTTAAATTCCTTATGTGCACGATTATTGATGAAAAACATGAGATGCATGCTGCTCACTGGGGTAACTGTTAGGTTGGTGCACTGTGTTGGTTCGTGGATGGGATGGCCTCATGGGAGATGAGAATCCCTGGGCAGACTCAAACACACTAAATGTGTCCTGGAGTAGCCCCTGCTGTTCACTGGGGAATAGAGGCTCCTGACCGGATATTAGATCTGTCTGTCAGTTCCAGCAGGGCTGGAGGTCTGTTACTCAGCAGGTGATTGGACACTGCTAAGGCACCTGAATTAATGAAGTCCATTACCTCTTTATGAGGCCATGTGGCTCTCTCACAGGCTTCACAGCCTGATTGGCATTCCATCCACCCTCTGACCCTGTCATCAGGACATTTCATATCGGAGGTCTCAAAGACAGCTGTCAAATTTGTAGTCCAGAGGTACTCTTTTCAAAATCAGGGAACAAACAAACTGGACACCAGGACTCAGCTGCATTAACTATTAACAAACATACTCAATCATAAAACAGCAGCAGAAACACAGTAGCAGTGGGAGAAAAAAGCACTCCTGACCGGTTTCACTCAAGGCTTCTTCAGTGAAGAAGCCTTCATGGCAAAACCGCAGACTCCTTCCCTCACTGCTACCGTGCTGCTGCTGCTGCTTTTGTGCTTTTGTGAATACCTTTTAATAAATAGTTTATGCAATCAAGCTCTGGTGCCCAGTTTATTTTTCCTTGATTGCTGGTTTTACTGAGGCACAAAAACTTGCTGTGGAGCTCTTTGTTCACTTACACTCTTTTCAAAATGTCCTTATCTTCACAGTCATACTTGCAGACAATATTACAGGTGCCAAGTCACTCCTCCATTGGGGTGCTTACATGCTTGGTCATGGCAATGATCGAGGAAATTATGAGTTCACTAGGGAGTGCTAGTGCATCAGATCCATCAGTGACTGGTGTCTTTGATGCATGAACACAGGGATCCTCAAAGGTAAGCTCTCTTAACCTGTCTCGAACATTGATTTCCCTCAGTGGTCACGTCATTGTGTACCACATGTGCTAAAACACATTTGGGCCACGATGTGAAAAATGACAGCTATAATGTTCATAAGGAGGTGTGAAAAAAATGGCAATGTTGAAAATCTGGAGTGAAAATATTAAAAATTCTTAAAGTTACAAGCATGCGTGAAAACTGTGCAACACTCTCATAACACAGTCATCTTTTGGAATATTTTCACCAAATTTGCAACACAGGTTTTCTGGGGGCCCGCCTCATGAACAGTGGCACTGTCGTTTTAGTAATCCATCCCAAAAAGTGATTCTGTACAGTGACCGCGGAATCACATTTTGGGACTGAATAATGAAATGACAGTGACTGGTTTCATGAGGTGGGGTCCCAAGAACCCCATGTTGAAAATGTGGAGCCAAAAATAAAAAAAAATGACTGAGATATCCACCTAAGTTGAAACCTCCCCCCATTGATGCCATTATACAGCATTTCTTTTACAGCATTTCTTCAGTTTGCGGTCAGCTTTGAAGAGTACAGACATGTTCCCGCTCCACTGAACATTGTGGCGTTGACCTCTGGAGGTAAGTATGGAGTGAGGGGGTGTGGGGAGGTGGGGTGCGCAGAAGGTGGGAGCAGGTTGAGAGAGGGGGTGCTGTGGACAATGAGGGACCATTTTCAGTTTACAGGTAAAAAGGAAAAAAATCTTAGGGGAAGTTTTTTTTTCATAGGTTACAGAACTACATTTGGGCACACTGGGGGGGTTCCCAGTGTGTCACCTGATTTTGTTTTGGGGGGGGTCTGGAGCCAACAGGGATTGGGCACCCCATTGGCAAAGAAAGCATGTCTGTGTTGGGGGTACATGATGCTGAGGGGGATACGGCACCCCCCTCGATGGACAAATGAAACTGAAGGGACATTATGCTGACAGGGATTGAGTACCACCATCGGCAAACAAATTGAACTGGGAAGGGAGCATGCCAACAGGGGGTTTGGGCACCCCTGAAGTCGGCTTTCTAGGGATTGTGAGAAGTGGACGGTGAGAGCCGCTGCCGTGTTTATTGAAATGTTTCACCAGGAATGGTATGTAATGGAGGTGTGCCAGATCTGCTGCTGTAATGACAAGCCTGTTTCTCATTGCAGTGGCTAATTTGTTTCAAGTTGGTGGCACTCTCTGAAACTGCTGTCATTGGCAGCATGCTCACTGGTTGGCGGCTGAGGGACACACCTACTAAAGCATCCCCCGGATTCACCACAACACTGACACTTCACTTCAAATCTTTGCTGACCGGCATAACCCTGATATCCTTACTGTTGTTGAAACCTGGCTGACGCCCTGTACTCCTGACCATGCTATTGTGCTACAAGGTTATAACATTTTCAGACTTGATAGGAGGACAAAAAGTGTTGGGGGTGCAATTTACATCAAAGACAACATCACCTGTCACCACATCTCCACTACCCCATTGACTCTTCTGTGCAATTCCTATCAGACTACTCCTTGGGGCCCAAAATAAAGTGCTCACTGTAGTCTCAGTCTACATCCCTCCAAAAGACCAAGGGATTGGTCTCTGTGTGGTCCTGGACTTTGTAAGATCCCAACCTCCCAGATCTGAGATCCTTCTCCTTGGCGATTTTCATATCAACTGGCTTGCACCTGATGTAGGAACCCACAAGGATGCTATCTCTTCAGCAAACCTAACGCAGATGGTCGATTCCCCCACAAGGAAGAACTACAAGTCAGGTACCAACACTCTCCTGGACTGGGTTCTTGCCAGCCACCCAACCCATATAAACAGCACCACTGTCCTCCCAGATTCCCTCAGTGACCATTCCCCTGTCATCTGCAATTGGTCAAATAAGTTTCGGAAGCCTCCTCCTAAAACCACTTCCAGCAGAGTCCTACCCCGTGGACAACTGGCCCATCACAAATCCTGTCTTAGTCAGTAAGACTGGTCTCCCATATACAATGCACTGGATGTTGACTCGGCCCTTGATTATTTCATCACCACATTCAACGCTGCCTGAGACTCCTACACCCCAGTGAAAGAGCGCAAAGTCAAGGCACTCTCCAATCCCTGGCTCACGGCTGAGCTACTGGTTCAGTTAAAATCAAGGGACCACATCTGGGCAATAGCTAGGGGTACAGGTGCTCAACTGAACATTCAAAACTACAAACAGACTTGCAACAACTGTACAAAACAAATACGGCAGACGAAGAGTACCTACTACAAGGAAGCCCTCACCAACACCTGGGGAGATGGGAGAGCTTTTTGGGACAATATTAGGGACATCACAGGGAAGCAGTCCAAATCTTCCCCAACCCTACTGATGGTTGATGGAGCCATCAGCCTTGACCCAAAGGTCATTGCCAATACTTTCAATGCAGCCTTCACTGACCTTAGTGCTGTTCTCCCCCAGACTTTTTCTCCAGAACTGACTCCCCTGCTCCAAATTCCCTACCTGCCACCTCAAATTATCCGCTGTTCCACTTCAAAAAAGTCAAGGCGAATGATATCCACAAATACATAACAAAGGCTATCTCCAAGTCCAGAGCCAGTGGTGATTCTCTGGACCTTAAGCTGCTATCCCTCACCCTTGAAGAGGTATTGCACCTGCTTACCAGAAACTTCAACCTCTCCCTCAGCCTGAGTCAGTTCCCAAGCAAATGGAAATCTGCTATTGCCACTCCGGTCTTTAAAAGCGGCAACAAGTCCATACAGGGGAACTACCGGCTGATCTCTGTGTTACCCCCCCCCAGCCCTTGAGTGCATTGTTGCTGACCAGCTTACAGACTACCTGGACAAATATAACATTCTATGTGCACATCAACACAGGTTCAGACAAGGACACAGCACATTAACAGCCTCCTGGATTTCACTGAAGTCCTTCACAACTCGTTGGACAAAGGCCATTTAACTGGAGCTGTATTCATCAATTTGACTTAGGCATTTGACACTGTTCACCATGGCCTGCTTACCAAATAGCTGCTGAATACCGGGCTCTCCCAGGACTCCACTGCGTGGTTTAACAGCTACCTTGACCAGCGCTCACAAAGACTAAAAGTCTCAGGAGTACTCTCTGACTCCAAACCTGTTCGCTCAGGCATCCTTCCGTGATCCATACTGGGCTCACTACTTTTCAGCCTTTTTCTGAACTCCCTTCCACTATCCTGCCCAGAACAAATTATCCTTAATCCCGATGACGCTGTGCATCTCACCCCCCATAAGGACCCACAACCCTTACTTCACAACCTATAGCTTGCTTTCTCCACTGTTGAAAACTGGTTCACAAAACATAAACTGGTTCTAAACCACAAAAATACTAAATCTATGCTTTTCTGCAGCTCGCAAAACAAATACAGGCAATACCCCCTTTATATCAATACAAGCGCTGATAACACCATCAGACAAGTGTCATCTCTTAAATACCTTGGATTCTCACTTGACCCTTGCCTATCTTATGGGACTCACATTGATAGTGTTGCCATAGTGGTAAACTCACGCATTGGAATTCTCTACCAAAATAGACAGCATCTTACCCAGGCAACACTGAAGATTGCCTCTACTACCACCCTCAGGCATATAACGACCTCCCTAAACAAGGCATGTCAACTGTTTACTGGATCCCACTGACTCACACATACATGTGAGCTTTACACTCAAACGGGATGGCTTCAACTTGCTAACCGCATAAAGCACCTTACCTGCTTGATGGTGAAAAAAACTACTTTGGGCCTTACTCCACCTAGTGTTCAAGCCCTCCTGCACCCAAACACTAATCCTTGTAACACCAGAGGGTCTGAACATCAGCTTCTACAAGTCCCCCAATGCTGCACCACTCTGGGCCAAAGATCCTTTGCACACTGTGCACCCAGCTGGATGAATGCCCTCAGCACTCACATCACCTCCACCTCCTCACTGGACATATTCAAATCAAGCCTCCATCATCATCTCACAGCCTCCAGCTCATGTGACTGCCACCCCTAACTTCCCCCTTCCCCATTGAGATCAACCACCCCCCTCTGACGTTCTTTGACAATGCCATGAGCTGCTCTAGTCTCTTTTTCGGCTGCCACCCCCCTATCCTCTCACCCTTCCTCCCTGATTTCATCTAGGTTTCTGAAATGATTCCTTGTATGTGTTATTCATGTATCCTATTTACTGTGATGCCGTACCTGAACTGATGAAAATGGTTGTATGCTCTCTTTAATATTGTATGCCCTTGTTTAACATGTTTAACATGTATGTACTCTCCTGACGTGGAACCTTTGTAAAACAGCCTTGGCTCAATGGTAATTGTAATCCTAGATCTAAATAAACAAAATAAACACCTTTGAAACTGCTACCACAGTGCCACTGCTGCAAGATGTTGCTTGTGCATGCACGCTCAAGCCAGCATAAAAAAGAATGAAAATAAGATGGGCATAACTAAACCACTACTGGCCATTTTAAACTGCAGCAAAATATAAAGAAAATTATGAAAACTGTCAGGAAACAGCAACTATATGCATTCAATGATAATAAACATTCGAAATGTGCAAAACAGCATTTTAAAAATATACAGTCATACTATACAACCTTATTTTAATCATTGTGAAAGCAGCACTTGATCAGGAGTTTTATCGGTTTATTTTTCAAAAAATATATAACCACATTAATTGTTTAAACAGTGTGAAGGCAGCATTTGATCAGAGGCTTTACTCATTTATTGAAGGACCTCTCAATTTGCCAAAATAACTAAAATGTGCATTAGCACAACTGAAGCACTATTGGCCATTTAGATTGTGACACAATGAAAAGAAAACTATGAAAATTGTCAGGGCTCAGTAGCTATATGCATTCGGTAATAATATGAAATTGTCTAAATGTTAAAAATATACAACCATAGTGCACAACATTATTTTAAGCATTGCGAGGGCAACACTTAATAAAACATTTTTACTAGTTCATTTGTTCATAAACAAAAAATAAACAAGTCTACTTTTATTCCCTCTGACATGTCCTGGGCAAGCTCAGACAAACCAGCCCCCCCCCCCCCATCGCAACATCACAATCCAGAACCAGAAGGGGGGGCTGCGTCATATCCAGTGCACACGGGAGTGGAAGCGGCGGGAACCATCAATCAAACGCTAATAAATTTTGATAGTTAGTATACACAAATACTACTAACCTCATTGTCCCCGACAACTGCATTAACATATGAGAACACGATGTGTCAGCACCCTTTAGACTCCACAGTATGCCGAGCTGCTTAATTAGAGTTCAACAAAACAAGTTGCAACAAGGTACGAACTACCACATTTACCTTCCGTTAGCTTTGCAGACTCTTTAGTTGTAATGCAAGTTTTTTCCCTTCGAACTGCATTCAGTTTGTGTGTTTCTATAGAGTCTTTTCAGGATATTTGTACATTTTCTGCATAGGAGATACATGGTATGAATGGTTGCTGCAACATCATGTTCTCATACTCTAATGCAGCTCTCTGGGACACTGAGATTTCAACAACCATAAAATGGAGACCCCCCAGGATAGTTAGAGGGGACTAGCATGAACAGTGAAAACAAACTTAAACAAACACACATATCCCCACAACTACAGGGAAAGAGTTGTCTGTTGATATGGAAACAAAATTTACAGGATATGAGGGTGCAGTTTTCCTTTAAGTAGGAGCAGCTCAAAGGATGATATGTTTGTGATTCAGTATTTCCTATTCAGTGAAGGTCCTTCTTCATTTCAATTTAACAGCTAGGACAACTGATGCCCGTGGAGGTGACTAGCTAAAGGCACACAATGAGTCAGTGGCTGTGGTGGGAGTCAAACTCGTGACCTCCTATTTGAAATGTCAATGCTCAAATGAAATCAAATCTGGCCTGTTTGATTTTTATAGTACCTTTTCTAAAAGGCTCAAGGCATGCTGAGCGCAAGCAAGTACAGGATGACAATGACAGCACAAATCACAAACATCAAAACATAAGAAAACAGCAGAATAGTGACACTAGATCTATCAATGTATGTAATGCCTGACAAATTCAAAACAGTTGCACTGCCTAGATATCTGAGAACATCTGCTCAAAAATATGTATTTAGTAGACATTTCAATTGAGACAATGACCACAAAAAATAAATAAAAAAAAAAAAAAAACACAAGGCCCCAATTTCTTCCTCATGTTACTTGTTTTCCTTCCCTTTCTTCTCTTTGGTTGGATGCCACACTTCAGTAAAATGTTGAAGAGATAGTTTTGTTGAAGTGTATGAGCGTCTGTGACCGCGCCGGGGGGGTCTCAGAGCGGGAAACCTAGAGGCAGTAGAGAGCCTGTAGATGGATATCTGCCACGTAGTGTATTAGATGAAAGATTAGGCTAACGTCTGGCACCACTGCGAGAGGGGTGAGCAGAGCGTTGGCAGCAGCAGAGCCCTGATTAGGGATCAAGAGTCCTGTGTGTACTATCTGTGACAGTTAGAATAGAGGACCGTCGGATGCAACAGACGTAGAAATGATAGGTAGTATGTAGCTGGCATGTGTAAAGAGACCTCATAATGGATCGAAAAGGCATCCTACCTTGTTGGAGCGTAGTGGTAGTGATGTGCTGGAGCTCTGGAAAGTGCGACAACCTAGCATAGATGCACAATTTGAACTGATGACTAGTGACCAGGGACACCCAGAGGGGACGTTTCCAACTTCATGTCACATGTGCATCAAGACAACCTATCCGGTGTACACGAAACCCATGATGTAAGGTAGGTGGAGTGCCTCAGAGACCATCCCCCACAATTGTTGAATGCTGTCAAAGCATTCTGTTTTCTCCTCTGTCGTCTTTGCAGTTACTCTGCTTGTTTCTGAGGCAGGACAGTTAATGATAACAGTGGGCTTAAAGGATGGCCTTTATCAACAGAGGTGATGTCCTTTCGTTAGTGTGGGAAAAACTCTTTGAGTAAATGACAAAAAGAACAGCAGGCCCTTTCTGTGTCCCCCTACTAGACAGCAGTGTCTGCACCGCAATGTGAGTAGTGAAATGCATCACAGTCATTGTGGGCTTGGCCCACACCTCTCGATTACTGTTCCATCTGGTATTTGTGAGGCCCACTCGCTGACACTTTTTCAAGCTAAACTGAGGACCTACAATACCTGTATAAGCAGGAATTTCAAATGAACTGCTGATTATTTTAATGCCATGTGTGCTACTTGAAGAGTACTGTATGCATTTCTAAGCTGAATTGCCTTATTTGTAGCATGTACTGTACGTAACTGTATTTAATAGATTTTATGTGTTTTCTTATCATTTATCATGTTTTTTATAAGCACTTTATAAATAAAAATTGATTGGTTGATCTCAGCTTACCTGTTGACTCATTTCCCATATTTACACTGTGTAATCCTCAGAACTACTCTCCTTCAGATATCATTCTAGTCCTGCTTTGAAGCCTTACCAGTGCCAGTGTCTGCATCCTCCCGGGGTAGGTTATTACAAATGCTCACCTTCCCTCCTTGTGAAGTAATGCTCTAACATATATAACAAGGTACTCTGCATATTTTTAGCTGTTGAAGGGGCAAAGCTAAGGGAATTCCTCCATTCGTATTTAGATGGTCTCCATATTCAACATCTCCAGCACAGGTAATACAGAGAAATACAGAAACAAAGAATTTGCCAGCAGACAAGGAACAATTGTCCCACTCAGTCTGCCCATTTTCCCCTACCTCAGCATCATCGCATAGAAACATAGAAACATAGAATTTGACGGCAGATAAGGACCACTTGGCCCACCCAGTCTGCCCATTTCCCTACCTACTGGATAAGCTGCAGATCCTAGTTAACCAGCAGCCTACTTCTTCTTACCCCCACCCCCTAGAATGGCCTTATGACTATCCCACGCATGCTTGAATTCCACCACTGATTTTGACTCCACAACCTCCTCCAGAAGGCCATTCCATGCATCCACAACCCTCTCTGTGAAAAAATACTTCCTTAAATTACCTCTGAGCCGCCCCCCCCTCTATCTTCAAATTGTGCCCTCTTGTCCTTGCACACCTCTTTTTTTGAAAGATGCTACCCTCTTGGACTTCGCTGATTCCCTTGAGGTACTTGAACATTTCTATCATGTCCTCCCTCTCCCTCCTTTCCTTGAGGCTATACATATTAAGCTCCTTTCGTCTCTCTTCATATGTCTTCCGGTGCAGACCCTGCACCATTTTAGTTGCCCTCCTCTGGATAACTTCCATCCTGTCTATGTCTTTGCGGAGATTGGGTCTCCAGAACTGCACGCAGTACTCCAGATGGGGTCTCACCAGCTGTCTGTACAGAGGGATAATAACTTCCTGTTTTCTACTGGTGATGCCTCTCCCTATGCATCCCAGTATCCCCCCAGCCCTCCTTGCTGCCCTCTCACATTGCTTGCCCATGGCAGGCCCTACTTGACCTCTGGCTCATTCTCCTTTCCCTCCTTCCTTTCCACTAAGATTCCTTTATGCCTATCCCATGCATTCTTGAACCCACCTCTGATTTTGGCCCCCCACCATCTTCACTGGAAGGCTGTTCCAGGAATCCACCACTCTTTCTGTGAAGAGGTACTTCCTCACATCTCTCCTGAACCTAGACCCACCCTCCAGCTTCATAGCATGGCCTCCTGTTGTTGAGCACCTTTTTCTCTGAAAAATAATTTCCTCCTGCACCTTGTTTACCCCTGTGAGGTATTTAAAGGTCTCTGTCATATCCTCCTCTCCATCCCTTGCTCCAGTACGTACATATTCAGTTCCTTTAGTCTCTCCTTATGCTGCCAGTAATGTTTTACAAAGATCTCCCATGAACCCACTACTGGGAGAGGGAATCCTAATAAATTAGCACATGTTTACACAGCACACTTGGGGCCAGATATTCAAAACTTTGCCCCGGGGCTAAATTAGCCAGTAGTGTGAAAGACACAGCAATGCTTATGGTGTGTAGGGCATCAATGACTGCTGCACTTTACACAGTGACAGGCCCATCTTGCAGGTGTGTACTGACAGTGGGCATTAGTGTTATGCTGTTGTGTGACCCACAGATGCTGCACCACTGGCATGGGATACTCACAGTGACAGATACATGACTGGCTGTGTGTGCTGTGGTGTCTGTACAGATGTGCGATATGTAGCTGGAGGGCACATACCATCAAACAGGCACACTGGTGTTAGAGTATTCCCTACACTGGACCATTTGCACTGCATGGATTGTCCCAGCCTTGTGGCAGCACCTAGTATGTGATGCAGACTGGCCACCTGTACACCCTCCCCTCAACACCCTCCACGCCCCCAAGTGCTGCATGTGTGTGCTGGATTCTGTTGGTGTCCACCGAAGGGTGATCTGCAGGTGTGTGCTGTAGGGGCACACTGCCATGGTGTTCACTGGGTGCCGGGTCACCAATTAATGCCTGGCATGGTTGGGACCGGTGGCAGATGATGGCAACATAGGAGGTGCCATCTGTGTGCAGCATGTTTATACCCTGTCTGATGCATACCCATGCAAACCCGCGCAAATGGTAACTTTTTCAACAACAGGGGCTCCTATTTTATCATTTGGATATATGATGTGCACTCGTGTGATATGGAAAACATTTTCACTCCTGCACAGTGACCTCTGAATATTCACATGTGGCTTCGCCACTCCTGAATATCCAGAGGTCACTCTAAAAGGGTGAAATATTTTTCATATCACACTCATGCCTATCATGTATCCCCTATTTATCACCTTGTTGTCCAGGTAGGTACACTGGGCTGAGGCACAATGCCAGACACCTCCCAGAGCCACAACATGTGTGGCTGGGATGATACAGAGTACACTAAACACAAACCATGAACACAACACACAATTCACTCTGTGCAACATATTGTCACGTTGCAAACCATTACTGCTGCAGGTGCTGTTTCAGCATAATTCTATCACTAACTGGCTGATTGGCTTCTAAGCAATGTAACTGCATTGTATTCCACAGTTTGGGTACCTGTGCATATGGAGTGGCTTAGGGAGGCAGTCCACCCACACTGCCTCCTCATTGGCTGCAGACAGCCTTGTTCCCTGTTGCTGCTGTGTCCACATCCCCCAACCTTGGTTTGCCTGGAGTTAAGACTACCTTTTCCTGGGCAGTAATTTGCACTGCACAAAGTGTTGCGCTAAGTTGCGCAAAGACACTTTGCAAGGTGCTAATGCACTGAATATAGCATTGCGCCTGTCTTCATGTACACGCCTCCTCTCTTTGCCCCTTGCATACATCATACTTTTGCCCGGCATTAATGCAGGCCCATTATTTGGTCTTTTTAAATGTAGCAGACACATGCAAACTCGTAAACTAAGCGTTAAACAGTTTGTGCCCAGTGCAACATTTTGAATATCTGGCCCTGACTGTTTTCTTCATATGAAATGTGTGTGTGTGTGGGGGGGCAGTGACCTGATGGACCTAGACTCCCCTCCAGCCATATTTTAACTTTTTTGTAATAAAATGTTTATTTGTTTTTAAAGAGAGTAAATACAACTATGTCAGACGTGTACATTCATGATTAGTGAAGTAATTCCATAATTAAGCAATAATGACTGAACAGCCAGTCATTTTCTGGTGATTAATGACCAGATTGGGGGAAGGGTAGCCCATGGCGTAGCAACCACTAGTCAGTCATTAATCTATCAGAAATTACAGGCTGTGAGGTCATTATTACAATTATAAGTCTAGTCAAATCAGTAAGGGGGGATTGCTTTTTTATATAAAATGTATACATGCTGCTCTGAGCTGCACTGAGTATTTCTAAGGGATTAAATCCTGCTACAGCAGCCAATCAGAGTGAATGTCTGCCTCAATGATAATTAATTAGACTTATAAATAACTTGACAATCAAGAATTGACTCATGCAGCCAGTATGAAAAACAAATAAGAAAACAAAAGTATGTTACATTTCCTAGAGGCTCTTCACTAAATGAATGGAAAGCAAGAGACGAAATTATAAAGAAATGGGAAGGAAGCCAACAGACGTATGAACAGAAAGAAATGTATGCAGAAAGCTGAAAGAGGAAGAGAGCATTAGCTCATAGATCAGAATGTAGGTGTAAGGGGCACAAGAAATCATACAGTAGTTGCAGAATTATAGTATGTAGTCAAAACTTGTCAGTCTCATTAGATTCGCAATAACCTCTATTAGGAGAAGCCATTTTCAAGGTTCTGGAATTGGGAAGTATGTCTTCAGATTTACTCCTAAAGTCAGGGTTCTGATTTAGGATTTTATGTGATATTTATTCTGGTTTTATCACTTCTGGTCCTAGTACATTCAGAGGCTGTGTGATCTCATTTATCCAGTGTGTCTCAATGTTATCATTTTGATTATGATATTAAATAGATAGGCAAAAGATTAGGTTTCCGAACTTTGGGTTAAAATTAAAGTCCCTCATAATACAAGCTGAGAAACTGAATTCCATGTTTATCTTGAAGTGAGGTTTAATATGTTGTTACAAGTATTTCAATAAAAGCACCAAAAAGATTATTATAAATGGGATTCAATGTCAAACAATCATTAAATGTCTTCAGTGCAAATCTGAGGGCACTTTAGTGCACACTTAAAAAGCCATTTGCCAAGACCCATGCAATGAATTTCTTAAACTGGTACTACCCCTGTTTCTTAAGACTTGCACTGATGTTGTTTTCTAGGGCTGTGCATGGGGCTGATTTTTATGTCATCTTGTGCATGTGCAAGTAACATCTTCTGGTAGTAATAGCACAGTGAGAGGTGTGTCAGTGTTGGCGAATGCAGGGCACGCTTTAGTAGGTGCATCCCTCATTCCCCAATTAGCCAGCATGCTAGGCGCTGCCTAGAATTATGTAAAGTGCCACCAACTTGAAATAAATGTGCCACTGCAATCACAGACAAGCTTGTCATGCAGTGGCAGAGATGACTCAACTCCCATACGTACCTTTCCTGGTGAAACATTTCAATAAATATGGTGGCAGCTCCCACACAATCCCCAAACAAAGCTGACATTGGGACTGCAATCCCCGTGACAGCATGTCCACCACCCCCTAACACTGTGTGGCGCACTGGGAGCCCACCCCAGTGTGCTGCCGCTCACACAAAGCCGACCGTGTTGGCATGTTCCCCCAACCCATTGTCATGTCCCCCATTTTGTGCCACCAACTTGAAAGAAATGTGCGACTGCAATCAGAGAGAAGCTCATCATGCACCGGCAGAGAAGACATGTCTCCCGTACGTGCCTTTTCTGATGAAACATTTCAATAAACATGGCAGCCGCTCCTGCCGCAGCCACACAACCCCAAACAAAGTCGACATTGAGGGTGCAATCCCTGTGTCGGCATGTCCCCCACCCCTCACATTGTGTGGCACACTGGGAGCCTATTTCAGTGTGCTGCCGATCACACAAAGCCAACTGCGTTGGCATGTTCCCACCCCCATTGTCAGCATGTCTCCCAACCCTCCCACATTGTGTGGCACACTGGGAGCCTATTCCAGTGTGCTGCTGCTCACACAAAGCCGACCATGTCAGCATGTTCCTCCGCCCCATTGTGTGGTGCACTGGGAGCCCACCCCAGCGTGCCTAACAAACCTCATGATGTCCATTTTTTATCTGAAAAAAAGAAAATGGTCCTTCATTGTGTGTGGTGCCCCCACCGTAACCGGCACCTACCCTCTGTGCACCCACCTCCCACACCCTAGCACCCCATACATACCTTTGGAGGTCCAGCACTGCAATCTTGATAGAGTGGGAACACATCTGGACTCTTCAAAGCCGAACTGCAAAATGAAGAAATGCAGATAAGCTGTATAATGGCATCATTTGGGGGTGGGGTGGGTGTCAACAGGTGGATATCTCAGCCATTTTAAAAATTTTGGATCCAAATGTTCAACTTAGGGTTCTTGGGACCCTACCTCATGAACACATGCACTGTCATCTCATTATTCAATCCCAAAAGGTGATTTTGCAGTCACTGAGCATAATCACCTTTTGTTACTGAGTAACAAAATGACAGTGCCATCGTTTATGAGGTGGGGTCCCAAAAAGCCTATGTTGCAAATTTGGAGAAAAAATTCCAAAAAATGACATTACGAGCATTGCGCAGTTTCCATGCATGCTTGTAACATCGACAATTTTTAATGTTTTCACTCCAGATTTTCAACATTGCCATTTTTTCACACCTCCTTATAAACAGTATACTGTAGCTATCATTTTTCACATCCTGCCTGAAATGTGTTTTCACACATCTGGTGCACAATGAAGCGGTCACTGTGGGAAACCAACTTTTGGGACAGATTAACAAAATCACAGTGCCATTGTTCATGAGCGGAGGTCCCAAAATGTCTATGTTGAAAATCTGGTTAAAACAATCCCCCAAATAATTGCTTTATGGATGTGCGTTGCACAGTTTCTACACATGTTCGTGACTTCAATTTTTCATATTTTCACTCCAGATTTTCAACATTGCCATTTTTTTACATCTCCTCATGAACAGAACAGCTGTCATTTTTTATATCCTACTCGAAATGTGTTCTCACACCTGTGGCACCAAATGGCGCAGTCACTGTGCAAAATCACCTTTCAGCTAATGAACTGATAGTGCCACTGTTCATGAAGTAGGGTCACAAAAAGCTCATGTTGAAAATTTGGAGTGAGAATACTAACAAAGCCTTGGGTGTTAGGGTTTCCAACCTAACACCCCACTAGGGACTGACAGACATCAGGGTGTGAGTCAGGAGTATCAGCTGTAATGCTCACACCATTCCACCCCTACCCTGCAGCCGGTGACAGGCATCGAGGTGTGCCTTGGACTCTTCAGCCCCAAAGTTCACCCCATTCTCCTATACTGCACCCATCTCAGCGTATTTCCTTATGCAATGGGATGAGCATAAGGCCCGAAGACCCCAAGGCACTTCACAACACTTGACAGTGTCTGCAGGGTACTGTGAGATGAAATGGTGTGAGCATTATGGTTGACAACCCAGAAGCACACCCCAATGCCTGGTCACTATCTGCAGGGAGTTGATGGGGTTGGCTTCAGTTCAATACTTCACTGCCATTCCTATTTTGCATCTCTGTAACTCCTGCACTTCCAATGCCAATACCAGCAAGCAAACTTTCGGCATTGACAAATGCTTGTTGATATTTGCGTTTGTGTCTCAGGTATTTGTAGTTGTTTGCATATCAGTGTTTGTAAAAAATATTTTACATTTCAGACTTGTTTCTGGTGTTAATGATGACAAAAGAACCAGATTTGAGAGGTTGTAATAAAATATGCAGAGTTATCAAAAAAATATGCATTCATGTAATAAGCAATAGTAGTCACAGATGTTTCACATCAGCCTAAACCAAGGTCTAATACTACTTTAGGTGGTCTAACACAAAAATATTTAAGAGTGACATTTTTAATCGTATTTGTAAAGAGTGTAGTAGGTGTGTATTTCTCCTGAGTAGTATTTGTTTTCCACAGCCCTGTTGTTTTCTATAATTTTCATACTATCCTCTCCCAGAAACTAGCACTACTGTTTCCTACAACTTGTGCTCCACCCATTTCTTGAAATTTGCACCTATGCCATTTCCTGGAACTGTCACCAGTTCAAGTTTCCCCAAATCTGCACCAACGAGGCTTCACAAAACTTGCGTCATCATCATTTCCAACTTCCAAATTCAACCCGTGGTATTAAGTCTCATTCTGTTTTTAAAGCTGCTTTCACAATATTGCCTTGATAAAGTTTCATGTCATTGTATTCATGGTGCATTCCTGCTTGTTTTACATGTTATATAAAGTGTATTCAGGCCCTCCTTGAAAACGGGCATAGCACACCCTTGGGGTTTTACATGGTTAACAAATATTAAATAAAAAAAACATTACAAAGTAATTTTCTGAACACTTCATACAACCATTTTAAACCTTGCTACACTGCCACGTGTCCCAACTTGTATAACATTCGCACCACTGACTTTTCTCCATATTTCTGTGGACCTGCCATAACACTGTTTCTATTCTCTTTAGCCCTGTTTGCACTTACTAGAAGACTTCAAGAGGACTATACTGCCCTCCACATGATGTCAGTTTGCTTTTGCAGTGTTCAACACTGCTGCTGGTCCAACTACTTTAATGTTGCTTGTATGCACCATAACAACCTTGATCTTACAGCTGCCTGCCAGGTGCATTCTGCAGTTCTTCTGGAAGCAATATCCTAGTGCACTGTGGAACTTAGAGGAGCAAAGGAGCCTACACAATTTAAAAAAAGCAAAACTTGTTGCTCTCCAAACCACCCAAATCAGTTCAGAACAGGTAGGTGTAAACTAAGGTTTATAGCATGAGCAACACTTCAGTGCATCTAGAAGTAATCGCATCAACCCTATGTCTCTTGTGCGAATATCTTATCTTCTACTGCTGAAGGCTGGTTAAGTCTCCACTGGTAGCCACCCTTCTGAAAACACTCTGGCCCTCATATTCAGAGCCGGCCAATAGCACTGCACAGTCAGTTGTGCTCTGCAGCAAGTAGGCCACAGCTGGCTCTGAGCAATGTTCAGACAGTTAGCATGCTTCAACAGAATAAGAGGCCATGGCAGCCCAGCACAAAGTGACTATATGCTGCACTGACATGGCCCAAGGCTGAATGTGACCCAAAGGGGAGTGCACTGGAGATAGTGCTACCCAAAACAGAACAGCACCTGCAATTGCAAGTACTGCTGAAAAATATCTTTCTACAGTACTCACAGTCATACGCATTGACTGTCAGATAGCAGCTGGCTAAGGAGGTGAGCAGAGGACTGTGTCAGTCATCCACTGTTTGCAGTCAAACTGATGAGAGGTGAGGAGGGTCCTCAGCAGCTAAGGGGGTGGGAAGAAAGTACTCAGTTGGAAGGGGGGGCGCTAGACTGAGTGAAAAAAAGAAGTTGATGTCTCTCAATGCTTTTTGAATAAAAGCTTCCAAAACATAAATACTCTTTCTCTCTTGTCTTTATTTATACCACATCCCGACATTTTGCTGTTATGGCTTCATCTGAAAATAATACAGCACATTTAATCCACATACAATTTATGTACAATGCATTCAAAATTACATACAAGAAACATAAAATAGGTGAACACCTTAAAAAGCCAAATATTGTTTCTATTGTTAGTTCTTTAAATCATTGATTGGCTGCCTAAATAAATAAAGAGACAACCACATACACTGAACACTGCATTCATATATAGCTGGATGCGATAACTGTCAAACTATTATTCTTATAACAAATTTCTAAGTTCTGAACAACAATGTGTCTTCAGAGTTCAAACACCACCAAACCAGGGTCAGATTTAATTATGCGCATAACAGCTGTTACTTTTACTCACCTACTGGTGCCAGTCCTACTCACTACCAACGGATACAGGGCTCAAGAGGGTTCAGACTGCGCTCAACAAAACCTGCAGACTCACCCTGGATGCTGAGCATGGCACTCACACCTGTACTCTGTATGAAAGTGCAAATTGGCTGTCATTAAGAAACCGGGTCAAATTCCAGACTTGCATCCAAGGAAGAAGGCTCTGTTGGGTAGGAACATCACCTTGTGTAGGCAATTTGATCAAGGTGACCAACTCATTACAGGTCACCAGAGGGAGGACTAGAGGACCTTGGCTGTCCCTTCCATCGCACCTACTTGGGCAACATGCATTTGCCTACTGGGCCCCCTATGGATGAATGAACTCACTGGGCACTTCTTGGCCACCAGTTGTCTGGCACAATTAAAAACTGTCCTCAAATAGCACCTAATAACACTCTTTATGTGCACCTGCCCCTGAGTCCAGCCACACTTGCTCTGTCTACCCCCAGCAAGCACTTGGCAGGCCTCAGTTACCCCCTCCCTCTGTCCCTTCTCATGACTTGCCCCAGTAATCAGTTTGCATCATGCTCCTTTGGCACCCACCACCCCCCCAACTCACAGTACCATAAGTTTTCCTAACAGTCACTACTAATGCAGGCTGCCTGACCATGCCCCCTCACACCCCACCATTTTGTTGTAGCATATCCTCTCTACTCAGCCTCCCTCACGCCACCATTTCTCCCTATACCTTAGTCCCTTCTTCCCCACCTTCCCTCCACCACAGTACATTCCTCTCTCTCGTACCTCCTTTCTTGACCCCACTGCCAGCTATCCCGTGCCTCTGAATTACTGACAAGGCACTTTGTGGCTGCTTATCCCACCCACCCTCATATAGTGTTTTTCTTGCTATTAAACTTGTACCTATGTTTTGAGTTATTCTGTAAGTTCGGAATCCAAGCTCTGTCATTCATTGTAATGCACCTTTGCTTTCTCCTATTGTGCTTTGTTTTGCAATCTATGCGCTCAAAGGTCTTTTCCAAATCACTAAATAAAATAGATAAATATTCGAAAAGACTTCTTGGGTGATGTTATAACTGCAGGGAACAGAGAGTTAAAATTCTTTAAAATATATTCCCTTTATAGATTTTACTAATAATTTAAAAATCTATAAACCACCAGAGCTTTGCCTTGCTCTGTGCTCTTGAGTGTTGGAATACTATTAGTCCTTCACTGAAAAGGGGCTATTTTTTAAAGCTGGAATATGATTGTTGTATTTTTAAATACAAAAAAAAACAATAAACTTTCAGCATTATTTAAAACAGCATATTGCTGATGTAACTTAGAACTCTAGAACTCCCTGTCCCTCATGACTGAAACTGAAAACCCTGAAAATGCAGTCAGCTAAAATGCAATTGGCACTTCAAATATGTTCCTGTTTGTAAGCTTCACTAGAGTACTTCTACTTCAAATTTGCATAGTGCTTTTGTTTACTTTGAAAAGATCAAGCATCCCTTGAACTCAGCTGTAATTGCTTAATTGCTTACTATTATACAATGGCAAGAACATTTCCTGGACTCTGATTGGTCAATGTGTGCCTGACCCAGTGATGTTATTACCCAATAACATCACTGTATTGATTTTTTGGATGATTGTTTGGAGCTACTTTTAAGAAACAGAGATATATTGCTACACTAAAAATCTACTAAAACTTTTTATAAATATTTTTATTTTGTATAACATCGAGCCATTGTATAATTGCAATAAGACAATCCAGGGATGTGTGTGTTATTGTGTAATAGCATCACTCCTAGGGTGGTGGAAGCACTCGGCTTCATCTCGTGCTTCAACCCACCCCAGGAGTGATGTTATTACATGACAACACACACCCTGCCATGCCTTATTGCTTAAGTATACTACTCTCAGAAGAGGTATGTGGTCAGTAAATACGATCAGTTCGACATAGGAACCTGCCCAGCAAAAGTTTGTTTTTAGGCCAGATAGGGAGAATTATTGCCACAAAAAATGATGCCATGTCAAATGAACCATTAAAGGAGAACAGCCCTTATTCTACAACAAAATCAGCCCTTACTGATATCTCTACAACAGACCTCAACAAGATCTGGTCAGAGGCGATATGGCAGTGGATAGCTTTTAAGAGTGGCAAGAGCATTGAAAAAAGAATATGCGGTGCTCTCGCCGCACCAGAGTAAGCCTGCACCTACTGAAGAACAGGTTGTAGCATGGTTGAAGCAGCTACAGGAAGAGAAGGTGGGGATGTGACTGATGTCTGCATAAGACCCTCATGAGATCACACCTGGAATATTGCATCCAGTTCTGGAGGCCCCATCTGAGAAAAAAAACATAGACAAGGTGGAAGTGGTGCAGTGGAGGGCAACTACAATGGCACAGGGCATATGAGATAAGACCTATGAGGAAAGACTAGCCAAGTCAATATTTAAAATATTTATTACATTTGGTTAAAGCAATAAAACCATTTAAATATTGAATTTTACAATATGCCAGTTTAGATTTGATATATGATATATTAAATCTCAGCTGGTATATCCTGTAATAATCACTTGTAGTGTGGTCATGCTTTTACCCATTATTTCTAATGAATTTTCACAATGCAGATCTGCTGAGAGGCAGTTTCAATGCAGTCTTCCTTTTACACATTTTTATAATGTGTTTTCCTAGAATATGCCTGCTGATTGCTATATACTGTATTTAGCCTGGCTAGTTCACAGAAGATGTGGCATCTTATTTTCAGTGGGGCTCTACATCTGCCCAATATTATGTTGCATTGACGTAAAATCAGAACATAGAAACAATATTTTACATCTGGACTAGGCTACCCTGAATAAATACATTATAAAAATGTTAAAATCATGACCCCACTGTAAACAAGATATTGCATCTAATCTGGGACATCCTGACTAAATACAGTGCAAAAATGTGTAAAATGAAGATCCCTATGAGAATGAGCTATAGCATCTCCCCAGTGTTATCCAGGATACAACATATAGGATAAGAAATATTTAAAGGAAATCTACAGTAAACAACTTCAGCTATGTATGTTCCACATAACCAAGACTTGACATAAACAGTTTCTTTCTTTATTGTTTTATAAGATATTAGATTGTAGTATTTATTTCAAATGTTGTGGCCATGACTGACGTGTGTACAGTGTGTGTGTCGTGTGTGTGTTTGTGTTTGCTGTATATAATAAACTATGTCTGAGACAGTTCTTATCAGATAGCATCCTAAGAGGTTAAAAAAGCACTGACTCCCAACTGGCATATCCTGCAAAATGTCACTTGTAGTGTGGTCATGTTTTTACCCATTATTTCTAATGATTTACACAATGCAGATCTACTGAGAGGCAGTTTCAGTGCCGTCTTCCTTTTACACATTTTTACGATGTGTTTTCCTAGAATATGCCTGCTGATTGCTATACACTGTATTTAGCCTGGATAGTTCACAGACATTGTGGTATCTTATTTTTAGTGGAGCTCTGCATCTACTAAAATATTATGCTGCATTGTGTAAAATCAGAAAAAGATAAAAACAGTATTTTACATCTGGACTAGGCTACCCTGAATAAATGCATTATAAAAATGGTAAAATCATGACCCCACTGAAAACAAGATATTGCAACTAATCTGGGACATCCTAGTAAATACAGTGCAAAAATGTGTAAAATGAAGATCTCTGTAAGAATGAGAAGTAGCATCTCCCCTGTGCTATCCAGGATACAAAATATAGGATAAGAAATATTTAAAGGAAATCTACTGTAAACTGAACTTTACTGTGTTCCACTTAACCAAGACTGGCAAACGGTTTCTTTATTGTTTTATAACACAGTACTGTAGATTGCAGTATTTATTTTGAATGTTGTAGCCATGAGAATATGTGTGTGTGTGTGTCTGCTGTAGATAATAAACCATGTCTGAGACAGTACTTATCAGAAAGTGTCTTAAGAGGTTAGAAAAACTGTAAATCTTTTTTAGAGATTCTTTGCTGAAAAAGGGTGACATTTATGAGGTATGAATCTTTGTTAAAAGAGAATACCTGCCCAACTGAAACTAGTAGCAAGAGGGGGAGGTAGATATTGCTGCCATCTGAGAGACCTGGGTCACCCAATACCATGACTAGGATCTTACGATCCTGGGTTAAAAGATGTCCACAGAGACTGGGAGGGGAGAAGGGCTGGAAGTGAGGCTATTTATGTCAGGGAGGGGATACTGTGCACCAGGGAGGAGGGGGATGAGGGGAGGCCAGAAGTCATATGAGTATGGCTCCAAAGCACCAAACGTAAGATGCTCAGGATGAGGGTGGTTTATAGGCCACCCTCACAGAGCGAGTAGGTGGATAGGGAGCTGGAGGAGCAAATCAGGAAGGTCAGTGGCAAAGTAAATGCAGTTATAGTGGGAGATTTCAACCTACCTGGGGTTGACTGGCAGACAGTAACTACAGCACACGCCAGAGGACAGGTGCTACTGGAAGCTATCCAAGACAGCTACCCAGTGCAAGGGGTGATGGAACCTACTAGAGAGGGGAACATACTGGATTTGGTGCTAACAAATGGTGATCAAGTCTAGGATGTGGTAGTACAGGAACCTCTAGCAGAAAGCGACCACCGCTCAGTGTGGTTCCTCCTCAACACAGGGAGGGAGTCGGCTAAGACCTGGACAAGAGTGCTGAACTTCAGAAAGGCAGATTTTACCAGAATAGGCAGCATCCTAGAGGGGTATTTAGTTAAAATTAACCCAGTGATGGATGCCAAACAGAAGTTGGCAGAAGGGGCTGAATGAAGCCACTTGAATATGTTCAAATCTCAGAGTAAGCAGCCCAGGTCCAAAAAAACTAGCTGGCTCAGCAAGAAAGTGGAGTGGAAGGTGAGGGAAAACAGATTGGCCTTCATTAAGTTCAAAAAGTCAGAGCGTGAGGAGGATAGAGAGGTGTTCACAAAGGCATCTAGGGAGGTGACCTGGTCAGTCAGGGCAGCCAAGGCAGCAAAGGAGCTGAAGTTGACCTAGGGGATCAGAGTGGGGCAAAAGGGGTAATTTAAATACATAAGGGAAAAGAGGAGTTGTAGAGATGACAATGTTAGAATCAAGAGGGATGGGGGATAGGTTGAACACAGGGAAGAACAGGCAGAGGCACTCAATGAGTACTTCTGCTCGGTGTTCATAAAATAAAGGGATGGCCCAATACTGCATGGGAATGGGGGCAAGGGTGAAGGGGAGGAAGAGATAACAGATAGGGTCATCCAAGATGATAGAGTTCTGAAGAGCCTTAAGGCCTTGCAGGTGGACAAGGATCCAGGACCAGACGGTGTACACACAAGGGTCCTGAAGCAACTGGCGGAGGTGTTGGCAGGCCCTCTGTCAGACCTCTTCAACACCTTCTTGGAGACAAGGAAGGTACCCAGGGACTGGAGGATGGTTCACATGGTGCCTTTTCACAAGAGTGGACCCAAGGACCAACCGGGGAACTACAGAACAGCAAGCTTGAGTTCCATAGTGGGTAAGTTGATGGAGACCATTCTAAAGGACAGGTTGATAACCTTTCTCGATAGTAATGGTCTACAGAATGAGAGACAGCATTGGTTTGTCTTGGGAAGATTGGGCCAAACTAGTCTGATCCACTTCTTTGACTGGGTCACTAGGATGTTGACGAAGGCCAGGCTGTGGGTGTCCTGCACCCAGACTTCAGCAAGACTTTCGACTTGGTGCCCCACAGGAGGTTAATGAGCAAGCTGAGGGACATGGGAGTGTGGGAGAAACTGGTGGGGTGGGTTGAGAGCTGGTTGCAGGGCAGACAGCAGAGAGTAGTTGTATGGAGGGAGACATCCAAGCCAAGGTCAGTAACAAGTAGGATACCACAGGGTTCAGTGCTGGGCCCTGTTTTGTTCAATGTCTTTGTTGGAGACATTGCGGAAGGGGTCAAGAGTAAGATCAGCCCTTTCGCAGATGACACTAAGATTTGTGCAAAAATGGACAATGAGGAAGGGAGGCAGGCACTCAGGGAGGATCTAGCTAAACTCGAACACTGGTCTAGGAAGTGGCAGTTGGGGTTTAACGCTAAGAAGTGCAAGGTCATGCACTTCGGAGCAAGAAATCCCAGGACCAGCTACTGGCTTGAGGGAGTGTAAGTAACAGCTTCAGAGGAGGAAAGAGACCTTGGAGTAACAGTCACAGGGGACATGAAGGTATCAGCACAGTGTAGGAGGGCAGCAGCAAGGGCAAAGAAGATGTCGAGGTGCATTTCCAAAGGGATCACCTGTAGAAAGGAGGAGGTCATCCTGCCCTTGTATAGATCACTTGTAAAGCCACACCTGGAGTACTATTTGCAGTACTGGTGTCCATACCTCAAAAAGGATGTGATATTACTGGAAGGGGTGCAGTGCAGGGCTACAAAAATGATCATGGGACTGGGGGAGTTGCTGTATGAGGAACGATTGAGAGAACTCAACATGTATTCAGTGGAAGATAGAAGGGAAAGAGGGGACATGATAGAGACCTTCAAGTACTTGAAAGGCATAAACAAAGTCAGAGATGGAGAATTGTTCCGCTTAAAGGGGGGGGGAGGGTCACTAGGGGGCACAGTCTGAAGTTGGAAGGGGGAAGATTCATGAGGGAGATGAGGAGGTATTACTTTACAGAGACAGTGGTGGCGAGATCGAACGCACAGCTGGAGGATTTAATTGAACTGAGGACAGTGGATAGCTTTAAGTGGGGTTGGGATAGAGTCAAGGGCAGGATTAGTACAGACAAGAACACAAGGGGAAGACCAGAGAAGGGGAGGAAGGAAGGGAGGGAGGGGTTTGGGTGGGGCTGGGGCAGCTGTAGTAATATGAAACTAAGAGCTGCACAGTCGGGCAGACTTGATAGACCTGTGGGCCTTTTTCTGCCTGCAATTTCATATGTTCATAAAATGTTTAAATGCTAAGTATTTAAATGTAAAAGTTGTTGCATTTCGAAGGGATAAACAGATCTCCAGTTTAATATTTATTTATTTATTTCAGTACTCAGAAAACCATTTGAGCTCAGAGATCTTTACATAGGTTCCATTTCAGGACATTTCAGCACAACAGATAGCTGAAATTATACAAAGGATTGCAGAAATACAAAGGGAAACAAACAGGATTATGTATCAAACACAGTACACATCACAGGAAAACAGAAAATTTACAGTGCTCAATGGTGAAACCAGTCAGTTGTCAGCAAACAAGAGGTTGTTTGAAGCATTGCTAAGTGTTAAAGAGAAAAGGAAAAAAGGGGGTGAAGAGGAGGAGCCCAAGTGCAATGTGCAAAAGGAGAGCTTAATATCAGTATAGCAGTAGGGATCGGAGGGAGGTAACTAGACTGGAGGCAGAGGGAGAGGGTGCTAGGTGTGTGGGGGGAGCAGGAGGGCCTACTCAGGGGAGAGAGGGAAGGGTTGAGGGGGCAAGGGATGGAAGTAGTGATGGGGGGTGGAAAGGTAGTGCTAGTGATGGCAGGCACATCGAGATTTGTGTATCATAAGGGGCTTCAAGTTCATTTTGAAAGTACCCAGTGTGGGCAGGCGCACAGTGTTTTGCTGGAAGGAGTTGAACCACAGTGGTGCACGGTAAGCAAAGGACCTTTGTCCTTGAGATGTTCGACATTTCGGAGTTAGGAAGGACTGGTGTTCGGAGTTATGGGTATGCTGTGGATTATTGCTGGGAACCAGAAGTTGTTGGACCCCTGGCAGTAACTGACCAAGGCAGATCTTTTTGGCCAGAAGGCAAGATTGATATTTTAGTCAGCCATTGAGTGTGAGCCAGTGTGCCCTGGCAAAGTGATCACAGGTGTGAGTCAGTCAGTGCGCACCTAAGGTGAGCCAGCAGGCTTTGTTGAGTGCAGTTTGTATGCACTGGACAGCAGTACCTGTGGCAGAACCATATATAGGCAGCCCATAGTCCACCAGGGAACCCTTCGAACTATGAACTGCTATGCTGAGAACTTCAGAGAAGAGGCTATGCTTGTGACGATAAAGTAGCCCTATGCCCTTGTTGATTGCTTTGGCCGTGTTGTCAATTGGAGAGTATAGGACAGCAAGTTGTCAATAGTGATACCGAGGTATTTAAAGTGTTGAACAAGTTCAAGGGAAACTCCACCACTATTGCATATTGATAGTGGGTAGTTTTTGTGTTTGTTTAGAGAGCTGTAAAACAGCATGATTTTTGTTTTCTTGTAGTTCATTATCAATTTATGATCTTTGAACCACGTCTCTACACTAGTGAAGTCGCTCTGTAGTTGCCGCTCAGTAGGCAACCAATATTTAACAAACTGTTTCAGTCTCCAAATGGCCATCTGATAAGCAGCTTGGAGTTCTGTCTACAACATTTTAAAAAGGAAAAAGGCAGGGACACTGGTTTACCGGGATTGAGAAAGGGCATATTCCATTTTGCACATTGTAAAAAATGGTATTGTCTGCTAAGCCAAAATCCGGTTTTACCGGTATTTAGTTCTCTGTACTTTATTTAACAATTTTGAACTCTGCTAACATGCATTTTAGCAATTTTGACCTCCACTGTTGCACATCCTTTCATCCTTGTACCAATTTAAAATTATTTTAGGTGCAAGATGTGATGGCAGCAGCAGCACTACAGCCCCCATCCCTAAGGTGTGATGGAAGCAGCACTATGGTCCCAGTGGAAATGATAGAAAGTATACTTAGAATGGCAGATAAAGGGGAGATATTGCTGATGGGTGACCTGAATATGCCAAATGTTAGCTGGAGTGCAGTTGCAGCAGCCACTTCTAAGAGTGGGGTTATTCTAGATACCCTACAGGGGGCATGCCTTAGACAACTAGTATTGGAGCCCACTCGAGAGGGAGCAATCTTAGATCTGGTTCTCTCAAATGGAGATGAAGAGAGGATCACAGATGTAGAAGTGGGTAGCCATCTGGGAACTAGCGACCATCGAACAGTATGGTTCACAATAAACACAGCAATAGAGTCAAGTCATACAAAGACAAAGGTACTGGATTTTAGGAGGGCTGACTTTGCCAAAATGGGTGAGTGCCTAAGGAATGCACTAGCAAATGGGCAGGAAGGAGGGGTGGAAGAACAATGGGGAATAATAAAAACTGCCATCACAGAGGTAAAAAGCCTTCATGTAAAGCAAATAAACAAAATGAAACGAGGTAAGAAACCACTATGGTTCTCAAAGGAAGTGGCAGTGAAGGTTCAAGAGAAAAGAAAGCATTCAGGAAGTACAAGGAATCACAGAAGGAACAGGACAGAGAACTGTATCAGTTAAAGCAAAGGAAGCTGGAAAGGCAGTCAGAACAGCAAAGGCCCAAACCGAGGAAAGATAGCCAACTCAGTTAAGAAGGGGATAAAACCTTTTATAGGTACATCAGGGGAATGACAAGACCAAGGGAGGGATAGTGAGGCTTAATAAAGGGGAAGGAGGGTAGGCAGAGGGTGACTGTGAAAAGGCAGAGATACTCAACAAATATTTTTGCTCAGTATTTACAAAGGAAGAGGGGAAGGTACCTTAAACAAACAGTAGAAACACTCTGGATACAGAAGTTGATACCAGCCCATTTACAGAAGAAAGGATTCTGAAAGAGCTCTTAAAACTGAAGGTGGACAAAGCAATGGGGCCTGATGGGATTCATCCCAGAATTCTAAAAGAACTAAGGGTAGAACTAGTGACACCACTGACTACCCTCTTTAACAAATCATGGGAGGATGGGGTGGTACCTGAGGACTGGAGCAGGGCAGATGTGATTCCTTTCACAAAAGTGGGAGCAAGGCAGAAGCAGGAAACTACAGACCTGTTAGTTTAACCTCAGTGGTAGGGAAAAGGATGGAATCACTTCTGAAGGAAAGAATTGTTGAGTATCTAGAGGCCAGAGGGGCACAGGACCCAAGGCAGCATGGATTCACAGCGGGGAAGATCATGCCAGACAAATCTGATAGATTTCTTTGACTGGGTGACCAAAGTAGCTGATCAGGGAGGGGCTGTGGACATGGTCTACCTAGACTTTAGCAAGACATTTGACACAGTCCCACACAAAAGATTAATATACAAGTTAGCCAGCCTGGGAGTGGGTCCCAAGATGACAGCCTGGGTAAAGAATTGGCTGGAGAATAGGACACAGAGAGTAATAGTAAATGGAGTCCACTCTGAAAAAAGGGGGGTTAGTAGTGGGGTACCGCAGGGTTCAGTATTAGGACCAGTCCTCTTCAATGTCTTTATAAGCGACATTGCAGAGGGACTGGAAGGAAAAGTATGTCTCTTTGCAGATGACACAAAGATCTGCAACAGAGTTGATGCACAAGGTGGGGTGGAAAGGATGAGAAGGGACTTGGCAAGGTTAGAGGAATGGTCAAATGTATGGCAGCTTAGATTCAATGCTAAGAAGTAAGGTAATGCACCTGGGAAACAAAACCCAGGGAAGAGTACACAATGGGGGTGAGATACTAACAACAAAATGGAAAGGGACCTGGGGGTAGTCATATCAGATGACCTAAAGGTGGGCAAGCAATGTGAGAGGGCAGCAAGGAGGGCTGGGGGAATACTGGGATGCATAGGGAGAGGCATCACCAGTAGAAAACAAGAAGTTATTATCCCTCTGTACAGACAGCTAGTGAGACCACATCTGGAGTACTGCGTGCAGTTCTGGAGACCCAATCTCCGCAAAGACATAGACAGGATGGAAGCTGTCCAGAGGAGGGCAACTAAAATGGTGCAGGGTCTGCACCGGAAGACATATGAAGAGACTAAGGAGCTTAATATGTATAGCCTCGAGGAAAGGAGGAGAGGGGACATGATAGAAACTTTCAAGTACCTCAAGGGAATCAACAAGGTCCAAGAGGGTAGCATCTTTCAAAAAGAGGTGTGCAAGAACAAGGGGCACAATTTGAAGATAGAAGGGGGCGGCTCAGAGGTAATTTAAGAAGTATTTTTCACAGAAGGGTTGTGGATGTATGGAGCGGCCTTCCAGAGGAGGTTGTGGAGTCAAAAACAGTGGTGGAATTCAAGCATGCATGGGACAGTCATAAGGCAATTCTAGGGGTGGGGCTAGGAAGAAGTAGGCTGCTGGTTAACTAGGATCTGCAGCTTATCCATCAGGTAGGGAAATGGGCAGACTGGGTGGGCCAAGCAGTCCTTATCTGCCATCAAATTCTATGTTTCTATGTTTCTATCCCTCAGGTGCAATGGCAGCACCAACAGCACTACGGCCCCCAACCCTCTGGTGTGATGACAGCAGCAACAGTACTATGACCTCCCTTCCTCCCTCAGGTGTGACGGAAGCAGTAGCACTGTGCCCCCCATCCCTCAGGTGTGATGGTAGCAGTACTACATTCCCCATCCACCAGTGGTGATGGCAGAATCACTACAGCCCCCAGCCCTTCAGTGTGATGGTAGCAGTACTACATTCCCCATCCACCAGTGGTGATGGCAGAATCACTACAGCCCCCAGCCCTTCAGTGTGATGGTAGCAGTACTACATTCCCCATCCACCAGTGGTGATGGCAGAATCACTACAGCCCCCAGCCCTTCAGTGTGATGGCAGTAGCAACAATGCATTCCACATCCCTCTGCGGCGATGGCAGTAGTGACAGCACTATGATCCCCTTTCTTCAACACCCACATACCACATGCACAAGTTACAAATGACTTGGTCTCTTTGCTTGTTAGAACTCAGATGTGAATTCATCTGAGCCATCACCGCTAAGGTGGACTACCTCTGTTTTTTCCTATCTATAATTTAACTGCCTTAATTGGATTTCTCCCTGTGACACTGCTGACCAGGGTTAGGGAACAGACTTGGGTGTTGGAGGGCCAGCTGGTGGGTGAAGGCTTGATTGTCCAATGACCACTCACCTTCTCCTGGGAGGAGGGTGGGTTCATGGCTCAGCATTTGCTGGCTCCTGGTGGAGGCCAGAGCATGACAACATGTCTGCCCTCACTGCAGGAGGGAGGCGTGATGTCACGTTGGCTTGTGCCTTGACATCATGTGGCCTGCCACACTCCCAAGAAAATGGGAAAACACCCGCTGGCCAACCAAAGGATGGCTGTTGGTCCCACCAGAAGCCACAGACATGTGTCCGTTCTGACCCCTGCCATGCTCAGGATACACAGGAAGCTCTTCAGGGCAATTCTCCTCCCCTGGTAGCCTCCCTCAGGGGTTGGGGCCCACTCAATGAAAGGTTACTTTGGGTTACCTGGTAGCACAGCAGTAAGGGGCAGTGGATGGTGGTCAGGACTCAACAGCGGAGGTAGGGGGCCTTGGCAGGCCTGAAGGAGTGGATGACCAGGGGGTAGGAGGAGAAAAAAAATGCTTGAATTTGCTTCTTTGAAATAAAGCGTCTTCACCTAAAAAATCTAAAAGTGATTAGTGGAGGACCTTCAAATGGATGCATGCATCTCCCAGACATGTGGATGCTTTTTTATTAATTGGTGTCCTTGAAAAGGGTGTCTTCCAGTTTTCATGTCTTTGTTAAGAAGTGAATTGAGCACCACTCTGCCCACCAGCATCATACAGCCCTTGTGGTCTTACCTTCTGAATGCCATTGACTGTGCTTTCAAAATCCACTGGCCAAACATAAGTACTCTTAAATGCTTAACATAAGTACTAAAGCAGTTTCTTCTTTGTGAACATACTTTCATTCAGGCTGGTTTTCATTCAAACAACTGAGGATTTTGGATGGCCCTACTGATTACAGTATAAACCTGAATAAGCTAGTTGGTAACAGTGATCCTGCATTTAGAAATCTACAACCTAGATGCTTATATGCAAAGAATACAATAAACACCTAAATTAATATCTAAAAACAAGCTTATAAAGCACATAAAATGTATCTGAACATCTACCTTTACCTATACAAAATCATTGCAGCCCAAGTAAAACTCAGGTAAATTACATGGTACCCTGACTACTGTTCTATGATGTAGTAAACATATATTGGTATTTTTTTTATATTCTTTGTAAAGCAGGTAAGGCCCACTAGGCTGAACTGTCTGGTTTTAGGAGTGACCTAGAAGCACTGGGGAGGTTAAGTGGCTTGCTTGGAGTCACACAGTATGCAAGTGGAGGTTCTGGGACTCAACCCCAAGTCTACTGGATGTACCCAGTCAAATCACTGTTTGTAACTCTAACCACTAGGCATAGGTGGTTAAACTGAATGGCTGATTACAACAAAGCAGTGTGGGTGATTTCCTTACTGAATCTATATGCAGCAAAGCAGAAAGAATGCAAAACACAGCAGCATTCATTTTAGGATGCTGAAATCTGGGTCGGCCCACTGTCACTGTGGTAGCACTATTGCTTGCAATGCCAGTGATCCAGGATCAGAAGTAAACTCGGGTTGCTGGAGGTCTGGCCAAGGGAGTAGGATTGAGTACCCAGGGGACTGCTCTCCTCCTCCAGGGAGGGTGGGCTGCAGGTCCTGCTGCTTTACCACCACCTGTGTGACCATGGGTGGTGGTGCAATGGTGCTGCAGAGTGATCAGAAGGGGAGGACGCCAGCCAGGATCTGGAGCAGTGGCATGTCTCTATGTGACCTACCTCCTTGGATCTCCTCCAGTGCAGATGCCCTCAGGGACAGAGACCAGAAAACCAGGAACAATCACCCCACATCGGCCACTGGCAGAAGGAACTCAGGAGCCCCAGACTTCATAACCAGGCTCCATGAGGGACCCGCTGGGCTGCCCAACACACTAAGAGAGTGTGGAGAGGTGACCTGGGGTCCCCTCCCTTCTCAGCGGGGGAAGGGGTTACAATCCAGGCAGGATAGAGGCAGGCCCACAGGAGCTCCTGAGCATTACCTGGGGGTGAAGCTATGGGATACCCAGCCTAGGGATCTCTTAAAAGTGGAGACTGATGCTGTGAGAAGAGGACATAGAAAGAGAAAATAAAAAAAAATTTAAAAGATGCTTAAATCTTAGAGATTCTGTGCAGTGACATGCAATTTCCGTGAGGCACCGGTGCAAGAATTCAAAATCCGCAAACCAAGCAGGATTCTGTGGTTGTTACTGGTGTTACCAGTAAAAATGGAAAAGCAGGGTCCCTGAAAAAAGGGAGTATTTAACTGTCATAGTGATTTGCAGTTATGGAAGGATACACTGAAAAGTACTAAAAAATGTGTTCCACGGTATGCCAGTTTTTCTAGCTAAAGCAAGATGACTGTAGGCTCCACCCACAGCCATAAAAATCAGTCGCAAATGCATCTCCAAGTGAGCTTCACTAACCTTAGATGCTCCCAAACCAACAGTCGCCCAGTCCCTTTCCTATACTTACCTCCCACTGACCCAGCTTACAGCTTCTGAATCCATGGTAGAAAGCACGTTACATGAGTAAACATAACATGCATTTTCATTCTCAGTACATATAATCCCACTTAACTGCATGCATACATAAAACACAGAAAGTAAATAGTCAGGTTTTTTCTTTTTTCATGTAGATTTTTCAGCATTTTCTCCCATTTTCTCCCTGTCCGGTGCCCTCAGGCATGCATGCGCATTTGAGGCACCGTGTCTGCGCCTCGGGCACCCTCCCGCTTCCTGCTGCTCCTCAGGCCGATGTAGCCACCAGGCTTCCACCCAGTGGAAGCAGAACTATGGTGGTGGGGGTGACGACACCCGGGAGAGGACAGCTGCCTTTCAGCTTCTCAAAACTGCTCCCCCCTTCCCCATCACTGTTACGGCTCTCTGACAATCTGAGGTCATTCCTGAACCTGGGTCACCATTACTGGGCCGGCATACTAAATAGTCAGGTTTCAAATGGGCTCTACATTATATTCCCATTTTTTACTTTCTGATTTTTTAACAGTAATTCATATTGCTCAACAGGCAAGCAAGGCTACCTGATGGTTAATTCATTATAATATGACAAAACTTAGGTTATATAGTCACAGAATTCTTCTTTGCTTGTGTTGCTTCCCTGCCTACTTCCTCTGTCTACATTAATGCTGGCTGTTTGTATTATTCCCTGGGGGAGGTTCCCTCTCCAATATTGTGAATGCACATGTTGGCTTGCACTGATAACATTCTTGAATATGGACTAGTACTTCTTTTGCTATCTTATAGGTACATACCCTCCAATTAATCTAATTCCAAATGCCCTACCTTATCTTCTGCCTAGGTGGTTGTCTCCTATTACACCCCATCCTGCCTCCTATCCCCTGCCTCTACCTTTTTCTCTGCTACTATCCTCATTACACACTGACCCCCTATCCTCTCCCTTCCTATTTTGTCCCACTTTGAAACTCGTTTTGCTCCTGGTACCATCCTTAACCATGAACTGCTCCCCCTCCTCCAGTCTTTACATACATCCATTCTCTGTTGCTCTAGCCCCCCAATCTTCTCTGCTGTTCAAAAGCAGGGACACTTACTGCCTCCTCCATCCTCCTCCTTATACTATTACTAGCAGGAGTTGTAGAATTGAACCCCAGGCCCCCCTCTCCCTCCCCTCACTAAAGGGGCTTCATTTTTTTCCATTTCAATGCTAGGAGTCTGCCCCAAATCTGGACCTACTGAAAGTCTGAACAGCCCAGCACTTACCTGATGTCTTATGTATATCAGAAACCTGACTTTCTGCTAACATCCCTGACTCCTCCCTTGCCATTCCCGACTTCATGCTCTTCCACCAGGACTGTGGCAAGAGGGGTGGAGGTGTGGCCTTCCATGTTCACCAATCCGTATCATGCTCCACCGCCATTTAGGGAAGTTCTGCCATCCTCCCACAAACTCATCCTCGCCCACCTCTCCCTTCCTGCGACTCTGCCTATTTTTATCATAGTGCTTTATGCTTCTCCTAGGTTGGCCCCTAACTCACTGGTCTCATGCACATCCTCTCTAGGCCCCCTCTCTGCCTCCAATGAACTAATTATTGTGGGGAATTTCAACCTAGACTGGCTCTTTCCTTCATCTAAGTCTTCCCTCCCCAAATAGAATCACTCAATCTCACACAGCTGATTTCTGAACCTACTCCATATACTCCCCATTCCCCCAAAACACTCCCCACTAGACTGGATTCTCACCTCTCACTCACACCATATCCTGTCTGCTGGAGTTTTACCCAATGCTTTAAGTGACCACTGCATTACCTTCTGTATGAGGAAAATTCACCTTCCATCCTTCCCAAGTCTGACCCAAAATATGTTCAGTTCTGTTTACTGCATTCACTGGACCCTGCTGTCCTTCTTTGAGATCTTACGCATGATAACTGGGCCCCCTTCTTCTCTACCACCAATATTGACTCGGCCTCTCCCAGTGCACCTACAGTATATCTTCACCCGTATCTGGAACCTTCACATCTCCTTAGTTACTGCAAGAGTTATGCACTTGCACAATCCCTGGATTTCCACTAATCTGATTGCTATGTGCAAATCCAGGGATAGGGCCTGGTTTCGATTTAAGTCCACCCGATCCCCTTCTTATCATCAGTTCTACAAAACTCTTAGAAGTGCCTACACCAAGGCAATCCATCTTGCAAAAGCTGAGCACTTCAAAAATACATTCATACCCAGTTCAGCTCGATTTACCTATAGTGAGGCAACATCCACCTCGCCGACATCCCTGACAGCGATAGCCACAATGCCAAGTGTCAGCATTGCACTATCAGGGATGTCTCAGTGTTGTCATCGGGGGGCTACACCCACAAACCCCCCACACCCCCTGGTCTCTATAGATACAACTCCAAGTTGGAGTTGTCTTGGGGGAGGGGGCGAAACACTGGGTGATGCAGTCCCAGTGCCAGCGGAGACCATTACGGCGACCCAAGGTTTTTGTTCTAATCCTGTCACTGTGGTGGTCTTCATTCTTGTGGTTTCACCATGCAGTTGACATGCCTTTCAGCTCACTCTCCTCTTTCTGGAAAGTTATAAATTCCTTACTTAACCTCCAGCATCTCTTGGCTCCACCAGTACTAAATGTAAATGGCTCTCACATCTCTGACCCACCCTCCATTGCAGAAATTTTCAACAAATTTTTTACCTCCTGCGCGCTCCCAGATCCTCCTTCACCTGACACCACAAACTCACCCCCTTCCCTCTCAACTGAAGGCTTCTGTTTCCCCGGTTTCTACCCCAGAAGTTTATCATGCATTGCTCGCTCTAGATCCCACCAAATCCAGTCCCAATAGCCTCCATCCCAAACTTCTTCACCTGTTGATGCCAGCTATAGCTTCTTTCCTAGCTGATCTTTTCAATCTCTCCTTCTCCTCCTGTACTGTGCTCCTTGGCTGGTAGACAGCCAGGGTTCTACCCCTTCATAAAGATGACGACCTAGAGCTGTGCAGAATGAAAAAATTCCAGATCTGTGGCATTTCAAAGAAATTTTATGAAATTCCATGAAACATCATGGAATTTTGTTGGAATTTTACAGAATTAACAAAAATTAACAATTTGGTCATAATGCCACTGTCTATTGAGCTAGAGCTCTACAATTTGGCAAACATACTTCTTGGAGTTCTAGTGATGTGCCAGATATCATGAGATTAGAATGGATTGTCTTAAAATTATAAGTGCTAAAAATCTGTCATTTTATTTCTGGTGGGAAATTCCATGAACATTTTTATCTGCATATATCTCAGTCATCTATTGGGCCAGAGATCTGAAATTTGGAATGATCTCTTGCTGATAGAAGTTCTAACAATGTACCACATTTCATGACATTAGATTGCATTGTCTCAAAATTATATGTACTCAAAATATGTCATATTATTTTTTTTGGGAGTGGGACTTCATGAAAAACGTTTTCTTCATAAACCTCATTCCTTCTATTGAGCCAGAGATCTTAAATTTAGCATGATTACTTAAACATAGGTGTTCTAAAAATGTACCAAATTTCATGACATTAGCATGCATCATCTCAAAAGTATATTTGCTCAAAGTCTTTCATTTTTTTTTTTGCAGGATATTTCATGAAAAAGTTTACCTGCATATAACTCAGGCAGCTTTGGAGATACACATCTGCAAATTAGCACACATAACTTTTTTGTATTAGTTATAGAATTCTCTAAATATGAAGAGAATTGGATTAGAGATTTTTAAGTTACTGGGGTTCATACTCTTACTATGTAAATATTTGCAACATTTTGTGAAAACTCAAAACTGTGGATGTTTGTAACTTCTCTGTTCTTGTGGCATAGACTTAACATTTGACATGCATATCCAAAGTCAGTATATCCTGCAGTCTAACACAACTAGATAAACTGGATTTAGCAATTTTACGTTTACAGTGGAAGAAAAAAAAATAATTGTTAACATTTTCTCAAATATTTATGGCAGCATATAGATGAAGTATCCAGAAATATTGTGCATATTCAACATTCACAATGCATGTATCACTACTGCATTTGGTAAGCTGGGCTGAGCTTTTTGCAGCCCTGCTGTTCCTCTCTGGGTGACTATTTTGTCCCCCACTTTCTCCTTAGCATAGCCAGATTAACTCAGTAAAACTACTGATCCCACTGATATCCTCTTTGCTCTTTACAATGATAAAATCCCTGAAAATGAGTCACTTTCTCATTTTCCTATCAACCTATCCTGTCGGAACAGCGAGAATATTTCCTTATTGATGCCCCAGGCAGTGTCTTCCCCCCACTGCAGCATTTTGAGTACCTCTAAGTCCTAGACCTGCATGTACATCAGACTCCCTGCAGTATCAATTTACTGGGTATGATCCTTATATATTCTGCATTCAGGTTGGAATTGTTGACACTCTGTTCTGCCTTACTCCAACTGAGGGTCTACCACTGGTGAGCTAACCAGCTCAGCTGACCATTTCTTACTAAAACTCTGCATCTAACTCCTGAACCTAATGACCCCCTGCACTACCTGCCTCTCGTACCCCATCCTTTAATTTGAATCCCCCTGATAAGGCGGAGTGAAATTAGCAACTTTCAATTTTTAGGAATTTTCATGAAATTCTACAATTTTCATAAAGACTCATAGAATTGGACTTTAAATACAGATGTTATTTTATAATTTCTGGCAGCAAGCAATTAATAAAATTGACACACACAGTCTCCTTGTAAAGTGTAAGAACCTGCCAAATTTTAATAGAATTCTATTCTCTAGTTTTAAAGTTTCAGGGGTTTGTAAATTTGCAATTTACATTCCTATACAATTTAAATTTTAAAATGTTGTAAAGTTTGACTACTTTTAATTCAGTCTAATTTAAAACTGTAAATATGAGCTTTGTCAAAAATGACTATGCTGAATAGTAGCTTAAATATTTCAAATCTTCTTAAATTTGGATATATTGTTTTAAAATTAGAGGGAAACAACTGGAATATAAATCTTGGCAACATGTTTGGCAGACTATAGCTCAGTCCCATTTGATGCTAGAAATTAGAAATTATGTACATATATAAATGTGGTAATAGCCTGTATACCTGTAACATTTTATAAAAGTTCAATGAATACTATCAAAATTACACTAAAAGAACAGAAATCTAAATGTTGGCAAAATGTGGCTACTTATAAAAGCCCTCAATGAAGCTTGAGACTTACAATGTGATGCACATACTTGGGTTGTAAGTTTCTCTAAATTCTGAAACTGTGCAGAAATTTGAATAAGTAATTTTAAAATTGTGTCAATACAACTGAAAATTAAATGTGATTTAAATGTCTGGCCATGCACAACTCTGCCCTCTTTAAACATATAACCCTACTGTTTGATACACCTATGTAAGCCACTACTAACTGTCTGTGTACCAAATTTGGTGTCAATCAGATGCATATTTTTAGAATGAGAGAAAAATAACTGAAACTTAACATATGGAAATGTTCCACAGAATTTTCATGCAAATTCCACAAAATTTCATGGAATCAGAATGGTAATTCCATGGGCATTCAGCAGGCAGAATTTTATATTCTGCTCAGCTCTAGTGGCGATCCAGATCTAGCAACTGCTGGTCTTTTTCCCTTTTCCCATCTCTGGCCTAACTGCAAGAGTCTCTCACCTACACTAGACTCGGAGGGGCCTGATTCTCAAAGCCCAAAGTAGGATGCAAGGTGCCTACTCCAAACATATATAGTGCAAGATGCACCTTGCATCCAAAAATGCCCCTCGAAGTTTCAGAAAGGCAGCCTGCATCAACCGCAGGATGCCTGCCCCAAACGGGGCTTGCGTCATCCCTGTGCCCAGAAATGGGCTGCGACAAGGCGCTAGGGGGCCTGAGGCAGGCGTAAGCTGCCACAGCCCCAGACCTGCAGTTCACAGATATCTCCCAGAAGGAGAAATTTTAAGTACCCTTTGACTAGCCAGGGCTGGTTTAAGGAGACTTAGAAAATTCTCCCCTTGAAGAGATGCAGGTAGCAACAGTGCATCTTGTTCCCCCTCCCCATGCCCCAGTGTGCCCCACTGTTAAATATTATAGCTGAATCCCCTGCCCGATGCATGGTGTGCCCCACCTTTACAATTACATTGCTGAATCCCCTGCCTGACACCTGTGTCCCACAATTACAATTATATTGCTGAATCTCCCACTCAATCCCTGATGTTCCCCACTTGTAATATATATTTATAAAATGGAGATAACAATATCCTAGAAATCTTAACTTTTGATTGTATAAAACACATCACATGACCGTGCGTATTTTAGAGTGTGACCACACACCTCAACTTTTAACCCCCTCCAAAACAATTTTATAAGATAGATAAACCACTCTGAGGTGTGCAGTCATGCTCTGATATACGCACACATTGGGTGGTTGACGCACTTAGCCTGCGGCCTCATGCGTAGCAAAACACACCAAGGCATGCGTGTATCAGAGCATGACCGCACACCTCAGAGTGGTTTATCTATTACATACATATATATCAGAATCCCCCACCCAGATCCACCGATGTTCCTGCATTATGACACAGTGCAAGCCCCTCTTATTGGTGGTCCAGTGTCCCTCACCCCCCACTCCAGCCATAGTATCCCCCCATCCCCAGACAGAACTTGGGACTGGCACAGCCCTCCTCACACCTCCACAGCTGGTCCCTGACCGAACTGTCAATGAACGTGTACTGTAATGTGTACATGCTCATTGATTATCAATGAGCTCGTACACTGTACAGTCCACCAGTCATTGACAGTTCAGTTGGGCACTGGCTGCTGAGGTGTGAGGAGGGCTGTGCCAGTTCCTAGCTCTGTCTGGGAATGTGTGTGCACTACCTGCTGAAATGGAGGTGGGGGACACTGGATCACTAATGAGAGGGTTTTTTTATGTGTCATAATGACGGGGACATCAGGGGATCTCGGCAAGAGGATTATGCTACATATATATATCTATATATATAGATATATATATATATATTACAGGTGGAGCACATCAGGGATCAGGCAGGAGATTCAGCAATATAATTGTGATAGTGGGGTACATTGGGCATCGGGGTGGGGGAACAGCTTGCCATTACTGCTAGGGGCTTGTGGCAACCCCTTCCATGCATCATGTGTTTGCAGCAAGGAAGAGGTTATTGCAAGTATGGGAACGTAGGCACCGGGACCCCTCCTGTACCTAAATCAGGTGCAGAGTCCCTGGCACATGGGGCTTTAGTGTAAACTGCTGTTTGCTGCAGCTTGCACTGAATGCAGCTGTCTTTGAGAATTTTATTTATTTAGTTTTTGTTGACCGGGTAAGAACACTAGACAAATTCTGCCTATTTTCAGGCATGACCCGGGGGAGGGGGATACAGATGAATACCAACTGACCTTGAACCAGATTAAGCTGTTGGTGGTATTTTTAGTGAATGAGGGAAATTTGGCCAGGACACCATGGAAATTCCCCTACTCTTTTTCGATAAGTGCTATGGGATCTTTAACATCCACCTGGACTACCACCAATCCAGGCAGATGGGATCTCGGTTTAACGTCTCATCCAAAAGACGGTACCTCAGAAGTGCAGCACCCCTCTCATGCTGCACTACAGTGTCAGTATTGGGATATTAACCCAAGTGCCAGATGTGGGAACTGAACCCACAGTCCTCTGATCTCCCGGCCTCAGAGGCGAGTGTGCTACCTACTGAGCCACTGACACTGACAATTGGGCCCACTGTGTTCTCCTTCTCAGCATCCCTGTCTCTTTACCACACAGTGTTCAGGATAATGCACTCTACCATCTCCTCTCTTTTGCAAGTCACTAATTCAGTCCTTACAGCCGTGGACCAAAGTTATTTATAAAACGGTAGAAAATGTCCTGCATTTTGATTGGCTAAGAGGTACCATTTGCTGTGTCCTTATCAGGATATATACTGGCAACTGGTACTACTTAAGCCAGCCAAAATGCATAACATGGAGATATCAATGCCTACAAATAGTTCTCCCTGGGCAGCTCAAACCTAGCATCTGATGGAACTGTGATGGCTGCACAGGGAGAGCACTGGCAGTAACATAAAGCATTCAATCTGAGCCTTGTCATCCTCTGTAATCCTCCTCCACCCACACTTAAAACTTAAGATACTTAAAAGAACAAGCTGACTGGCCTAATATTTCCATTTCTGTTGCGAAAGGTTTGTGGATGGGCATTGATCCGCAGCTCTCCCATGGACTGTTGCAATTGCAGCTCTGTCAACCACTCAGTTCCTTTGCTCCCCCTATGCCCAGCTTGTTTCCCCAGCAGCATTCCTCCGCCCCCTCGCCAACCATGACCAACTCCTCCAAAAGAAAAGGGTACATCAGCAGCTCCTCTTTATAAAAAAAAAAGAAAGAAAATTGCTGTGAAGAAAAGGTGGGCACACTGCAATACAGTGGCTGAATAGTGACACGCTCACTCCAGACAGTAACACAGCCTTGAAACATGGATAGCAAAAAAAGATGTGCCTTATGTGAGTGAGGGGTTAGGGGGACCTGTATTACCATTTAAAACATAAAACATGACACAATAATGAAATGGCATTGACTTTGTGACAGTGCTATTAGACAAAATCACTAATTAGGGCACTTAACATGGAATACGCTCTCTTCCCGCTCACTGTTAATAAAACTAGATAGACACTTGGCCACTAATAAGAAAACGGAGCCAAACTAAGAAATCTAAAAAAAAACACCTAACTAAAAGCACATTGTGGAGGGTTTTGTATCTGCATGTGTGTTTGGTGGGGGGGGTGCATTTTTAATTAAAGTGTTTACTGTGGGACCCATTTTATAAGCGGAATAAGACACTCCGAAGTGTGGTTTATGGCCTGATAAGAGCACTTCCCATGTGCTAAAGGCACTCGGTGCAAGCACCTTGTGCCTTATTACACACCTGGGGCATGCTCTAGTAAGGAAATAAACCACTCATCGTTGTGTCTTATTCCTTACATAACTGCTGCAGTCTTCAATGACTCTGTTTCCCACCCCCTCCAGATCAACAAGCTTTATTCTCTTGATCTTGCTCCCCTGGCAGTTAGCTAGTTCAACTGCTATCTATGTAATAGACAGCAATCAGTGATGGTGGGTAACTCTTCCCCCCCCTTTTCTACCTGTCCTAGCTGGTGTCCCTCAAGGCTCTATTTTTGGCCCTATTTTATCTTTATAAATGACCTCCCCTCAGTCTGTACAAACTCATCCACACATACAGTATGTATGTAGATTATACTGTTCTCTTCACCTCAGGACCTTCCCTAGCTGATGTTCAGAATCCTCTCCAACAAGACCTAAATAGAGTTCTGTCCTGGTTCCAAGCAAACAGGCTAAAGGTCAATATGGAAAAAACAGTTACTATGACTTTTGGTTCATCACAGAAACTCGCACATTACAAGACCCTCACGGCTTTTGTCATATTGCACAGCAATTCTGTTACATCCTTCAAGTACCTTGGGTTCTGGCTAGATAGTCATCTTGATTACTCTACCCATATAGACTCCATCTGCACTAAACTTTGCCCCAAGCTTGGGGCACACTACCACCATAAGGACTGCCTTGTCCTCCCAACATGTCATGAACTTGTCACCAAAATTATTCTGCCACTGTTCAAGTATGCCAACATAGTCTACTCATCTACCTCTGCTACCTCCCTCCCTCTCCAAGCTTGACACTCTACTAAATGCATTCTGTTGCTTCGCTGCAATGCCCCCCTCACTCACCACTGCACCCTCTATTCCTGTCTCTCTCTCCATCCCGCCTCTTGCTCACAGGAGACTCAATCACTCCCTCCCTCTCCTTCATAGCCAAATTCTGGTTTAATTTGATTCCCCCTGAACTCTCTTCTATTCTGTCCACTGCTGCTCCCTCCTCATATGCCCAATGCACTAGAGACCCTCGCTCCTTCTCACTTCCCCATGCTCACACTACTGCAGGGCAGCCTGCCTTCTCTTATTGGCCCAGGTATTCAAAGGGTTGCGCATGGCGCAACGGTGTTGCACCATGCACAACCCACTGATGCGTCCCAGTGCAATATTGAAAAGGGAAAAGTGCACCACACAAATCCCGATCCACCAAGGCACATCAGTAATGTATGCAGGCACAGGTAGGGGGGCGTGCCAATGCATAAACTGCACAGCCCGATATTCAGCCTGGGCCATGCAGAGTTATGCAGGCGCAACCCCTACCTGTGCCTGCACAAAGTTACACTGAAAAAGGAATAAGCTCTAGGGCCACCCACAGGTGAGCTGCCATATTGCAGGGCGCAACACAGTAGCTGCCACCTGTGGGTGGCCCTCGACTTGTTCCTGCCGCACCTGGCGGTGCCCCCATGCCCGATGCCCAGGCATCAGTATCCCCAAGTCAATATCCCTGCTGGTCCAGTGGACCATGATACTGATGCCTGCGATCAAGCTACTGGGGTTATGCCCGCAATCGGGCCGGGGCGGATACAGTTACACCCACGATCGGGCTACTCGGGGAAATACAGTTATGCCTGCGATTGGGCTAATCGTGGTCCACTGGACCACCAGGGATTGGAGGCATTCATTGTCCCTTATGGGACGTCCCACAATCGGGCTGCAGGGGGCGTCAGTCCTCGACGGCTGCTGCCTAGCAGGGTGCCAGGCGCAAGTCATCGGGGACTGGTGCACCTTCATGCTAATGGCATGCAAATGGGGCTGTAATCAGATGCAAATGGCCCCCAGTGCACCTTGCATAAATGATGACCTCATTTGCATGTCACCCTTTGAATATTTCAGGTGCTGTGTATGGCTCAATGGAACTTGCGCCACCGCATTTCAATGCTCCACTCTGACCACTTGCGCTGGTGTAGTTCCAATGCGCCATGCACAGTGGGGGTGGCCTTGAGGCGATATTCAAGCAATTGTGCCGTAGCACAACCTCCATTGAATATCACCTGGCCACACCCCCAGAACTATTTTGAGCGGGCGCATTGCTTTATGCCACAAACTGGTGCAGTTTGAATATCTGGGCCATTGTCTTTTCCTGCTCTGGAACCAGCTCCCTCCTAATCACCATAAAATTCCTCTTTTCTCTTCACTCAAGTGTCTTGTTCATCTTCATAATATCCTCCCTTGCTCCTGCCTCCCTTCCTTCTCCAGCCCTCCCTATTGCTCTTTTTATGTCTTAGCCTTCCCTCACTTCTTTTCCCCTATCATCTTGCTCAGCTTTCCCCATATGTGCACCCTTCCTGTCTCAGGTTTTTTTCTTGTTATGCACTTATATTTTACTGTGTCTGATATTTTAGCTGGTAATCACTTTAGCTTCAGTCTAAACCAGCTACCTTCTGTTTACCTTGGAATTTTACTCTCTACTGCCTGTTCCTATTTTTCTTTTTTTTGCCATCTGTTTATGCACCTTCACTCCTCCCCTGATCCCATTCTGGCCACCCCCTTCCCGGCCCCCAGTGACCTGGACTTATCTTCCACTGTCTCTTGTGTCCAGCAGGTGCCTGGTCACTGGTGGAAGCCTTTGAGGGGGACCAGACATTATCCGTCGGGGGGCATTTTCATGTTTTCTTCCCCTTACTCCCGGGGCCCTGAGCGCAGAGGTGCATGTGCATGCAGGTGCATATGCACCCTGACACCCAAGTAACAGACCTATCCTCCCTCCTGGCCTAGTGTCTGGCGCCTTCTTGGACTGTGCTGCCCCACAGCCTCCATCATGAGGCAAGCAAGAGCCAAGAGAAATCCACATTCCTTCCTCAGTAGCTCGATCCAGCTCCAAGCCCCTCTCCACTGACCTCCAGTGGCCAGAGCTCCCTCCAGAACATGAGTCACTGGCGTAGCGTGAGGTAAGGCATCCAGTGCCTCTGCTCCTTGCACCACTGGGCCTGTACTTGTCTACTGTGATGATGCTCCCCGGCCCCCAGGACACACCTGGAAATGAGCCTTGGCACAGTGTGCCTCTCCCAGTTAACACATTTTAAATAAGTAAATACACACCATGTAAAACACAATGTAAGGAAAATAAGTTAACAATAAAATAGAAGATGAAAACAATTGAAATAGGACACATTTTAAAACAGGCGATTCAAGTAGAACTTATAACAGCAGTCCAGCAGCTCATAGCCGCAGGGAAACAGGGAAGAAATCATGCTTTAAGCTTCAGCTATAGTAGGATCAGTAAAGGCACTTCACACTTAGTACCAATTCAGCTGGCCTGCAGGCAAAGTGGTAGCACAATCAGCTCCAGTGCTAACTACTAGTGTTCAGGAGTGAATGTGGGGTGTCAGAGGATCAGTCGGGGGAGGGGTAGGATGAGCATCCCACTGACAGCTCTCCTCTGGGGGGGAGGGTTCTGGTTCCCCAGCAAATCAGCAACACCCATTGGAAGCAGGGAGTGCAACAGTCGGGGTCAGTCTTAAGTAGGGAGGTGATGGCAGATGTCTGTAGGTTTGGTGTGGGAGAATGCCCATCCTGTGCTGATGTCATTGCACATCTGCACCTCTGGGGGAACAGTCAAGGAAAAACCTTCTGGGCCAGCAGCACTTTGATGCCTCCAGACCTCTGCCTGAATGACACCCCAGGAGCTAGCTTATGCTGGGGCTTCTGGTGGATTTCGGTCTCTCCCCCTTCCCCCCAAGGGGTAGCCCCACTGCAGAGGGAAAGCTCTGGGTCCCCCCAGTCTGGAGCAGCCTGGCTGGGGATGTCAGGTGTGAGTTCTGGGTGCTAAGAGATGGTAAATCTCCCACCCGCTCCATGGTGCAGAAAATATGAAAAAAAACAAAAAACGCTCACCACCAAATCAAACAGTTTTAAAGGAGAATTGTAGCAAACGATTCACTCCCCATAAAGCGTACCCTCCGGTTTAGCTTTAGCCCACAAAAGCTGCATTTTTCTTGCACCACAAGGGAATTCAGTTTATTTTGTAAAAGTCCATGAACTAGAAGTATGGCCGGTGCTGGGGGTTCCAATAAGTGCAATAGTGCAATAGTGCACCACTGCTCTGCTCACTTCAATACAAGGGAGTTATATGGCAGGTTTATGGCCCCTTGGGATCTCCATCTTAAAAAGGTGTACTGCTCTTCTTTTTCCTATAGTACCTGCTGTCCCATGCAACAGTGATACATCCAGGACCACTGATTCAGCAAGTACTAGAGACAGGAACCTGATTTTCAAATCTCCACTAAATAGCTCCAGTTCAGAATTTTTGTTTTCTATGTGTGTGTCAGATCTAGCCAGTAGGAGTAAATGTTTTGCTTTTAAAACTTTTCATTTAATCAAACTACACACAGCCATAAAAAGCACACAATTCACCCAGATAATCAGTGCTGTAATTAATAAAGACTGTCACTGTTTTCTTACAGAATAATCCACTCAATTAGCTCTCAAGTATTTGCTAAACTATAAGGATAGCCATTAATGCCCACTGGATAAAGAAAGTTACTTAATATCACAGTTCTGCTGCTGTAAAATTGACCCTAAGCCAGTGCTTGCTGAATCCATGGTCCTGAATATATCAGTGCCTCATGAGACAGGAGGCACTCTATGAACAAGAAGAGCAATACACTTGCTAAGATAGAGATTCCTAGTGGTCATAGAATTACTGTAAAATGAGCAGGCTAGTTTAAAAAAACATAATAGCAGACAAAAGGAAGGTCACACTAGGATAACAAACACAAATCAAAACACTCTGAACAATGTATGTTTTTGCAAATTCTGACTGTACTATTCCTGTAAGACCCCCCATACCAGGCAACGGTAGCATACCTGTCTAACCGCACATCAAGTGCGACCTCCGCTCAAGTTCCGGCTTCACAAGCCTCACCTGTTTTTCTCTCTCTCTCTGGAGTCATCTCAGAGCCAGGCAGGAATTAAGAGACCCCTGCAGGTGTCGTTCTCCACATTTTCCAAGCCATCTGTATCTTAAGCTCACTTAAGAGTAGGTTCATAGGTTCAAAGGACAGGTTCAGGCCCATAAGCTACAAGAACCAAATAAAGGACCTGCCACTGTTTAGTGGTCACATCTCCCATTTTTTCTTTCCCATGTGCTTGTCCAGTTGATGCTTGAATGCCATGATGATACTGGCTCCCACCACCTCCACAGGGAGTCCATTCCAGGCATTCACCACCCTCTGGTTAAACCACTTTTCTCTCCTGTTGGTCTTATACCTATCTCCCTTCAGCTGTTTATTATGCACCCTCATGTCCATTCAGAGACCCTTTTTCCAATTTAGCCCTGCTGTCTCGCTTAACATAACATCACTCAAGGACCTATAAACATAACAAAGGTCCCCTCTTGTCTTTCCATATGCTGGCGAATATAACCCCAGGTGTTCCAGCCTTGTGTTAGACTTTTCCTTACTAACAGACTCCACTCTCTAGTGAACCTTCGTTACACCCACACTCTTTTGCTTCCACCTATACTTTGTACAGAGCAAAAGGGGTCTCCATACTCTAAAACTGGTTTCACCAGGGATCTGTACAGGGGCACAATAACCTCTTTTCTCCTACTACTGATATTACGTAGCAGGTTACCCACAATCCTATTGGCCCTGTTAACACAAGCCGTGTTATGTTTATCAAAACTCAGTTTATTTGTAATGATCCCCCCCAAGTCACTCTCACTATCAATTGCTGCAAGTACCTGCGAATTCAGCTTGTATAGTGCTCCAACATTGTTCTGCCCAAAATACATGACCCTGTACTTTTCAATATTGAAATCCAGTTTGTGTACTTCTGCCCAATTTTCCAGATGAGAGAACTATTCCTAAAATTCCTTTACAGCCTCCTCATTATTTACTATTGCCCCAATTTTTGAGTTGTCTGTCTACTTACATATCCAAACTCCCTCAGATACCTGCATGCTGGAGATTAGGTTGTTAAACAACATTGGCCCCAGCACAGACCCCCAGAGAACCCCACTAGTAACTTCCACCTTTGTAGACATGAAGCCCCTAACTTGAACCTGCTGGAATCTGTCCTGCTACCATGTTGATATCCACTTAATGATGTAATACTCAATCCCTAATTGCTGAAGGGTCATGAAACATAGAAACATAGAAACATAGACTTTGATGGCAGATAAGGACCGCTAGGCCCATCTAGTCTGACCATTTCCCTACCTACAGGATAGGCCACAGATCCTATTTAACCAACAGCCTATATCTTCCTGCCCCCACAAGAATTGCCTTATGTCTGTCCCATGCATTCTTGAATTCTTCCACAGTTTTAGACTCCACAACTTCCTCAGGAAGGCTGTTCCATGCATCCACTACCCTCTCTGTGAAATAATATTCCTCACATTGCCCCTGAACCGCCTCCTTCTATCTTTAAATTGTGTCCCCTTGTTCTTGCAAGTCTCTTTTTCTGAAAGATGCTACCCTCTTGGACTTTGTTGATTCCTTGAGGTACTTGAAAGTTTCTATCATGTCCCTCTCCTTCTTTCCTCAAGGGTATAATATTAAGCTCCTTTAGTCTCTCCTCATACGGCTTCTCTTGCAGACCCTGCACCATTTTAGTTGCCCTCCTCTGGACTGCCTCTATCCTGTCTATGTCCTTACGGAGATGGGGTCTCCAGAACTGGACACAGTATTCCAGATGGGGTCTCACCAACTGTCTGTACAGAGGGATAACAACTTCCTGTTTTCTGCTGATGATGCCTCTCCCTATACATCCCAGTATACCCCCGGCCCTCCCTACTGCCTTCTCACATTGCTTGCTAACCTTAAGGTCATCTGATATGATTACCCCCAGGTCCCTTTCCTGTTTTGTTGTTGTTACTACCTCCCCACCCATTGTGTATTCTTCCCCTGGGTTCTTGTTTCCCAGGTGCACTATTTTGCACTTTTTTGCATTGAATTCTAGCTGCCATACGTCTGAACATTCCTCCAACCTTGCCAAGTCCCTTTTCATCCTTTCCACGCCTCCTTGTGTATCAACCCTGTTGCAGATCTTTGTGTCATCTGCAAAAAGGCATACTTTTCCTTCCAGTCCCTCTGCAATGCCACTGATGAAGACATTAAAAAGGACTGGACCCAGTACTGAACCCTGCGGTACAACACTAGTAACCGCCCTTTCTTCAGAGTGGACTCTATTTACAATTACCTTCTGTGTCCTGTTGTCCAGCCAATGTTTTACCCAGGCTACCACCCTGGGACCCACTCCCAGGCTGGTTAATTTGACTAATAATCTTTTATGTGGGACTGTGTCAAATGCCTTGCTAAAGTCTAGGTAGGCCACGTCCACAGCCCCTCCCTGGTCTACTACTTTGGTCACCCAGTCAAAGAAATCTATTAGATTCGCCTGACATGACCTTCCCGCCAGAACCCATGCTGCCTTGGATCCTGTGCTCCACTGACCTCTAGGTACTCAACTATTCTTTCCTTCAGAAGTGACTCCATCACTTTCCCTACCACAGAGGTCAGACTGACAGGTCTGTAGTTTTCTGCCTCTGTCTTGGTCCCACTTTTGTGAAGGGAATCACATCCGCCTTCCTCCAGTCCTTGGGTACCACACCATCCTCCCATGATTTATTAAAAAGAGTAGCCAGTGGTTTCACTAGTTCCTGCCTTAATTCTTTAGAATTCTGGGTGAATTCCATCAGGACCCATTGCTTTGTCCACCTTCAGTTTTAGGAGTTCTGCAGAACCCTTTCTTCTGTGAAAGGATCTGATCGACTCTATCAAGAGTGCTTCTGTTAATTGGATTAGGACTTCTCCTCTCTTTGTGAATACTGAGCAGAAATATTCATTCAGTATTCCTGCTTTTTCACTGTCCCCTCTGCCCACCACCGCTTATTCTATTCAGCCTCACTATCCCGCCTCTTTGTCTTTCTACGCTGCTGATGTAGCTATAAAAGGTTTTATCCCCTTCTTAACTGAGTTGGCTATCTTTCCTCAGTTTGGGCCTTTGCTATTCTGACTTCCCTCCCTGCTTCTTTCTGCCTTAACTGGTACAGCTCTCTGTTCTGCTCCTTCTGTGTTTCCTTATACTTCTGGAATACTATCTTTTTCTTACTGACTTTCACAGCCACCTCTCTTGAGAACCATAGTGGCTTTTTCTTTCGTTTTGATTTGTTTATTTGCTTCACACAAAGGCTTGTTGCCTCTGTGATGGCAGTTTTGATAATTCCCCATTGTTGCTCCATACCTCCTTCTAGTCTGTTTGCTAGTGCTTTTCTGAGGCACTCTCCATCTTGCCAAAGTCAGCCCTCCTAAAGTCCAGTACCTCACTTTTGTATGGCTTGACTCTGTAGCTGAGTTTAACGTGAACCACACTGTTTGATGGTCACTTGTCCCTGATGGCAACCCACTCTAGATCGGAGATCCTCTCACTGCCCCGCTTGAGAGCACGAGGTCTAAGATTGCTCCCTCACGAGTGGGTTCAAACTAGCTGTCTAACGCCTGCCACCTGTAGGGTGTCAAGAATGGCCTCTGTTTTGATGTCACTGCAGCAAATGTGCTCCAGTTAACATCTGGCATATTCAGGTCTCCCATCAACAGTATCTCCCTTTCTCTGCCATTCTAAGAATGCCTTCCATCATATCCTTGTCCATTCCTTCCCCTGACATGGGGGTCTGTAGACAACCCTGTGCGGATTGTGGTGCTCCTTCCAATCTCCAAGGTGACCCACAGTGCCTCCTCCTCCCTGTTTACTCTTTTGTTCAGTTGCTTTTATCCTTTCCTTTACATAGAGAGCTACTCCTCCCCTCTTCTCCCCTGCCTGTCTCTCCTGTAGGTTATGTACCCTGGTATGTTAACATCCCAGTCATGGTTCTCTGTACCATGTTTCTGTGACTGCTACGATATCCAGGCATCCCTCTTCCATTAAGGCCACCAGCTCAGGAGCTTGTTGCCCAGACTACAGGCGTTGGTACTCATTACCCTCCATTTCCTGATGGCCTTACCCCCTTTTGCCCCATCCCTGTCCTTCTTGCCTTTGTCACTTTCTCCATTTACCCCTGCCCTTCTCCCTATCGACACCTCCATGTTGGTGTTTTCCACACTTACTACCGTGATTGTTTTGGGGGGGCTAGGATTTTCCTGCTCCATTCCAGTGCCTCCCCCCTTGGCTAGTTTAAAAGCTTGCCAATGAAGCATTTAAGCCTATCACCTATTCCCCTCCCGGACAGATGCAGCCCATCATGCCAGTATAGGCTTGCATCACTCCAGGTGAACCCCCAGTCCCCAATGAAGCCAAATCCCTGAGCTCCACACCAGTTTTTCAACCACTGATTGAATCCCATGGTACAGAACACCCTAGCCTCTCCTATGCTATAGATGGGTAGCACCTCCGAGAAGGTTACTGTGCGTGCTACTTGACTAAGGCCCCTCCCCAATTCCACAAACTCTTCCTGCACTTCTCTAATCCCTTTCTTAGCCAGGTCATTTGTCCCTAAGTGGACAATGACATCCAGCTCCCTCCCCTGTGCAGCTGCTCTGGCAATCCTGAGGATTCGCTCCCTGTCCCTCCAAGCCATGGCGCCAGGCAGGCACCTTACCTCCCTGTCCCCTTCCTTGCCCAGTTCTACCTTCCTAACAATGGAGTCCCCCAACAGGAGTTGTTTCCTTCCCCTGCAGGGTCCCCTGCCACCTCCTGTGGGTCTCCTTGTGGAGGTTCCCAGCATCCTGCTTGGTCTCCACTGTAGGTGCCCATAGAGGAATCACACTTTGCCAGAATGGCATAGGAATTGTGGAGAGGTACAACTGGAGGGATGTGCCTCTGTTCCACCACCCTCACCCTCCCTGAGCCCACTGTGGTCCAACCGCTCCTCTTTCTTTGCAACCTCTGAGGCAACGGCAGTGGCACTGGTGGTCCCTGGATGGAAGAGGAGTTCCCACAAATCCTGACCAACTCAGCCTGGAGATGAGCAACCTCCTCCCTCAGCCCAGAGAGGTGCCTGCAGATGGGACAACACCGCATCCTCCAGAACATCTCCTGGAAGACTGCTGCTCCACAGCCACTGCACTGCACCACTCCAATCATGTCTTATTTCTGACCCCTTAACTGTTTGCAATCCTTACTCTTTCATCTGTTTTTTTTCTCTCTCCTTACTTTCTGCCTGTGTGCCCTTTAAGCTCCTGATTGTCCTGTTCTGAGACAAGAATATCCTATATTTCTCAGTAGACCACTTACTTGTTCAGAGGCAGACCTCCAGCAGCTAGAGGGGGCCGGAGAGCTACTCTTGCCCTTCTAGGATGGTGGGTCCTTGGTGGTTCTGTGATCACTCACTTCCTGCCCCTAAACAGGAAGTTCCTGTTGTCAGTCAAATCCTGTGCCTATAAAAATAGAACTAGCTTTGTGTGGGGGGTGGAGGGGAAGGAAGGAGGGCAATATAGTCCCAGAAGAGAAGAGAAGTTCAGTCACACAGCAGTCCTTTCTCCTGGAGTCTTCTGCCAAGCTATTAGCAGAATCTTTCTAAGGCAGTCTTTAAATGTAGCTTCCTTCTAGCTAAGCCACTCCCCCTACTTACCAGATCTTTCTACAAGTAATTTAAACCTCACAACAGTTAAGTCCTTTCAGTCTCCTGAGATTTACACCTAGATGACTTTTCAGTTACCCATTCAGTTCAGTTAACCCAAACACACACTTTTTTTTGTTTTGTTTTGTATGTTAGTTTTTTTACCCTAAATTAATGGTCTAAATACAAAAGTTCTTCTACTTTAGTCCCAGCAGAGAAGTTCAGTCACACAGCAGTCCTTTCTCCTGGAGTCTTCTGCCAAGCTATGAGCAAGATATAATGTGAGACTGTATCAAAAGCCTTTCAGTAGTGCACATATACAGCATCAACTGGCAACCCAACATCCAGTGATTGGCTTTCCAGTTCAAAAAAATGTAGCAGGTTTGTAGTGCATGATCTCCCCCCAGAAAAACCATGCTGTGCCATGTGCATGTGGTGCAGAGCTCTCAAGTTATTCTCCAGTTTTTCAGTTATGAAGCTCTCCATCACCTTATCTATAACAGAAGTTATACTAATAGGGTGATAGTTCTCAACCCTTGTCCTGTCCCCTGATTTAAATATCGGTGTTATATGGGCCAACCTCCAGTCATCTAAGACCACTCCTTCTGTCAGGGATTTATTAAAGAGAGCTGCCAGTGGGATTGAAATTTGATCCACTAGTTCAGCCAAGAAAGCAGGGTGATAACAATCTGCCTCCCCTCCCCAATTTTTGCTTTTGTAATTTCTTTACTTTGTCCTTGACCTGTTCTGTATTTATGATGGGAGTTTCTACCTCCCCCCTAGTGTGGCTTCCCCAATAAAGTAGCTGCTTCTATCCTTAAGATGTACACTCTAGAAGTATTTACTAAACATATTTGCCATACCCTGCTCATCTTCAACTAAATTATCCTTATCTTTTAAGGTGGTGATTTGTTTTTGATGCTTCCTTAAACTACCTATATAGTTATAAAACTCTTTTCCATTGTTTCCCTTTTTGGTTGCCGTCTAATTCTGACATAGCCTTCCCTCTTCTAATACTCATTTCACATTTCTTTACCAGGGACCTATAATAGGACAACCTTCCTGGGGATCGATTTTTCTTAAATTTTTTACAGGCCTTGTTTTTCCTATTTAATAACCTTCAAAGTGTGTGAGATAACCACTTAGGCACTTTGCCTATCCTGTTATATTTTTTTGTAAGTGGAACATAATTATGTACACATAACTACAGAACATGGTTAATTTGGTTCCAGGATTCAGTCAGGTATTTTCCTTTTAACTCTTCCCAGTTACATGTTCCAGGTATCTGCTTAATCTTTGTATAATCAGCTTTGCTATAATTCCTAATAATTGTTTTCCCCTGGATTCTTTGAGAGTCCTCTGCTAGGCATGCCCTAACCATACAATGGTCATTACTTCCCACTGGCTCAATCACTTTTACATCCCTTACAGCACCTTCCATATTACACAGTATTAGGTCCAAAAAACTATGATCTCTTGTACCCTCATTTTCCATCTGCATTAAAACCCTTAGAAGACTGTGGACATATATATATGTCCAGAATCTATATACGTTCACACATATTCAGTTCTCAAAGGGTTAAACAGTTTGCTTCACATATTTCCAGAAATCTTTCTTCATCTGTCCCTACTGCTAGCAGGGGCTCTCAACTAATCCAGGGAAAATTAAGTATGTTAATGCTTTATATGCTTTGCTGCAATACCAAAACAGAGTTACTAATGGAGACTCTGTATAAAATTATAATTAATGTATACACACCTAGACACTGTTAACAAACCCGCATTAACAAGCAACATTTGTGGACAAGTGATTAGCGTTAATTTAAGCATTCAAGTTCTGCAGTGGCATTAGCAGAAGCATTTTAAAGAGAACTGTACAGCTCCTCCGCAACCACACAAGCAAGTTTTACATAACAAAGTAAACTCTAGCAAGCATAATGAATTCCAAAGAGAAAAACCTTCAGAAAAACGCTTGGAAGGAGCCAAAAATGCTGAATGAACACAGAGCAGCAGGGCACAGAACAGCACTACAGCCATCTTACTGCTGCAACCCAAACTCATATAAATATGTTTCTACAACACCAGTGAAGATATGTTTTCTTTATGGATAGGGGATACACAATGGCTTACCTCAGAATATGCTATTTATCTTCATGAGTGAAGGGGCAGAGTCATAAAATGTGAGTGGTGAAGGCACGAGTGAGTTACGATGGCTCTGTTCCCTCATGAAAGGAGATAAACATATTCTGAGCCAGGCCATTGTGTTTCTGGTTTATACCACTCATTTTTAAATGTAAACCTTTGAAATGAACTGTTTTAGGAGTGTGAACTGCTTATTGTAATATATTCTTTACAGAACTGAAAATAGCATAAATGACATTCAGACATACAATAAGTACACAGACATGGGTTCAACAAGACATTTAATAGAATAAGACAATACTGGCAATCAGCATCTGTCACAGTAATAATTGTCATTATTAGTCATCACAACATGCAAATTCTATTGGAGAAGGGGTCACCCATATCACAATACAACATTTAAATTAGACTCTCTTAGACCATACCCTATGTCGTCAGTATGTTCCATAACCAGATTGTATAGACACACAGTCATCTATGTTTTATTTTTTACAATTACTGGTGCAAGGACTATAAGGTTAAGAAAGTGTCCATAGCAGTTCTGTCATGATCCCTACTGCCCATTGCTTAGTCCCTCTGCCCTCCCCCATACCCACACCTTCCCTCTCTCCACTACAGACACTCTTTTGTTTTCTTTGTTTGTTTTTAGTTTGTGTTTTCTTTTTGACACCTGCAGAGTGGACATGCTTAGTCAGCAATGGTCCAGTCCTGATTCCCAGTGGTGTCTTTTGGAGCCGGCAATCACCAGCAAGTGAAACCAAGTTGTAAAGGCAGCATCCACCAGATAAATATTGAAACAATGTAAATAAATGAAAAAGTAAATAAATGAGCAGTATGACTCCTCAGTAAACCACACATGGAGTTAACGGAGCCACCAGGTTTCCAGATCTGTTTGGCTGGCCCACATGTAGAATAATAACCAATGTAGTAGTGCTCTACAAGGAACAGAAGTGAGAGTGAAACAAAATGTTTTGAAAACACCATAATAACTGGTTTTCCAGTTATAACAGCATTTAAAAGAGGCTTGTTAGCTGTGTGATAAAGGGGTCACCAGTAATTATTATGTGTTAGTCTGTAGTTGTGTATTTGATATCTGTAACTGATGCCCCAAGCTGTACTCCAGTCATCCACTAGAATGTGAATGTTCAGTTCTGTTTCTCACACCTTTGTATTCCAGTAGGATCTGGTTTAGTTAGCTTTAATAAATATTTGTAAGGCAATATGCTAACATGCCTTTTTTTAGGGGTGTGAGACATTGCAGCCCATTTACTACAATCGCGCTGTGAGTTTTTCCCAAGTAAGAGAGGAACCCTGAGGAACTTTCTGATGCAGTCCTATCTTTAATATGAAAACAGAGTGCTGACAGAATCAAGCACAACTCTTGCCTTCCACTGCACCTCTCATCAGAAGGTTCCAGAGTGATGTCATTAGCTGGTGTGCAGTGGTATCATGTACATTACACTGCTTGGGAGGAGGCGGAGGAGCCTGATATTTGCTTTTTGACTTCAGTGAGGAGCAGAACAGGAATCCACAAAAAGGCCTCTTAATATTTTGTTTCAACAGCCAGGTTAGGTGACTAACCATAATATAACATGGCTGGAGTGTTGTATACCAGTTTTAATATGTTTATGTACTAAGAAAGTATTCTGTGTTTTAAGTGCAGTTTTAGTTTCACTACCCCTTTTAGAATTGATTCAAGAGTTGCAGCTTTGCTGAACATCTGGCAGTCAGTAGACTTTGACTGTGGCTTCAGTCAGGTAAATCTGATTTTTATTGCATGCTAGAACACTATATGTAGAATTTATAGTGATATTTGCATTGCTGCGTCTATATGCAGTAGGGCCCAGATATTCAAACTGCGCCAGTCTGTGGAGCAAGCCTGGGCGCAGCGCAACTTGGCTGCACAGGGGTGTTGACTGGGCGATATTCAACAGAGCTGCATCATAGCACAGCGTCATTGAATATCACACCCTGGCCACCCACAGTGCACATGGTGCAGTGGCATTGCGCCAGCACAAGTGGCCAGAGTGGAGCAGGGGAATGCGCTAGTACAAGTTCCATTGCGCTATGCACAGCAACCGCACTATTCAAAAGTGCACATGCAAATGGGGTCGTAATGTATGCAAGGCGCAAATGGGGTCATTTGCATGTCATTATGGCCCCGTTTGCATGCAGGTGCGCTGGTCCCCGGTGATTTTCCTCCTGGCGCCCTGCCAAGCAGCAGCTGTCAGGGACCGACCCCCCCCTGCACAGCGTGGTAATGTGCCCCACAGCCCGATCGCAGGCTTCAGTATAAATAAAAAGAATCATATATCCCTGGTGGTCCAGTGAACCGCTGTCTGCCCGATCGCGGGCTTCAGTATAAATAAAATAATCAATATCCCTGGTGGTCCAGTGGACTGCTGTCAGCCTGAGCGTGGGCATTTGTAATAAAAAGAATTACATCCAATATCCCTGGTGGTCTAGCGGTACCCCCTCCCCATCTGCCCACTGGGCACCGCCCGCTCCCCAGTCAGCAGGGCAGCAGCACCCACCACCTGCCCCCGCCGCCTGCCAGCAACACCGTAGATAGGGCTGTATTCCATTGGTCCTAGCGTAAGCAATGAGCGTGCAGCCGCTGCCATACCACACATTTCAGATATGTGACTGGATCCATTCACGATCTAGAATGTGTACACGGCAAGCTGCACGCCCATTGGCTCACACAGTGGACCAATGGGCGACAGCCCTCACCTATGGTGTCAGTCAGCGGGTGGCAGGGCAGCAGACGGTGGTGCTGCCCCACCACTGACCGGGTGGGAGGCGGTAGGGCTCAGTAGGCGGTGGGAGGGGGTACCATTAGACCAGCAGGGATATTGGACGTAATTCTTTTTTTATTACAAATGCCCATGATCAGGCTGACAGTTGTCCACTGGGCCACCAGGGATATAGGATTCTTATTATTTATACTGAAGCCCGCGATCGGGCAGACAGCGGTCCACTGGACTACCAAGGATATTGGATTCTTTTTATTTATACTGAAGCCCACGATCGGGCAGACAGCGGTCTACTGGATCACCAGGGATATTAGATTATTTTTATTTATACTGAAGCCTGCGATTGGGCAGACAGCGGTCCACTGGACCACCAGAGATATTGGACGTGATTTTTTTAACAGATGCCCGTGATCGGGCATGGGGGGGGGTGCCACTACAGAGGTGCAGCCGGAGCTTGGGTGGCCACCCACAGGTTGCGCCCTGCAATATGGCAGCTCATCTGTGGGTGGCCAGCCATTGTTCCTTTTTTTTTTGGATCAGCTTTGTGTGGCACAAGTAGGGGTTGCACATGCATGGACTCAGCACATCCCAGGCTGAATATCAGGATGTGCAGAGTATGAGCGGGCACGCCACCCAACCTGTGCCGAATACATTACTGATGCACTCCGGGCGCATTAGATTTGTGCCAGGCACAATTCCCATTTGAATATCGTGTCAAAGTATCAGTGGGTTGTGTATGGTGTAACAATTGTTGCGCCCATGCGCAACCCTTTTGAATATCTGGGCCTATGTGTTTTATGTGGAATTGTATTTCTGAATATGCTCAGTGAGTTCTACTTATATCAATGAAATACTTGGCTGAGGCTTGCAGTTGGTTCAAATTATTTATTTCTGGGGCTTATCCCTTTTAAGGGTGCATAGCAGAGCTATGCTGATATATTGCGAGTATGTCAGTAGAAAAAGGGGATCTGGAATTTCTGAAATGCTTGTGAATGTAGCACCATCTGTCTTCTTCCATGGAGAAGGCATGAATCATATATCTCTGCATCTTCTCCATTCAGTTCAGTGTGGTTGCTTTCTCTGTCCCCCTCCACACTATTTTCTTGCTCCGGCCCCACTGACCATGATCAGCTCATACAGACACCGTTTCATTCAATTCAGTGCCTTTGAAGCTGCCGATGCTACTAACTCCATCTAGTTACTATTTGCAAGCAATAATAATAGCTGTAACACTTACTTTAAGTTTACATACAAATAGTAATTAAACAGAGTCGGAAGAATCGGCAGCTTCAAAGGCATTGAAGAAGCATCTCCAAAGCTCATATCAGTAACTTCAATGCTCCTAAAGTCAATGCAAACAAACTCCTAGTTTCTCCAACAGTCACTTAGCCAACCATGTTTTCTCTTCCTTCTCTGTCTCCGTTTTTGACTGGCTGTATCCTCCTCCTTTCAGCTGCTTATGTTTCCCTGCCTCACTGAATTTGAGTGAAAAGGTCTATTTTCTGCATCCCCTGGATTTTGCACTGCTTTCTGGGCAAACTTTCTCTCTTCCTCTCTTCCTCTCTGTCTCACTATCTCTATCTTTTTCTGCCTCCCTTTTGTTATGTCTGTTGCACTCTTCTGACAAACTTGTCTCTGCACCTTGTTCTAACTTGGTGTTGGTGGAAACTTTGGAACTCATAATACACTGGGACTCTTCTTTTTTTTAACAATGCTGCATGACCCAGCAGAAGCTGAATGTTAGTTTGTTAATTACTGACAGCTGTTTATGGTTAAGGGAAAGGACAGTGCTGGGAGGAGGTGGGTGCAGGGAGTTACAAAGGATAGCGTCTGTGAGCTGTTGGCAATTAGCAACTGTCACAAATGCACTCTGCAGGTCAGGTCCTCTGTTCCCACAGTGCCAACCTCAGAGTGCAATAGTGTGAACAGGCAACAGACAGGGTAACCCTCCTGTCTGCTTTTGGGTCCGAATTACCTTTAGTCTTAAATTCTGTGGGGATTCAAACTGAAAACCTTATGCTAGCATACCCAATAACAGGCTCATATATGTACCCTCTTCAGGGATTGCAGTACAATCTTTCACTAGGGGCACCCAACCAGTCTTCCAAAATGAACCCTTTTGAGACCTTAAGTATATATTCTTAACTTTTTCCAGGTTCAGTGGCACCATCAAGCCCTTCAAACAGCTGTCAGACTTAACCACATATACATAACATGCAAAAAGAACTTGGAAGACACACCCAGGCAGTATCTTCAGAAAATGTACTTTACTAAAAGATGATAAAAATATGAAAAATGTAAACATAGAACAATATATAAAAGAGCTCACAATCATAAAAGGACAAGAGAAAATTACAAAGCAAATCTCCTATCACAATACAGTTAGATTTTTGCTATCTAAGGTGCTACCTCTGGAAGTACATTTTAAAGTTATATCAGAGAGCTACGTCCCTCTAGAGTCCCAAGATGATATGACAACATTTCAGACACAAGTATTAGTTTAAACTTTGTGGCAAGGCAAGGCAAATTTTATTTAAGAGACGCCCATTCCAGAGGCTCTGGACGCCAAACATTCAAACAAAAGTAAATACTAAACATTTAAAATGAAGCAAAACCAATAAATATAAACAATAATTTAGATAATGGAATGCTAGGGCCTAAGACGCAATGCTAGCCTATCAAAATTTCTAAAACAGCAAGGACTATAATACAGAATCCAGAAAGGCCTGGTTATACAACAAGGCCTTGAGGCAGGCTTTAAAAACCTCCACAGAAGGGTCCTCCCTAACAGCTGGTGTCAGTGAATTCCACAGGATGTGAGCGGTGACGCCAAATGCTCAGTTGCCAAATGTTTTTAACCTCATCCTGGGAATCACGAGGATGCCCCTAGAGGAGGAGGAGTGGAGGGGGCATGTCGAGACAGCAGGAATGAGAAGGTCCTTCAGATAGCCAGGGCCCAGGCCATGTAGGGCCTTAAAAGTGAGTAAACCCACTTTAAAGAGGACCCTCCACCTAAATGGCAGCCAGTGCAGTTGACACAAGACCGGGGTAATATGACAGTACTTAAACTGTCCAGTCAACAGCCTTGCCACCATGTTCTGCACTAGCTGCAGTCGGTGCAAGGTACCCACAGAGACCTTGAGATAGGGAGCATTACAGTAGTCTAACCTGGATGTCACAAAGGCATGTACCAAGGTGGGGAGGTCCTGTAGCAGAACTAGGGGCTTTATCCTTGCGATATTCCTCAGATGATAAAAATTGGTATGGACAGTGGAAGCTACCTGAAACTCAAGTGTCAATCCACTATCCAGAATAATGCCAAGATCTCACACCCTAGAGGAGGCCTTCAATGGTACAGAGCCAAGAAAAAGCCCTGTCTTTGCACCAGATGCCAACCTATCACGTCCTCTGTTCGACTACACCACCAGTACCTCCATCTTATCGGGGTTTAGTCGCAACCAGCTGGGGATCATCCAGTCATTGATTTCGACAAGGCAGCTATTAAGCACTTCCACTGCATGAGATGTTCCAGGGGCAAAGGAAAAGTACAGCTGGGTATCATCGGCATAGCAATGAAAATCCAGATTGTACTTCCTAATGAGCTCTCCCAGGGGTAGCTTGTATATGGCAAACAACATCGGCAACAAGACTGAACCCTTGGGTACCCCACACAGAAGGTGGACAGGGGAAGAAAAAAGTTCCCCTTCACCACCCTCTGTCTCCTGTTGGATAAAATGGACTCAAGCCAGCAGATGACCTTGCCAGTGAGTCCACAGAATTCCCTTAGGCGGTCAAGCAATACCTGATAGTCAACCGTATCAAATGCTGAAGAGAGATAGGAACATAGAAACATAGACTTTGACAGCAGATAAGGACCACTTGGCCCATCTAGTCTGCCCATTTCCCTACCTACAGGATAGGCCGCAGATCCTAGTTAACCAACAGCCTATTTCTTCCTACCCCCCACAAGCATTGCCTTATGTCTGTCCCATACATTCTTGAATTCTCCCATAGTTTTAGACCCTACAACCTCCTCAGGAAGGCTGTTCCATGCATCCACTACCCTGTCTGTGAAATAATACTTCCTCACATTGCCCCAAACCACCCCCCCATCTTTAAATTGTGTCCCCATGTTCTTGCACTTCTCTTTTTCTGAAAGATGCTACCCTCTTGGACTTTGTTGATTCCACTGAGGTACTTAAAAGTTTCTATCATGTCCCCCATCTCCCTTCATTCCTCAAAGGTATACATATTAAGCTCCTTTAGTCTCTTTTCATACGGCTTCTCTTCCAGACCCTGCACCATTTTAGTTGCCCTCCTCTGGACTGCCTCTATCCTGTCTATGTTCTTGTGGAGATGGGGTCTCCAGAAATGGACGCAGTACTCCAGATTGGGTCTCACCAACTGTCTGTACAGAGGGATAACAACTTCCTATTTTCTGCTGCTGATGCCTCCCCCTATGTATCCCAGTATATCCCCAGCCTCCCTACTGCCTTCTCACATTTCTTGCTAACCTTAAGGTCATCTGATATGATTACCCCCAGGTCCCTTTCCTTTTTCATTGTTGTTACTACCTCCCCCCCCATTGTGTATTCTTCCCCTGGGTTCTTGTTTCCCAGGTGCATTATTTTGCACTTCTTTGCATTGAATCCTAGCTGCCATACTTCTGACCATTCCTCCAACATGACTCCATCACCTTCCCTACCACAGAGGTCAAACTGACAGGTCTGTAGTTTCCTGCCTCTGTCTTGGTCCCACTTTTGTTAAGGGGAATCACATCCGCCTTCCTCCAGTCCTCGGGTACCACACCATCCTCCCATGATTTATTAAAAAGAGTACCCAGTGGTTTCACTAGTTCCCCCCTTAATTCTTTTAGAATTCTGGGGTGAATTCCATCAGGCCCATTGCTTTGTCCACCTTCAGTTTTAGGAGTTCTTGCAGAACCCTTTCTTCTGTGAAAGGACTGGGATCGACCCCCTCTTCCCCATCAAGAGTGCTTCTGTTAATTGGATTAGGCACTTCCCCCTTCTCTTTTGTGAATACTGAGCAGAAATATTCGTTCAGTATCCCTGCTTTTTCACTGTCCTCCTCTGCCCACCCACCGTTAATTTTATTCAGCCTCACTATCCCTCCCTTTGCCTTTCTACGCTCGCTGATGTACCTATAAAAGGTTTTATCCCCCTTCTTAGCCGATTTGGCTATCTTTTCCTCAGTTTGAGCCTTTGCTATTCTGACTTCCATCCCCGCTTCCCTCTCCCGGATCTCTAGCCCTAAGGAGGTCATTATGCACCCGAACCAATGCAGTTTCTGTGCTATGCCTTGCACGAAATCCAGACTGGAATGGTTCGTATAAATCATGGGCCACAAGATGCTCTTCCAGCTGAAGCACTACTATTTTCTCAACAATTTTACCCAAAAATGGAAGATTGGAGATAGGACGATAATTTGCCTTGATCTCAGGATCCAATGATGTTTTTTTCAGAAGGGGTCTTACCAATGCCTCCTTCAAGACATCGGGAAAGACCCCCTCCAGCAAGGAACACTGGACAATCAAGGCAATACTGGGCCAATAGAGTCGACACATCTCATTAAGAAACGAGTTGGTCCAGTTCATAAAAGGAGTGCAGAAGCTTAGATGCAATCTCAATGACCTCAACCACCTCCACTGGTCTAAACTCGCCCAACCAGGCGGAGAGCTCTCTGGATGTCCATGGTGACCACTGTTGGCCAAACTTTGACCCACTGGCAGAGCCCCCTGCCTGATGGTGGACACCCTGTCCAAGAAGAACCAAGAAAACTCTTCACACAGTGCATTAGAAAAAGCTACCTTCAGCAGTAGACAGGAAGGATGGAGAAGCCTGTCCACTGTTCAAAAGAGCATAGTTGGTTGGTTCCTCCCAGCAGCAATCTCTCAAGACAGGAACTCTGCCTTCTTATGGTTGATTGCTCCCTGGTATGCATGGTAATGTACACGCAGGGCCAGTTTGTCCACCTCCAGGCCAGACTTCCGCCAGCAGCGCTCTAATCTCCGACTCAAGGTCTTCAAACCCTTGAGCTCACCATCATACCAAGGGGATCTTAAGTGAGAAGACCTGGGTCATACACGGACTGGTGCGAGGGAGTTGAGTGCACCAGCTAGTGCCTTATTATAGACATCCATTGCCACACCCACACCTCCAACGCATGCACCATCCACACTAGATAGGCTAGCTATTGCCAAAAAACCCTCGTGGGTCAACCCCCACAAAGGGTGATAGCTGACCATCTCAGCAGGGGGAGGGCTACCGGTGGGGCCCCAAACGAGAAATTCACTGTACAATGATCGGACCAAATGACCCGATCAGTCCTGAGACAAGTGATCTCCAGCACCAGTGAGAACACCAAATCCAACATGTGGCCACCCAGATGAGTTATGGAGGATACAGCCTGCACAAAGCCCAGAGAAGACATCGTCCAGAGGAAGTTGGAACCAAGCCGAGATGATTCGTCGTCTGCCCAGACATTGAAGTCCCCCAGCACCAGACATCTAGGGGCCTCCAACGTCTCACCAACCACAAAATCGTCCACCTCCTGGAGGAAGTCTCCCACTGTCCCAGAAGGGCAATAAATCAGAAGAATCAGGCAACCTGCTCCCAGACCCCCATGGATGGCCACACATTCAAATGAATGAGGCATTCTCACTGGGTGTAGGGTGAAGCCACACCCCTTCTGTGAGTCATCTAGCTCCTCCTTTTAGAATATAAAATTACAAAAAATTATTTACTATCAGGAGGTATTTTAAATAAGGTACCATCAGAAGAAAAAAGACATTTCTTATATATAACTCCTTAATTACACATTTTCTTTGAATTTAGCAATCCCACACTGGTACCAATGTGTTAAAAAAACAACAGGAATCAGCCTAATGATGTCCTGTTTCTGAAGTCATAAAGTCACAATTGATTTCGACTTCAAAAGCATGAGGTCATAAAAAGGCCACAAATGCAATTTCTCAAGGAAGATAATAACATTACAGAGATTTCCTGGTTAGTGTAATACATCCTGTGATTTCAGCTGCTGACACCTTGTAATTTAAAAGGGCCAAATCTCACAGACTGACATTTCATACACTGACCATTTATTTATACAACCAATATCATACAATAATCATAACCAGCTGGCCAGGTATCACAGCAACTACTTACTTTTTTTTGTTTAATTCACAGACAGCCTGTTACTCTTAGCAAAAGAAACTTCCTTATACAGTGATGCATAGCTGGCACTATAAAGCAAATCTGTTTTTCTATCTTGGTGTTGGTGGAAACTTTGGGACTTATAATACACTGAGACTCTGAGACTTTACAGACCCACATGAGGCAGGGGTTTGACTCTAAAATTGGAAAATTATTGTGGTGTTGCACAGGGAGAGAATAAGACTTACAAAAGGAAGGACTGACCCTAAAATATCAGGTACTGTTCTTGGCAGTCATTATCCCAAACACTGGAACAGCTTTAACTTTCTTTTGAACAGTAAGTGGTTTCTGATATGACTGCTGTTCTCCTTTTTATGTTGTCTTGCGCCTGTGCAAGAAACATGTTGAGATAACTTCGGAATAGCAGGCTTTGGAGGCATGGTCCTGTTGTGGCCTGTGGTACCACTGCTCTTTGGGACTGGGCTCCATGGCATGAATTAGATAGTGCAAAAGCGGTTCCACCACCTTGAAAGGTTTTAGCCGCTGCAATGAGGGAGCTCCACCTCATTGCAGGGCATGCCTTTGCTGGTGTAAGTTTCAGTGTGACATGGCAGCAGCTGTGCCGTCCACCTCTCAGAGTTCCCAGAAAAGTCAACTTAGGAGGGTGCCCAAGCCCCCGTCGGCATCATCACCCCCAGCACTCTTTATTTGCCAATGGGGTGCCCAATCCCCATTGGCTACAATCCCCCGTCCCCAAGTCATTCTGCCAATGGGGAGCATCATCCCCCAAACACTCTTTTTATTTGCCGACGGGTGCCCAATCCCTGTCGGCTCCACTTCCCCAAAACAAACAGGTGATACGCTGGGGAGCCCACCCCAGTGTGTCAAACGATCTGTAAAACAAAACCTTCCCAATGTTTTTTTACTGTAAAAGTAGAAAATGGTCCCTCACAGTCTGCAGCTCCCTCCCCCAATCCGCACCCACTCACCTACCCAATGCCTGCCACACCTCCTCACACACACCTCCTCACCCCATACATACCTCTGGAGCCCACCACGATGATCTTCTGTGGACCAGGAACACGTCTGCACTCTTCAAAGCTGACTGTGAACTGAAGAAATGCTGGTAAGCTGTATAATGGCATGAATAGGGTTGTTTCAACTTTGATGCATAACTCGAGCATTTTGGGGAATTTTGCCACCAAATTTTCAACATGGGGTTATTGGGACCCCTCCTCATGAATTCAGTTACTGTCATGGTGTTTTACGGTTCATAGAAACATAGACTCTGATGGCAGATAAGGACCGCTAAGCCCATCTAGTCTGCCCATTTCCCCACCTACAGGATAGGCCGCAGATCCTAGTTAACCAACAGCCTATTTCTTCCTATCTCCCACAAGAATTGCCTTATGTCTGTCCCATGCATTCTTGAATTCTCCCACAGTTTTAGACCCCACTACCTCCTCAGAAAGACTGTTCCATGCATCCACTACCCTCTCTGTGAAATAATACTTCCTCACATTGCCCCTGAACCACCCTCCTTCTATCTTTAAATTGTGTCCCCTTGTTCTTGCAAGTCTCTTTTTCTGAAAGATGCTACCCTCTTGGACTTTGTTGATTCCACTGAGGTACTTAAAAGTTTCTATCATGTCCCCCTCTCCTTCTTTCCTCAAGGGTATACATATTAAGCTCCTTTAGTCTCTCCTCATACTGGCTTCTGTTGCAGACCCTGCACCATTTTAGTTGCCCCTCTCTGGACTACCTCTGTCCTGTCTATGTCCTTGTGGAGATGGGATCTCCAGAACTGGACACAGTACTCCAGATGGGGTCTCACCAACTGTCTGTACAGAGGGATAACAACTTCCTGTTTTCTGCTGATGATGCCTCTCCCTATACATCCCAGTATACCCCCAGCCCTCCCTACTGCCTTCTCACATTGCTTGCTAACCTTAAGGTCATCTGATATGATTACCCCAGGTCCCTTTCCTTTTTTGTTGTTGTTACTACCTCCCCACCCATTGTGTGTTCTTCCCCTGGGTTCTTGTTTCCCAGGTGCATTATTTTGCACTTCTTTGCATTGAATCCTAGCTGCCATACTTCTGACCATTCCTCCAACCTTGCCAAGTCCCTTTTCATCCTTTCCACGCCTCTTGTGTATCAACCCTGTTGCAGATCTTTGTGTCATCTGCAAAAAGGCATACTTTTCCTTCCAGTCCCTCTGCAATGTCACTGATGAAGACATTAAAAAGGACTGGACCCAATACTGAACCTCCTGTGTACCCCCACTAGTAACCCCCCTTCTTCAGAGTGGACTCCATTTACAATTACCTTCTGTGTCCTGTTGTCCAGCCAATGTTTTACCAGGCTACCACCCTGGGACCCACTCCCAGGCTGGTTAATCTGACTATCAATCTTTTGTGTGGGACTGTGTCAAATGCCTTGCTAAAGTCTAGGTAGGCCATGTCCACAGCCCCTCCCTGGTCTACTACTTTGGTCACCCAGTCAAAGAAATCTATTAGATTCGTCTGACATGACCTTCCCACTGTGGACCCATGCTGCCTTGGGTCCTGTGCTCCACTGGCCACTAGGTACTCAACTATTCTTTCCTTCAGAAGTGACTCCATCACTTTTCCTACCACAGAGGTCAGACTGACAGGTCTGTAGTTTCCTGCCTCTGTCTTGGTCCCACTTTTGTGAAGGGGAATCACATCCGCCTTCCTCCAGTCCTTGGGTACCACACCATGCTCCCGTGATTTATTAAAAAGAGTAGCCAGTGGTTTCACTAGTTCCTCCCTTAATTCTTTTAGAATTCTGGGGTGAATTCCATCAGGACCCATTGCTTTGTCCACCTTCAGTTTTAGGAGTTCTTGCAGAACCCTTTCTTCTGTGAAAGGACTTTGATCGACCCCCCTATCAAGAGTGCTTCTGTTAATTGGATTAGGCACTTCCCCCTCCTCTTTAGAATACTGAGCAGAAATATTCATTCAGTATTCCTGCTTTTTCACTGTCCCCCTCTGCCCACCCACCATTCATTCTATTCAGCCTCACTATCCCTCCCTTTGTCTTTCTACGCTCGCTGATGTACCTATAAAAGGTTTTATCCCCCTTCTTAACTGAGTTGGCTATCTTTTCCTCAGTTTGGGCCTTTGCTATTCTGACTTCCATCCCTGCTTCCTTCTGCCTTAACTGGTACAGCTCTCTGTCCTGCTCCTTCTGTGTTTCCTTATACTTCCGGAATGCTATCTTTTTTTCCTGACTTTCACAGCCACCTCTTTTGAGAACCATAGTGGCTTTTTCTTTTGTTTTGATTTGTTTATTTGCTTCACACAAAGGCTTGTTGCCTCTGTGATGGCAGTTTTGATAATTCCCCATTGTTGCTCCACACCTCCTTCTAGCCTGTTTGCTAGTGCTTTTTGAGGCACTCTCCTATCTTGCCAAAGTCAGCCCTACTAAAGTCCAGTACCCTCACTTTTGTATGGCTCGACTCTGTAGCAGAGTTTAACATGAACCACACTGTTTGATGGTCACTTGTCCCAGATGGCAACCCACTTCTAGATCTGAGATCCTCTCACTGCCCCCGCTTGAGAGTATGAGGTCTAAGATTGCTCTGTCACGCAGTGGGTTCTGAAACTAGCTGTCTAATGCCTGCCACCTGTAGGGCATCAAGAATGGCCCTGCTTTTGGATGTGGCTGCAGCAAATGTGCTCCAGTTAACATCTGGCATATTCAGGTCTCCCATCAACAGTATCTCACCTTTCTCTGCCATTCTAAGAATGCCTTCTATCATATCCTTGTCCATTCCTTCCCCTGACATGGGGGTCTGTACACAACCCCTGTGCGGATTGTGGTGCCCTTTCCAGTCTCCAAGGTGACCCACAGTGCCTCTCCTCCCCTGTTTACTCTTTTTGTTCAGTTGCTTTTATCTCTTCCTTACATAGAGAGCTACTCTCCCCTCTCCCCTGTCTGTCTCTCCTGTAGGTTATGTACCCTGGTATGTTAACATCCCAGTCATGGTTCTCTGTGTACCATGTTTCTGTGACTGCTACGATATCCAGGCATCCCTCTTCCATTAAGGCCACCAGCTGAGGGAGCTTGTTGCCCAGACTACGGGCATTGGTACTATTACCCTCCATTTCCTGATGGCCTTACTCCCTTTTGCCCCATCCCTGTCCTTCTTGCCTTTGTCACTTTCTCCATTTACCCCTGCCTTTCTCCCTATTGACACCTCTATGTTGGTGTTTGCTTCACTTACTACCGTGATTATTTGGGGGGGGGCTGGATTTTCCTGCTCTTTCCAGTGCCCCCTTGGCTAGTTTAAAAGCTTGCCAATGAAGCATTTAAACTATCACCTAGGATCCTGGTTCCCTCCCGGACAGATGCAGCCCATCATGCCAGTATAGGCTTGCATCACTCCAGGTGGACCCCAGTCCCCAATGAAGCCAAATCCCTGAGCTCCACACCAGTTTTTCAACCACTGATTGAATCCCATGGTGTGGAACACCCTAGCCTCTCCTCTGCCATAGATGGGTAGCACCTCCGAGAGGTTACCGCATGCTACTTGACTAAGGACCCTCCCCAATTCCACAAACTCTTCCTGCACTTCTAATCCCTTTCTTAGCCAGGTCATTTGTCCCTAGGTGGACAATGACATCCAGCTCCCTCCCCTGTGCAGCTGCTCTGGCAATCCTGAGGATTCACTCCCTGTCCCTCCAAGCCATGGCGCCAGGCAGGCACCTTACCTCCCTCTCCCCTTCCTCCTCCAGTTCTACCTTCCTAACAATGGAATCCCCCACCAGGAGTTGTTTCCTTCCCCTGCAGGGTCCCCTTCCACCCTCCTGTTGGTCTACTTTGTGGAGGTTCCCAGCATCCTCCTTGGTCTCCACTGTGGGTGCCTCCATAGAGGAACCACACTTTGCCAGAATGGCATAGGAATTGTGGAGAGGTACAACTGGAGGGATGTGCCTCTGTTCCACCACCCTCACCCTCCCTGAGCCCACTGTTGTCCAACCGCCCTCTTTCTTGGCAACCTCTGAGGCAACGGCAGTGGCACTGGTGGTCCCTGGAGAAGAGGAGGTCCCACAAATCCTGGCCAACTCAGCCTGAGATGAGCAACCTCCTCCTCAGCCCAGAGAGGTGCCTGCAGATGGGACAACACCGCATCCTCCAGAACATCTCCTGGAAGACTGCTGCTCCACAGCCACTGCACTGCACCACTCAATCATGTCTTATTTCTGGCTCCTTAACTGTTTGCAATCCTTACTCTTTCCTCTGTTTTTCTCTCTCTCCTTACTTTCTGCCTGTGTGCCCTTTAAGCTCCTGATTGTCCTGTTCTGAGACAAGAATATCCTATATTTCTCAGTAGACCACTTACTTGCTCAGAGGCAGACCTCCAGCAGCTAGAGGGGCCGGAGAGCTACTCTTGCCCTTTAGGATGGTGGGTCCTTGGTGGTTCTGTGATCACTCACTTCTGTCCCCAAACAGGAAGTTCCTGTTGTCAGTCAAATCCTGTGCCTATAAAAATAGAACTAGCTTTGGGTGGGGAGGTGGAGGGGAGGGAAAGAGGGCAATATAGTCCCAGCAGAAAAGTCTAGTCACATGGCAGTCCTTTCTCCTGGTGTCTTCTGCCAAGCTATTAGCAAAATCTGTCTAAGACAGTCTTTAAATGTAGCTTCCTTCTAGCTAAGCCACTCCCCCTACTTACCAGATCTTTCTACAAGTAATTTAAACCTCATAGCAGTTAAATCATTTCAGTCACCTGAGATTTACACCTAGATAACTCTTCAGATACTCATTCAGTTCAGTTTACCCAAACACACACTTTTTTTTTGTTTTGTTTTGTATGTTAGGTTTTTTTTACCCTAAATTAAAGGTCCAACTACAAAAGTTCTTCTACTTTAGTCCCAGCAGAAAAGTCTAGTCACACGGCAGTCCTTTCTCCTGGTGTCTTCTGCCAAGCTATTAGCAAAATCTGTCTAAGGCAGTCTTTAAATGTAGCTTCCTTCTAGCTAAGCCACTCCCCCTACTTACCAGATCTTTCTACAAGTAATTTAAACCTCACAGCAGTTAAATCCTTTCAGCCACCTGAGATTTACACCTAGATAACTCTTCAGATACTCATTCAGTTCAGTTAACCCAAACACACACTTTTTTTTTTGTTTTGTTTTGTATGTTAGTTTTTTTTACCCTAAATTAAAGGTCCAACTACAAAAGTTCTTCTACTTTAGTCCCAGCAGAAAAGTCTAGTCACACAGCAGTCCTTTCTCCTGGTGTCTTCTGCCAAGTTATTCCAAAAGGTTCCAAAAGGTGATTTTGCTGTCACTGTGCGGAATCACCCTTTGGGATCAATTAACAAAATGACAGTGTCACTGTTCATGAGGTGGCCTCTCAAAAAGCCTATGTTGCAAATTTGGTGAAAAAAAATGACTTTTTTATGATCATGCATTGCGCTGTTTCCACGCATGCTCGGAACTTCGCGAATTTGTAATATTTTCACTCCAGATTTTCAACATTGGCATTTTTCCACACTTTCTTATGAACAGTATAGCTGTCATTTTTCACATTCTGGCCAAAATGTGTTTTTGCACCTCCAGCGCAAAATAGCGTGGTTGCTGTGGGAAATCAGTTTTCAGGACAGAGTAAGAAAATCACAGTGACACTGTTCATGAACTGAGGTCCTAAAATGCCTATGTTGACAATTTGGTGCCAGAAGTCCATTAAGTGACTGTTTTACAAGTGTGCGTTGCGCAGTTTCCATGCAAGCTTGTAACTTCGCAAATCTGTAATATTTTCATTCCAGATTTTCAACATTGCCATTTTTCCACACCTCCTTATGAACAGTACAGTTGTCATTTTTTACATCCTGGCCAAAATGTGTTTTCGCACTTCCGTCGCAGAATAGCATGGTCGCTGTGAGAAATCAGTGTTTGGGACAGAGTAAGAAAATCACAGTGATACTGTTCATGAGCATAGGTCCTAAAATGCCCATGTTGAAAATTTGGTGATGAAAGTCCATTAAATGACTGTGCTATGAGCATGCATTCTGCAGTGTTCACGCACCCTCGTCATTTTTCACATCCTGGCCGAAATGCGTTTTTGCACTTCCGGCACAGAATAGCATGCTCACTGTGGGAAATCAGTGTTTGGGACAGATTGGAAAAACCACAGTGACTCTGTTCATGAGCAGAGGTCCTAAAATGCCTGTGTTGAAAATTTGGTGACAAATGTACATAAAATGACTGTTACAAGCGTGCGTAATGCAGTTTCCACGCATGCTCATAACTTCGATCATTTTTAATATTTGTACTCCAGATTTTCACCATTGACATTTTTTCACACCTCCTTATGAACAGTACTGCTTTCCTTTCCCACATCCTACCTGAACTGGGTTTTCGACACATCCGGCGCACAGTGGCGCAGTCGCTGAAGAAAAACAAGGTTCAGAACACAGTAGGAAAATCACAGTGACACTGATCATGAGCAGAGGTCCCAAAATGCCTATGTTGAAAATTTTGTGAAAACATTTCATAAAATGACTATGTTACAAGCATGTGTTGCGCAGTGTACATGCACAGTCGTAAGTTTGAGAATTTGTAATATTTTCACTCCAGATTTTCAACATTGTCATTTTTGCACACCTTCTTATGAACAGTTCAGCTGTCATTTGTCACATCCTGCCTGAAATGTAGTTTCACACATCTGGCGCACAATCACACAGTCACTGTGGGAAATCAGCGTTCGGGTAGATTAAGATAATCATAGTGCCACTGTTCATGAGCAGAGATCCCAAAATTAATTTGTTAAAAATTTGGTGAAATAATTCCAATAAATGACTGTGTTATGAGCGTGTGATGTGCAGTTTTCACACACGCTCATAACTTCGAGAATGTTTAATATTTTTCGCTCCAGATTTCCCACATTGCCATCTCTTCACACCTCTTTATCAATGGTGCAACTGACATTTTCATGTGGTGCAGAATGGCGTGGTTACTGTGGGAAATCAACGTTCGAGACAGATTAACAAAATCACAGGAGCACTGTTCATGAACAGAGGTCCCAAATGCTTTCATGAGGTAGGGTCACAAAAAGGCCATGTTTTAAAATTTGGAGTGCAAATACCAACATGCCCAGGGCTTTAGAGTTTCTAATTATTACATTTCACCCAGTACAGACTAACAGGCATCAAGGATGTGTCTTTGGATTGTCTGCTATACTGCTCACGTCATTGGTCCTCTACCTTCACCCTGCAGTCACTGACAGGCATCAAGGTGTGCCTTGGACTCTTCAGCCCCAAAGTTCAACCCATTCTCCTATGCTGCACCCATCTCAACATACTTCTTTATGAAATGGGGTGAGCATAAGGCCAGATGACCGCAAGGCACAACATGACACTTGTCAGACTCTGCAGGGTAGGGTGCGGTGAAATAGCATGAGCGTTATGGTCAGTGACTCAAATGCACACCGCAATGCCTATTACTCTCTGCAAGGTAGGGTGGGGTTGATGTTGGTTCTATACTTCACTGCTACTTCTATTATGTGTCTCTCTGACTCCTGCACTGCCAATGCCAAAATCAGCAAGACAACATTTGGCATTGACAAATGCTTGTTCTATCTTGGTGTCAGTGGGAACCTTGGGACTTATAATACACTGGGACTCTGGGACTGTTCTGTTTCTTACATCTGCAGGGTGGAACTCTGCAGACATCTTCCTATCACAGCAGAAAATGGAGCTCATCAGATTCTGAAGGGACTTCACAAAATTGGAATTGCATTACAATTGCTTTGCTACAGGCAGTCTGGTGAGTCCCTACACAATACTAGTACTGTATTTCTCTGTCTGAAAAAAAAAGAAGCATTTTTTTTCTTTCATTCGGACAATATTTTAAGTTTTGATGGGAAATAATGATCAGTAACAGTACATGCATTTCAATCTAAATTTGCGCATTATAGGACTGGTGTGATAACGTGGTTACGAGCATTATCCTCTTTTAAGAAAGATCCATAGTTTATGGTCTTTAGTAAACATGTCAACTTATCAGCATTTCCCAGCCATAAACTGTATTTGAGATTGAGCAATGAGGTTCAGATTTCAGAACACACAGTAAAGTGCTGCTACCAGTTCAGGAGATCTGCAAGAGTTAAAAAAAGGACAACAGTAAATAACACAATAACTCATGAAAGAAATAGGATTTTTTCAACTTTGATGCATATCTCGGGCATTTGGGGAATTCTGTCACCAAATTTTCAACATGGGGTTATTGGGACCACTCCTCATGAATTCAGTTACTGTCATGGCATTATTTGGTCCCAAAAGGTGATTTTGCAGTCTCTCTGTGGAATCACCCTTTGGGACCGATTAATGAAATGACAGTGTCACTATTCATGAGGTGGCTCTCAAAAGCCTATGTTGCAAATTTGGTGAAAAGACTGTTTTACAAGTGTGCGTTGCGCAGTTTCCATGCACACTCGTAACTTCATGAATCTGTAATATTTTCACTCCTGATTTTCAACATTGGCACTTTTCCACACCTCCTTATGAACAGTATAGCCGTCATTTTTCACATCCTGGCCAAAATGTGTTTTCGCACTTCCGGCGCAGAATAGCATGGTCGCTGTGGGACATCAGTGTTTGGGACAGAGTAAGAAAATCACAGTGACACTGTTCATGAATTGACGTCCTAAAATACCTATGTTGACAATTTGGTGCCAGAAATCCATTAAAACACTGTTTTATGAGTGTGCATTGTGCAGTTTCCACGCACACTTGTAACTTCGCGAATCTGTAATATTTTCACTCCAGATTTTCAAGATTGCCATTTTTCCACACTTCCTTATGGACAGTACTGTGGTCATTTTTCACATCCTGGCCGAAATGTGTTTTCGCACTTCTGGCGCAAAATAGCATGGTCACTGTGGGAAATCAGTGTTTGGGACAGAGTAAGAAAATCACAGTGATACTGTTCATGAGCAGAGGTCCTAAAATGCCTATGTTGAAAATTTGGGGATGAAAGTCCATTAAATGACTGTGCTATGAGCGTGCATTGCGCAGTGTTCACGCACCCTCGTCATTTTGCACATCCTGGCCGAAATGTGTTTTCGCACTTCTGGTGCAGAATAGCATGGTCACTGTGGGAAATCAGCGTTTGGGACAGATTAGGAAAATCACAGTGACTCTGTTCTTGAGCAGAGGTCCTAAAATGCCTGTGTTGAAAATTAGATGACAAACGTACATAAAAATGATTGTTTTACAAGCGTGCATTGTGCAGTTTCCATGCACGCTCATAACTTCGATCATTTTTAAATATTTGTACACCAGATTTTCACCATTACCATTTTGTCACACCTCCATATGAACAGTACAGCTTTCATTTCCCACATCCTACCTGAACTGGGTTTTTGCACATCAGGCACACAGTGGCACAGTCGCTGTAGAAAAACAATGTTAAGGACAGAGTAAGAAAATCACAGTAATGCTGTTCATGAGCAGAGGTCCTAAAATGCCTATGTTGAAAATTTGGTGAAAAAATTCCGTAAAATGACTATGTTACAAGCGTGTGTTGCGCAGTGTCCATGCACAGTCGTAAGTTTGAGAATTTGTAATATTTTCACTCCAGATTTTCAACATTGTCATTTTTGCACACCTTCGTATGAAGAGTTCAGCTGTCATTTGTCACATCCTGCCTGAAATGTAGTTTCGCACATCTGGCGCACAATCACACGGTCACTGTGGGAAATAAACGTTCGGGTAGATTAAGATAATCATAGTGCCACTGTTCATGAGCAGAGATCCCAAAATTAATATGTTAAATATTTGGTGAAATAATTCCAATAAATGACTGTGTTACGAGCATGCGATGTGCAGTTTTTACACACGCTCGTAACTTCGAGAATGCTTAATAATGTTGCTTCAGATTTTCCACATTGCCATCTCTTCACACCTTCTTATCAATGGTGCAGCTGACATTTTCAGGTGGTGCAGAATGGCATGGTCACTGTGGGAAATTAACGTTTGAGACAGATTAACAAATCCGAGAAGCACTGTTCATGAACAGAGGTCCCAAATGCTTTCATGAGGTGGAGTCACAAAAAGGCCATGTTTTAAAATTTGGAGTACAAATACCAACACACGCCCAGGGCATTAGAGTTTCTAACTATTACATCTCACCCTGTACAGACTAACAGGCATCAGGGTGTGTCTTTGGATTGTCTGCTGTACTGCTCACGCCATTGGTCCTCCACCTCCACCCTGCAGCCACTGACAGGCATCAAGGCGTGTCTTGGACTCTTCAGCCCCTAAGTTCAACCCATTCTCCTATGCTGCACCCATGTCAATATACTGTAGAACAGGAAATATCCGCGGTTCTTTCATTTTTGCTATGTTCGCTGAAAAGGTCAATCACGCGAAAAAAAAAGAACTGTGAAAATAACCAGCCTTCCAGCATTGTTGTGAACGTTTACGTGGTATGTAGTCACTCGCACAGTCATCCGCTGCAACCCTAACCAAAGTCCACCGCTGCTAAACACTGCTAAACAAAAAAACTTCTCCTAAACATATGCTCCAGCTTTTTTACTTACAGCCATTCTGCTTTTTCACCATTCCCATGCTAGCGCTTTTATTTTTACCGTTCCTGTGGATCTCGGTTACCATGAAAACCAGGTTGTGGTTGCTATGAAACCATCTACCTATAGGCACAACACAGAAAGGGGGCGTACTGTACCAAAGTTTATTTAAGAGAGACAAAAACAGAAACAGAAAAAAATAAGAAGCTGTATCCAGCTGCTTCTTCATCACATCTCCAGACACGGTACTGGTACCTGAAAGAAAAAGGAATGGTTATAATCTTTGCCTAAAGTTTTTAGTTATGCTTTATGACAAACGCAGGAGAGAAAGGAGCCTACCTGATTAATCCATAGTAAGCTGCAGATGTTCATTTAGGCATTCAGTGTGGGCTTCGGCAATATCTGCCAGTACAAACCCCCTCTTGCAGTCCTCTGTTCGAAGGGAAATGTTGTTATAGGCTGTCACTAGCCACTGAGCATGCAGTGATTTAATGTTGCTCATCCTTAGATCTACATTCACTGCAGTGGAGGCAACACCTTTTTCAAACTGCTCCGATATAAGACCTGAGTACCATGCAGTAAATTGAGCCTTCATTTCATCCTTAAACAGTTTGTTCATAGTTAAATCTAATGGCTGCAATAGGTCTGCGCAGCTTGGGGGGACAAATACAGGAATGATGTATGCCTGATCAAACTTAGCAAGAACATCGGTAGTACTGTGTGCTCTGACCAGATCAAGAATAAGGAGTGTTCGCTGTTCTTCTGGCAGATCCTGTTTGATTTTTACATACTCGATGTATGGTTTCAAAACAGAGTCTACATACTCAATCATGGTTTCTTGATTCGCCCAGTGATTGCTGCTCTGGGTGATATTCCAGCTTGCAGGGAAACTGTATGTAGGGTGACAAGCCTGTGTTTTCCCTTGGTACATTACCTGGGGCGGAAGCATGTTGCCAGCCAAGGCACACCCTATATTCAGAGACACCTGCCTCTTGTTCCCCATTCCAGTAACCTCGACCTGCTTGGACCCCATTTCTGCCATGGTCCACTGTGAGCAGGGCACAAGATTGACCCCTATCTCGTCAATGTTTATCACAAGCTCCTTGGGAATGAGCTCATTGGCACAGGCAGTTCAAATTCTAGAAAGAAATGCTGACTTTAGTTCAGGGAAGTCAGTAGGTGTTTTCCGACCAGCCTTGGTCCCCTTCCTTCGGCAGTACCCCATACAGTTTAGGAAGGTCCAAGCCCACTGCTTGCTGAACACCATAGATCCTCCTGCCTCTACCAGTTGCTGAGGGTTGCTGGTCTTTACTATGCCTCTAGCAACAGCACCGACGACTCTAGTATTGACAACAGCTCCCTCTGACTTCAGACCATGGATGATTTTCTTAAGTTCAGTCTCTACATCTGAAAGCAGTAGTGGGGGTCTACCACAAGGCTTTGTGGGAAGCTGTGATACCAGGTTGGTTGGGTCAGGGACTGATTTCAAGCTACATAAGTAGTCATATTTAAATTTTCTGACAGTACTCTCATTTATATCGATACTGTATTTGGACTTAAAATACCGAACAGATTTCATTACACCATTTTCCACGGCATACTTTCCTGCATCAAATCTTTGCTCCGCTGTGTAAACATTGTATGTTGAGAGTCTCTTTTTGGCAGGGGAAGACTGACATTGCTTCTCAGTGAGAACACTCTCAGCTATAGGGGTAGATACAGATGCAGATGCAGCAAGATCGTCTGCCTTTATATCCTTTAGATCCTCAATACTAGTGAACGGCCTTTTCTGTGCCTTTCCTCGGTCCAATCACTTCAGCAGAGACATCATGAATTGCAAATGAGAGCTGAGCAGCATAGAGGTTTAAAAATGTCACCACACCTAACTTAAGTACCTGTGATTGACACTGTTTACCGGCACATTTGACAGTTCTTGAACTGAAGTAACCTCAATTGCAGAATACGGTATTATAGGTGCTTTTTTCCGAGCTGACGCGCGAAGATTAAAATACCACATACTTACAACGGCCATGATAGCGCTAAATTTAGTTTATGCGTATTTTGTCTATTCTACAGTACTTCCTTATGAAATGGGGTGAGCATAAGGCCAGATGATCCCACGGCACAACGCAACACTTTTCAGACTCTGCAGGGTAGGGTAAGGTGAAATAGCATGAGCGTTATGGTCAGTGACCCAAACGCACACCCCAATGCCTGTCACTCTCTGCAGGGTGGCGTGGGGTTGATGTCAGTTCTATACTTCTCTGTTACTTCTATTATGTGTCTCTAACTCCTGCACTACCAATGCCAAAACCAGCAAGGCAACATTTGGCATTGACAAATGCTTGTTCTATTTTGGTGTTAGTGGGAACCTTGGGACTTATAATACACTGGGACTCCAGGACTGATCTGTTTTTTTCCATCTGCAGGGTGGAATTCTGCAGACATCTTGCTATCACAGCAGAAAATGGAGCTCATCAGATTCTGAAGGGACTTCATAAAATTTTAATTGCATTACAATTACTTTGCTACATGCAGTCTGGTGTGTCCCTACTCAGTACTAGTAATGTATTTCTCTGTCTGAAAAAGAAGCATTTCTTTCTTTCATTCGGACAATGTTTTTAAGTTTTGATGGGAAATAATGATCACTAATAGTACATGCACTTCAATCTAAATGTGCGCATAATAGGACTTGTGTGATAACATGTTTACTAACTAGTCTGAACATTATCCTCTTTCAAGAAAGATCCATAGTTTATGCTCTTTAGTAAACATGTCAACTTATCAGCATTTTCCAGCCATAAACTGTATTTGAGATTGAGCAATGAGGTTCAGATTTCAGAAAACACAACAAAGTGCTGCTACCAGTTCAGGAGATCTGCAAGAGTTAAAAAAAGGACAACAGTAAATAACGCAGTAACTTATGGAAATCACATAATGAGTGTTTTTATATTGGTTATTCTGGTTATTGTTTATATTTTTGAAACTAATTGGTGAAAGTTAGTACAAAGAAGGCTAAGAAAGGAATGTTGCATGCAAGCAGAGACAATGGACTCTATATGTATTTCCCTATATGGGTGTGTGTGTGTGTGTATGAGTGTGCGTGCGTGCATGCGCATGCCTGTGTGGCACTCTGTTAACCCCTTTCTGGTACATTAACCTTTTCCTTGTCAATTTGTAAATGGCTATAATGCTATACTGTAGAGTGTGCACTGTCCAGAACATGAAGCAGTACATGTGTGTTAGTGTGCCACAGTGTTTATCCTAAATACATAAAAGTTAGGGTTAGTTGTATCAGAAAATAAATACCATATAAGGCACTGTATGTGTGTTAATGTGTGTGTAGTAGTAGTAGTAGTTGTAGTAATAGTAAAATATTTTATTCATTACATGAATCAGTTACTCAGTTGAGCAAAAGCTCATTTTCAGTGAGGTCCCATACACACACACACACAGTAAATACAATGACAAAGGTTTACATTTCTTATAGTGCTGCACATATAGAGAAAAGACAACATTGGTTTGTAACAGTACAAACACTAAAAGATGATATCCCAGACAATGATGCAGGAATATAATTTGCTTTAATCAGTTCACTTAATAACAATATCATACTGTGTCTAATGTGCAAACAACAAGGCAATGATTGTTTTGACTGTTCTAAGTGCCATTTTTTTGATGTTATGCAAACTAATAGACTTGTCTACTGGTCTGAGGTGGATTGGGACAGAATTCTAGAGTTTAGGGTCTCTGTACCAAAAATGTTGTTTGGGAATGCTCTGTGTGTATACAGTACACTGCTATGATATACTGGAATATATATGCATATATATATTCCAGTATGTGTGTTGTAGAAGCAACGTGAGGAAGTATATTTTCACAAAGAGGGTGGAGGATGCATCAAACAACCTTCCAAAGGAGGTAGTGGGGTTAAAAACAATGGGAGAATTCAAGAATGCATGAGACAGACATAAGGCAATTCTAGTGGGGGCTGGTAGGAGAACGTAGGCTGTTGATTAACTAGGATCTGCAGCTTAACATAGAAACATAGAAACATAGAATTTGATGGCAGATAAGAACCGCTTGGCCCACCCAGTCTGCCCATTTCCTTGCCTACTGGATAAGCTGCTGATCCTAGTTAACCAGCAGCCTACTTCTTCCTACCCCTAGAATTGCCTTATGATTGTCCCATGCATGCTTGAATTCCACCACTGTTTTTGACTCCACAACCTCCTCCAGAAGGCCGTCCCATGCATCCACAACCCTCTCTGTGAAAAAATACTTCCTTAAATTACCTCTGAGCCACCCCATCTATCTTCAAATTGTGCCCCCTTGTTCTTGCACACCTCTTTTTTTGAAAGATTATACCCTCTTGGACTTTGTTGATTCCCTTGAGGTACTTGAAAGTTTCTATCATGTCCCCCCTCTCCCTCCTTTCCTCGAGGCAATACATATTAAGCTCCTTAAGTCTCTCTTCATATGTCTTCCAGTGCAGACCCTGCACCATTTTAGTTGCCCTCCTCTGGACAGCTTCCATCCTGTCTATGTCTTTGTGAAGACTGGGTCTCCAGAACTGCAGACAGTACTCCAGATGGGATCTGACCAGCTGTCTGTACAGAGGGATAATAACTTCCTGTTTTCTACTGGTGATGCCTCTCCCTATGCATCCCAGTATCCCCCCAGCCCTCCTTGCTGCCCTCTCACATTGCTTGCCCACCTTTAGGTCATCTGATATGACTACCCCCAGGTCCCTTTCCATTTTTGTTGTTGTTAGTATCCCACCCCCCATTGTATACTCTTCCCCTGGGTTTTTGTTTCTCAGGTGCATTACCTTGCACTTCTTAGCATTGAATCTAAGCTGCCATACATTTGACCATTCCTCTAACCTTGCCAAGTCCCTTTTCATCCTTTCTACCCCACCTTGTGCATCAACTCTGTTGCAGATCTTTGTGTCATCTGCAAAGAGACATACTTTTCCTTCCAGTCCCTCTGCAATGTCACTTGTAAAGACATTGAAGAGGACCGGTCCTAATACTGAACTCTGTGGTACCCCACTAGTAACCCCCCTTTCTTCAGAGTGGACTCCATTTACCATTACTCTCTGTGTCCTATTCTCCAGCCAATTTTTTACCCAGGCTGTCATCTTGGGACCCACTCCCAGGCTAGCTAACTTGTACATTAATCTTTTGTGTGGGACTGTGTCAAATGCCTTGCTAAAGTCTAGGTAGGCCATGTCCACAGCCCCTCCCTGATCCACTACTTTGGTCACCCAGTCAAAGAAATCTATCAAATTTGTCTGACATGACCTTCCGCTGTGAATCCATGCTGCCTTGGGTCCTGTGCCCTCTGGCCTCTAGATATTCAACAATTCTTTCCTTCAGAAGTGATTCCATCATTTTCCCTACCACTGAGGTTAAACTAACAGGTCTGTAGTTTCTGCTTCTGCCTTGCTCCCACTTTTGTGAAGGGGAATCACATCTGCCCTCCTCCAGTCCTCAGGTACCACCCCATCCTCCCATGATTTGTTAAACAGAGTAGTCAGTGGTGTCACTAATTCCACCCTTAGTTCTTTTAGAATTCTAGGATGAATGTCATCAGGCCCCATTGCTTTGTCCACCTTCAGTTTTTAAGAGTTCTTTCAGAACCCTTTCTTCTGTAAATGGGCTGGTATCAACTTCTGTATCCAGAGTGTTTCTACTGTTTGTTTTAGGTACCTCCTCATCTTCCTTTGTAAATACTGAGCAAAAATATTTGTTTAGTATCTCTGCCCTTTCACAGTCACCCCTGCCCACCTCCCCCTTTATTAAGCCTCACTATCCCTCCTTGGTCTTCTCCTGCTCCTGATGTACCTATAAAAGGTTTTATCCCTCTTCTTAACTGAGTTGGCAATCTGTTCCTCAGTTTGGGCCTTTGCTGTTCTGACTGCCTTCCCAGTTTCCTTTTGCTTTAACTGATACAGTTCTCTATCCTGCTCCTTCTGGGACTCCTTGTACTTCCTGAAAGCTTTCTTTTTCTCTTGAACCTTCACTGCCATGTCCTTTGAGAACCATAGTGGTTTCTTACATCATTTAGTTTTGTTTATTTGCTTCACACAAAGGCTTGTTACCTCTGTGATGGCAGTTTTTATTATTCCCCATTGTTCTTCCACCCCACCTTCCTGCCCATTTGCTAGTGCATTCCTTAGGCACTCACCCATTTTGGCAAAGTCAGCCCTCCTAAAGTCCAGTACCTTTGCCTTTGTATGGCTTAACTCTATTGCTGTGTTTATTGTGAACCATACTGTTCGATGGTCGCTAGTTCCCAGATGGCTACCCACTTCTACATCTGTGATCCTCTTTCATCTCCATTTGAGAGAAACAGGTCTAAGATTGCTCCCTCTTGAGTGGGCTCCAATACTAGTTGTCTAAGGCATGCCCCCTGTAGGGCATCTAGAATAACCCCACTCTTCGAAGTGGCTGCTGCAACTGCATTCCAGTTAACATCTGGCATATTCAGATTGCCCATCAGCAATATCTCCCCTTTTTCTGACTTACTAAGTATACTTTCTATCCTTTGGGGTAACCCTTGCCTCAGTGTTTGCACACAGAGATTCTTTGTCTTTTAAACAGTTTTTTTATTTTAATGGATTCACCACAATATATCCAAGGCACACTGCCTTAAGGGTAGCTGGTCCATTCCACTGGGGTGTCAAACAGACGAGGCATACTGATGAGTCCTGGTAGGACAAAACATGTGTCTATGTCTTCTATTAGCACCCTTTGCAAACTGTGTGAGAGGCCTTTCAGCACCATGCAATTCTGCTTAAAGTTGGACCAGCATAACATTCTGTGGTGATTTGCATATGCATCCCATGATGCTTTGCATTGTGGGGGCATGTGTGATATTGTATTTTCTTGAAACTTGGCTTCCCAGCCAAATGCCCTTTGGGGTAACCCTTGCCTCAGTGTTTGCACACAGAGGTTCTTTGTCTTTTAAATAGTTTTTTATTTTGATGGGTTCACCACAATATATCTAAGGCACACTGCCTTAAGGGTAGCTGGTCCATTCCACTGGGGTGCCAAACAGATGAGGCATACTATGATGAGTCCTGGTAGGACAAAACATGTCTATATGTCTCTATTAGCACCCTTTGCAAACTGTGTGAGAGGCCTTTCAGCACCATGCAATTCTGCTTAAAGTTGGACCAGCATAACATTCTGTGGTGATTTGCATATGTATCCCATGATGCTTTGCATTGTGGGGGCACGTGTGATATTGTATTTTCTTGAAACTTGGCTTCCCAGCCAAATGCCCTTTGGGGTAACTCTTGCCTCAGTGTTTGCACACCGAGGTTCATTGTCTTTTAAATAGTTTTTTATTTTAATGGGTTCACCACAATATATCCAAGGCACACTGCCTTAAGGGTAGCTGGTCCATTCCACTGGGGTGTCAAACAGATCAGGCATACTGATGAGTCCTGGTAGGATGAAATACGTGTCTATGTATTCTATTAGCACCCTTTGCAAACTGTGTGAGAGGCCTTTCGGCACCATGCACCACATAGCTTGGCAGAAGACACCAGGAGAAAGGACTGCTGTGTGACTGAACTTCTCTGCTGGGACTAAAGTAGAAGAACTTTTGTATTTGGACCTTTAATTTAGGGTAAAAAAACTAACATACAAAACCAAAAAAAAGTGTGTGTTTGGGTTAACTGAACTGAATGGGTAACTGAAAAGTCATCTAGATGTAAATCTCAGGTGACTGAAAGGACTTAACTGCTGTGAGGTTTAAATTACTTGCAGAAAGATCTGGTAAGTAGGGGGAGTGGCTTAGCTAGAAGGAAGCTACATTTAAAGACTGTCTTAGAAAGATCCTGCTAATAGCTTGGCAGAAGACACCAGGAGAAAGGACTGCTGTGTGACTGAACTTCTCTACTGGGACTATATTGCCCTCCTTCCCTCCCCTCTACCCTCCCCCACCCAAAGCTAATTCTATTTTTATAGGCACAGGAGTTGACTGACAACAGTAACTTCCTGTTTTGGGGCAGGAAGTGAGTGATCACAGAACCACCAAGGACCCACCATCCTAGAAGGGCAAGAGTAGCTCTCTGGCCCCCTCTAGCTGCTGGAGGTCTGCCTCTGAACAAGTAAGTGGCCCACTGAGAAATATAGGATATTCTTGTCTCAGAACAGGACAATCAGGAGCTTAAAGGGCACACAGGCAGAAAGTAAGGAGAGAGAGAAAAAAAAACAGATGAAAGAGTAAGGATTGCAAACAGTTAAGGGGCCAGAAATAAGACATGATTGGAGTGGTGCAGTGCAGTGGCTGTGGAGCAGCAGTCTTCCGGGAGATGTTCTGGAGGATGCGGTATTGTCCCATCTGCAGGCACCTCTCTGGGCTGAGGGAGGAGGTTGCTCATCTCCAGGCTGAGTTGGCCAGGATTTGTGGGAACTCCTCTTCCATCCAGGGACCACCAGTGCCACTGCCATTGCCTCAGAGGTTGCCAAGAAAAGGAGCGGTTGGATCAAAGTGGGCTCAGGGAGGGTGAGGGTGGTGGAACAGAGGCACATCCCTCCAGTTGTACCTCTCCACAATTCCTATGCAATTCTGGCAAAGTGTGGTTCCTCTATGGAGGCACCTACAGTGGAGACCAGGGAGGATGCTGGGAACCTCCACAAAGGAGACCCACAGGAGGGTGGCAGGGGACCCTGCAGGGGAAGGAAACAACTCCTGGTGGGGGACTCCATTGTTAGGAAGGTAGAACTGGGCAAGGAAGGGGAGAGGGAGGTTAGGTGCCTGCCTGGCACAATGGCTTGGAGGGACAGGGAGCGAATCCTCAGGATTGCCAGAGCAGCTGCACAGGGGAGGGAGCTGGATGTCATTGTCCACCTAGGGACAAATGACCTGGCTAAGAAAGGGACTAGAGAAGTGCAGGAAGAGTTTGTGGAATTGGGGAGGGGCCTTAGTCAAGTAGCACGCAAGGTAACCTTCTCGGAGGTGCTACCCATCTATGGCATAGGAGAGGCTAGGGTGTTCTGTACCATGGGATTCAATTAGTGGTTGAAAAACTGGTGTGGAGCTCAAGGATTTGGCTTCATTGGGGACTGGGGGTCCACCTGGAGTGATGCAGGCCTATACTGGCATGATGGGCTGCATCTGTCCGGGAGGGGAACCAGGATCCTAGGTGATAGGTTTAAATGCTTCATTGGCAAGCTTTTAAACCAGCCAAGGGGAGGCACTGGAAAGGAGCAGGAAAATCCTAGCCCCCAAACAATCACAGTAGTAAGTGTGGCAAACACCAACATGGAGGTGTCAATAGGGAGAAGGGCAGGGGTAAATGGAGAAAGTGACAAAGGCAAGAAGAACAGGGATGGGGCAAAGGGGTAAGGCCATCAGGAATGGAGGGTAATGAGTACCAATGCCCGTAGTCTGGGCAACAAGCTCCTGAGCTGATGGCCTTAATGGAAGAGGGATGCCTGGATATCGTAGCAGTCACAGAAACATGGTACACAGAGAACCATGACTGGGATGTTAACATACCAGGTATAACTTACAGGAGAGACAGGCAGGGAGGAAGAAGAGGGGAGGAGTAGCTCTTTATGTAATGGAAGGATAAAAGCAACTGAACAAAAGAGTAAACAGGGAGGAGAGGAGGCACTGTGGGTCACCTGGAGACTGGAAAGGGCACCACAATCTGCACAGGGGTTGTGTACAGACCCCCATGTCAGGGGGAAGGAATGGACAAGGATATGATGGAAGGCATTCTTAGAATGGCAGAGAAAGGGGAGATACTGTTGATGGGAGACCTGAATATGCCAGATGTAAACTGGAGCACATTTGCTGCAGCCACATCCAAGAGCAGGGCCATTCTTGATGCCCTACAGGTGGCAGGCATTAGACAGTAGTTTCGGAACCCCACTCGTGAGAGAGCAATCTTAGACCTCATACTCTCAAACGGGCAGTGAGAGGATCTCAGATCTAGAAGTGGGTTGCCATCTGGGGACAAGTGACCATCAAACAGTGTGGTTCACGTTAAACTCAGCTACAGAGTCAAGCCATACAAAAGTGAGGGTACTGGACTTTAGGAGGGCTGACTTTGGCAAGATGCGAGAGTGCCTCAGAAAAGCACTAGCAAACAGGCTAGAAGGAGGTGTGGAGCAACAATGGAGAATTATTAAAACTGCCATCACAGAGGCAACAAGCCTTTGTGTGAAGCAAATAAACAAATCAAAATGAAAGAAAAAGCCACTATGGCTCTCAAGAGAGGTGGCTGTGAAAGTCAGGAAGAAAAAGATAGCATTCCGGAAGTATAATGAAACACAGAAGGAGCAGGACAGAGAGCTGTTCCAGTTAAGGCAGAAAGAAGCAGGGAGGGAAGTCAGAATAGCAAAGGCCCAAACTGAGGAAAAGATAGCCAACTCAGTTAAGAAGGGGGATAAAACCTTTTATAGGTACATCAGCGAGCGTAGAAAGACAAAGGGAGGGATAGTGAGGCTGAATAGAATCAACAGTGGGTGGGCAGAGGGGGACAGTGAAAAAGCAGGAATACTGAATGAATATTTCTGCTCAGTATTCACAAAAGAGGAGGGGGAAGTGCCTAATCCAATTAACAGAAGCACTCTTGATAGGGGGGTTGATCAAAGTCCTTTCACAGAAGAAAGGGTTCTGCAAGAACTCCTAAAACTGAAGGTGGACAAAGCAATGGGTCCTGATGGAATTCACCCCAGAATTCTAAAAGAATTAAGGGAGGAACTAGTGAAACCACTGGCTGCTCTTTTTAATAAATCATGGGAGGATGATGTGGTACCCAAGGACTGGAGGAAGGTGGATGTGATTCCCCTTCACAAAAGTGGGACCAAGACAGAGGCAGGAAACTACAGACCTGTCAGTCTGACCTCTGTGGTAGGGAAAGTGATGGAGTCACTTCTGAAGGAAAGAATAGTTGAGTACCTAGAGGTCAGTGGAGCACAGGATCCAAGGCAGCATGGGTTCACAGCGGGAAGGTCATGTCAGATGAATCTAATAGATTTCTTTGACTGGGTGACCAAAGTAGTAGACCAGGGAGGGGCTGTGGACATGGCCTACCTAGACTTTAGCAAGGCATTTGACACAGTCCCACACAAAAGATTATTAGTCAAATTAACCAGCCTGGGAGTGGGTCCCAGGGTGGTAGCCTAATAAAACATTGGCTGGACAACAGGACACAGAAGGTAATTGTAAATGGAGTCCACTCTGAAGAAAGGGCGGTTACCAGTGGGATACCACAGGGTTCAGTATTGGGTCCAGTCCTTTTTAATGTTTCCATCAGTGACATTGCAGAGGGACTGGAAGGAAAAGTATGCCTTTTTGCAGATGACACAAAGATCTGCAACAGGGCTGATACACAAGGAGGCGTGGAAAGGATGAAAAGGGACTTGGCAAGGTTGGAGGAATGGTCAGACATTGGCAGCTAGGATTCACTGCAAAAAAGTGCAAAATAATGCATCTGGGAAACAAGAACCCAGGGAAGAATACACAATGGGTGGGGAGGTAGTAACAACAACAAAACAGGAAAGGGACCTGGGGTAATCATATCAGATGACCTTAAGGTTAGCAAGCAATGTGAGAAGGCAGTAGGGAGGGCCGGGGTATACTGGGATGTATAGGAGAGGCATCAGCAGCAGAAAACAGGAAGTTGTTATCCCTCTGTACAGACAGTTGGTGAGACCCCATCTGGAATACTGTGTCCAGTTCTGGAGACCCCATCTCCACAGGACATAGACAGGATAGAGGCAGTCCAGAGGGGGCAACTAAAATGGTGCAGGGTCTGCAAGAGAAGCTGTATGAGGAGAGACTAAAGGAGCTTAATATGTATACCCTTGAGGAAAGAAGGGAGAGGGGGACATGATAGAAACTTTCAAGTACCTCAAGGAATCAACAAAGTCCAAGAGGGTAGCATCTTTCAGAAAAGAGACTTGCAGAACAAGGGACACAATTTAAAGATAGAAGGAGGAGGCGTTCAGGGGCAATGTGAGGAAGTATTATTTCACAGAGAGGGTAGTGGATGCATGGAACAGCCTTCCTGAGGAAGTTGGGGTCTAAAACTGTGGGAGAATTTAAGAATGCATGGGACAGACATAAGGCAATTCTTGTGGGGGGCAGGAAGATGTAGGCTGTTGGTTAACTTGGATCTGCGGCCTATCCTGTAGGTAGGGAAATGGGCAGACTAGATGGGCCTAGCGGTCCGTATCTGCCGTCAAAGTCTATGTTTCTATGCAATTCTGCTTAAAGTTGGACCAGCATAATATTCTGTGGTGATTTGCATATGCAGCCCATGATGCTTTGCATTGTGGGGGCATGTGTGATATTGTATTTTCTCGAAACTTGGCTTCCCAGCCAAATGCCCTTTGGGGTAACCCTTGCCTCAGTGTTTGCACACAGAGGTTCTTTGTCTTTCAAATAGTTTTTTATTTTAATGGGTTCACCACAATATATCTAAGGCACACTGCCTTAAGGGTAGCTGGTCCATTCCACTGGGGTGTCAAACAGACAAGGCATACTGATGAGTCCTGGTAGGATGAAACATGTGTCTATGTCTTCTATTAGCACTCTTTGCAAACTGTGTGAGAGGCCTTTCGGCACCATGCAGTTCTGCTTAAAGTTGGACTTGCATAACATTCTGTGGTGATTTGCATATGCAGCCCATGATGCTTTGCATTGTGGGGGCATGTGTGATATTATACTTTCTATCATTTCCTTGTCCATTTCCTCTCCCTGAGAAGGGGGTCTGTATACAACCCCTGTGCGGATTGTGGTGCCATTGCTGGTCTCCAAATTTACCCACAGTACTTCTTCTCCTCCCTGTTTTCCCTTTTGTTCTGCTGCTTTGATTTCTTCCCTTATGTAAAGAGCTACTCCTCCTCCTCTATTACCCTCTCTGTCCCTCCTGTAGATAGTGTATCCTGGTATCTTTACGTCCCAGTCATGGTTTTGTGTGAACCATGTTTCTGTGACTGCCACGATATCAGATGTTCCTCCTCCATCAAGGCCACTAATTCAGGAAGCTTGTTACTCAGACTACGGGCATTGGTACTCATTGCTTTCCATTTTTGATGGCTTTACCTTCAGTTGCAGCATCCCCCACTGACCTTTCTACCTTGGTCTTTTTCTCATTTAGTACCCTGTTTTGTAGGGAGAGGCTGGGATTTTCCTGCTTCTTATCTGTGCCTCCCCCCCTTGACTAGTTTAAAAGCTTGCCAATGAAGCATTTAAACCGATTGCTCAAAAGACTTATTCCCTTTCTGGACAGATGCAGACCATCCTGCTAGAATATGCTGGTGTCCCTCCAGGTGGAACCCCAGTCACCAATGAAGCCAAACCCCTGTGCTCCACACCATTTTTTCAACCATTCATTAAACTGCATGGTGCAAAGTACCCTCGCCTCACTCATGCCTTTGACAGGCAGCACCTCTGAGAAGGATACTGTGTGTGCTACTTGTCTTAGGCCCCTCCCCAGTTCTACAACATCCTCCTGCACTGCTCTAATCTTATGTTGAGCCAAGTCATATGTCCCTAGGTGGACAATGACGTCCAGCTCTGCTTATCCAAAAGGTAAGGAAAAGGGCAGACTGGGTGGGCCAAGCACCATTGAAGTCTATTTTTCTATTAGCCAGTGTTTGTGTATATCACAACAATTAGAAAGGGCAGTTAGGTTACTGAGTGTTTAGTGCAAAAATTACTAGTCTACATTCCCCCGCTATCTAAATTAGTTTAAGCCTTATGCATGTCATTGCTGATTTGAAAGAGATGTTCACCAATGTTCTTCAGAGGTGTTCTTTTCAGGTTCTGAGGGACACTGGAGGGTGGGGGGTGTCACTAGACACCAGAGACAAAGTGCAGTGTTACAGAGCTGAGTATGAGAATGTGGGTGGCACCACTGGACACCAAGAATACATAAATTATTTATGTGGGGAAGAATAGAATGGTGGGTGTGCCATGAGACACCAAGGAAAGAAATATTATGGGGATGACAATCAGAGGTGGGGGGAGGTACCAGTCACAGGAATATATATATATATACATACACATACATAAATATATACACATATATATATATATATATATATATATATATATATATATGGACATTACATATACAGTATATACAGTACAACCTCAGAGATCCAAACAGCATGGGAATGCATGGTATTCATAGCTCTGAAATTTTCGTAACTCTAAAAATAACTTTGCAATAACTACAACGGGGCTTCTTGCAGTATCAAATACAAATTTAATTTGAGTCAAACAACAAAAGCTTATTCCAAGTCCTACGAAGGGAGTCAAAACTAATCTCACCCCATACTTTTGCACACAGGTAAACAGCATTCTTTACAGTCAGTGATTTGCAAAAATCAGTGTAACAGCTGTAGTCACTCATTCCCAACAAAAGACGATGCAGCAGATCTCATTTATAGTGACATTTTAAGTTCTCTAATATGCCCTGGTCCATTGGCTGCAGAATGCTTGTTACATTGGGGGACAGAAAGAGGCACTTAATGCTGCCATCGCCTGAGATAAGATCTTCGACTGCTGGGTGTGAGGGGTCATTATCCATCAGCAAGACTGCCCTTGCTGGTAGAACTTTAGAATTCAGATATTCTTTTACAAGAGGGGATGAAGTGTTTAAAAAAAACAGTCGCTAAAAATGTTGCGATCCATCCAAGAACTACGCTGGCTATAATAATGCACTGGAAGTGCTGACATTGTAACATTTGCAAAACATCTTGGCTTTGTGCTTTTATGAATGAACAGCAGTGGAAGTCTAAAGTTGCCATGAGCATTCGCTGTTGCCATTAATGTCACTCTATCTTTGTTTGATTTAAGGTTCTTAACTTGTCTCTCACAGCCATCGGTGAGTGTTTTATTGGGGGAGCAACCTCCAATATAGACCTGTCTCATCGCAGTTAAAAACTTGATGTCTGGTGAGCTGTTGCTGTTCCACTAGGTATTGTAGGTTGGTTTTAAAGGACTGTGAGGCTTCACAATCAGCTGAAAGTGCCTCCCACTGCATACTGAGCTGGCGTATACTGTGGTGGTTTTTGAAGTGATGTAACCACCCAAAACTAGCCTTGAAATCTTCTTCAACACTGTCAGGGTACATTTGTTTAAATAAAAGTTTAGCTTTCTTGCTTACAATGACGCCACTGATCGGGGTACCTTTACGGCATTCTTGGGTGAACCACAAATGCATGGCACGGTCAAAGTCCTCGTTTGCTGCTTTTCTAACATTGCAGTGGGTTTGAGCAGACCCTGTATCTTTGGCTTCTTGGGCAAACTACTTAATTTTATCCTGAGACTTTTTTAAGTCAAAAACTGTCGAATTGCCAATTCCATACTCCTCGGCAACAGCACTCAAACTCGCACCGCATTCAATTTTACTTACGATTTCAAGTTTAGTGTTGATACACAAGGTTACCAGCTTGCATTTGTTAGCCTGCTTTCCTGCCATGCTGATCTATGCTGTTAGTGTTGAAGAAGATTAACTCCTTTTAAACAGGCAAGAAAATGAGCAACAGGTGGCAATTAGTGCTTAACTCTTAGCGTTTAGCGCTTGGGGGGGTTTGGTTAACCAGTCATTCCGGTTCTTTGAAGTTCGGATCTCTGAGGTTATACTGTAAATATATATATATATATATATATATATATATATATATATATATATCTCAAGAAAACTCTGTTAATGCATAAGTTGTGGTTAAAGTATGCTTGGGGTAATCAGCCATAACACTCAGCAAACTGAGGCAAAAGGAACACTGTTTTGTGAAACACTGAGTCCTTTTGTCACAATTTGCAGCAAACCCCCCTTTGTTTCATGAAAAGAGTGCTGCAATTTGCAGCAATAAAAACTCAAGAGATAAAATAAACATATTTCTGCCCATTTGGGGGGCAAACTGGCACAAGAATCAGATCCCTCAGGCCCATTTAGGTAAACACAACTGTTGGTGTTTACCACCTGTCAGTATGTTTTGAAACATTTGTTTGCCTCGCTAACTTAAAACAAGATGGCAGAATCTCGACACTGCATTCCGCATTTGCAACAATAAATACTGCTTTTGCAGCAACAAAGCAGTTGTTTCACACAGCACATCTAACTTTTCCCTTAGGAAATAATGGGAAAATTGAAACTTTAATAACTTTTGAACAAATAAATATGTTTTCAGTAAACATTCAAAAAGCACATCTGTGACCAAGACCTATGTACCCTGCAAATTTCAGAACACAACTCCACACAGTTTCTAAGAAACTGTGTGACTGACAAAGAATTTACACAAAATTGGTAATTTTCACATTTATAGAATCTACTTATCTCCACACCCACACATCCGACCGAAATTAAACATACACATCCGGACATATTTGGTCCCTGATGGTACATGCAAAATTTCATGCAAATCAATGGAACAGTTGTGAAGTTATTAAAGTGCAAAATTGTGACTTTAATATACTGTAGAAGTGAACATTGAACTACATAGGAGTGAACATTAATCTCTCTAACTATAGAGATGCAATTGTATGTGTATACCTGTATATATATATTCTTTGTAAAAAAATGTTGTTCATGCACCAGTTAGGGTTAAAGTGGTAAAAGTAGGGAAAAAAGGTGTTAGGGTTTCCAACCTTAACACCCTACCCCTTCCCTGCAGACAACAACAGGTGTGGGGTGTGCCTTGGGGTTTTCAACCCTAACACTCACCCCATTCCATGAGTAAATAAGCTGAGATGGGTATATTGGAATGGGGTGAGCATTGGAAACGTTAGAAACCCAAATCCACTTTAACCTCCTTTTGTCACTTTAACCCTAACTTATGTATTTAAAGTTTTTTTTTTACAACTAATTTCCTTACTTTTTCAAACAGTATAATTGTATCCATATTTTCTCCTGGCCTGGTGCTTTCATTTGTAGGACAACAGGATGTCAGCATTGACTTCTTATTACCCCATCGCATGTACACAGTATTGAAACTTTCCAAATACCCAGCAAAACATGAGTTCACACCACTGCAATGCCAATGCATGCCACAAGTGTGAAAAGACAGTTTGGGCAGGATTTGAAAAATGGCAGCTGTTACGTTCAATGGAAAACTTTGAAATTTAATAACTTTGTATCAGATTAGTATTTTTTCACCAGACCTTCAAAAGGCACCACTGTGACCCACGACCTATATACTCTAATCATTTCAGCCCAAATTTCCACCCAGTTTTTGTGCAATGCAGTGTGGCAAACAATGTGACAAAAAATGATAATTTACATGTTTTGTGACACTCCATATCTTCACACTTGCACATCCGACCAGAACAAAACTTATCAAATCAAGAAACCTGTGGTCCCTGATGCAGCTTGTCAAATATCATACAAATAGCTCAAACAGTTGCAAAGTTATTAAAGTGCAAACTTTTCAGTTTTGTAAAATAAAATGTATTTTTTTTTCATCTATATTTAATTACTGGTCATTGTCACACCTGGGCAGCTGGTTCTGATCCCTGTGTAATTTTTTGTTGTAAATATAAAAGATAATGTATGATGAACTGTGGCAAAAGGTAATGCTGGCTGCTGAAGCTGACACTTCAAACCTCCCAAGGATAAGTTCAAAGGACAGGACATTGTTAAATGGTAGATATCTGGGGTGCAATTATCTTGTCAATTTGCTTTGATCCCAGGAAATAAAATTAGCCATTCATGACGTCCTCAGGGAAATCCTTTAATCTGCACTAGATGTCCTGAGAAAAGGGACACTGGCCAGTGTTATGAATAACCTCTCAGGAAACCAGCTAATTTAATCAACGAGACCTTTTATGAATAGATGCCAAAGCCCAGATGGAATTAAGGAGTCAAATACACTTTTGCTTTAAATACAGTGACTTATGTTAAAGAGCCTTTTGATGTGTGTGAGAAGCAAAGCACAGACTGGTTCTGACCAGTCAAACATAAGAAGAGAAAATTCATTATGTCATCTCTTATATTTTTAAATACCTTAGTAGGCCATCTTGGTGTTATAAAATATAGATTTTGTTACACCAAGGTGGAGTTTGGTCACCTCAGAGAGAGGACCGGGTCAGGACTGTTTTTAACATACTGAGAAGACCCTGACAGACACACTTTCATATTTCTGACTGTGGAAGAAACATCACAGCACTGAAAGAAAGTAAGCATATATTAGAATAGACCAGTCTGAATGTATGCATTGTAGGAACCTGCACTTCAAACCTGTTTGTTTTAAAGCTGTATGTGTTGGGATATTTTGTTCTGTAATATTTTCTGTTTTCCTATTTTTAAGTAAAGATATATATTTTAAAACAGAAACTGCTGGTGTGCCTTGATGTTTCTTTTTATTTAAGTGAAGCTTTTGAAGATTATAGTTGACACTGTGTATGAACTTATTTTGATACCAAACTGGGAAACAGATAGAGTTCTCTAAGGTCTTGCATAGAGTTCTAAGGGTTCATTTTGCAGACCTAGTTAGGTGCCCGTAGGCAAAGATCTCTGGCCCCCTGAAGACTGAATTATCTGAGCCTGATAACTGGGTACACTAACAAGAGGTTATCAGTTTGAATCCCTTCAGAACTTGAGATTAAGGTGACTTGAACCCACAAAACAGACAAGAGGGTTACCTTGTACTGTTTACTGTCCACAAATCATACACTCAGAGGTTGGCACTTTGGGAGTAGAGGGCTGACCAGTTGAGCGAATTTCTGACAGATTGGTTGGCAGCGTTGGCATAAAAAGTTTGGTGGTACAAGCTTCATTGTTCAGTGTGTCAGCTTGAGACCATTCAGCTCACTTGGAAACAAGAAAGGCAGTGTTTTATTTCAAAAGGAAACAGAACTATATCCCTTGGCTTACAGTCAAGTTCCCATCCATTTTTTTTTCTAAAGTGCCAGTCATATTAGCAGTAGTCAGGAAAGATGGCATCCAACTACAGCAGGTACACTGTAGAACACTTAAAACAGTTGTGCGAGGACAGAGGAGTCCTGTTTGAGTTGACAGCCAAAAAGCAGAACTTCATAGATGCCCTGATGGTAGCAGATACCCAGAGCAGCGAGTCACAGACTGTGACTGAAAAGGACCAGATCTCGAGTGTGGCAGGATTAGCGAACAGTGAGGGGTCCCGAGCCAATGAGGAGGACAGCAGGGCCACTGTCAGTGAAGGGCCACAGCATCAGGGGAAGGTCACCAGTATCCTGAATCCAGAGGTACTCAAGCTGCAAATTGAGTTGCGTAGGATGGAACTGGAGGCAGAGCGACAACAGAGGGAGGCAAACTGTAAGGAAGAGTGACAACAGAGGGAGGCAGACCATGAGGAGCGTAAGCACCAGTGAGCTGCAGAGGAGAAGAGAGAGTGAGAACACAGAGAAGTAGAGGAGAAGAGAGAGGAGCACCAGTGGCAACATGAACTGGATAAGCTACGACTCCAACCAGTGGCATCAAGGCAGGTAAGTGGCTTGGGTTTAACTGGGACTGCAGGACTGGTTTACAAATTGAACTCCAAATTAATAGCTGAGTTTAAGGAAGGGGAGGACATAGATGCCTTTTTAAATTATTTTGAAAAAGTTTGCATTCAGGCTAAAATTCCTAGAGAGTCCTGTAGCTTCCAGCTATCCCAGCTACTTACCAGGAAAGCTCGGGATGCATTGGGTCAAATCAACAATGAGGACAGTGATGATTACAGCAAGTTAAAAGCTGCACTGTTAAAAAAGTTTGAATTAACTGCTGAATCATACAGAGCTAAATTATGTAAGCTCAGGAGAAGCCCTGATATGAGCTATGAGGAGCTAGCCACGAAACAACAACAGTTTTTAAAACATTGGTGGGAAAGAATTCAGGTAAACTCAGTTGATAAAATTGAAAAAGTGATTTTATTAGAACAGTTTTATTTGGCTTGCCCAGCAGAGGTAAAAACCTGGCTAGAGGACCAAAATCCAAAAACAGTGCAAGAGGCTGCTGAACTCTCAAACCATTATGCCAAGAGCAGACCTGCTCTGAGAGTGAATAGGATAAGTGTGGCAGTGCAGAAAGGGAAAAGCACACCTTCAGGGCATCTAAAACCCTCAATGCCTCCACCAAAACCAGTTAGCCCCAGGTTTCAACGAAAGGATTTATCTGAAGTAAGAAATGCATGTTGACTGTGTAAGGAAACTGGGCTTATTGCCAGACAGTGCCCCAAAAAGGTGAGCCAGAATACACAACAGGGTGCTAGAAAAGAAGTGGGTTGTTTGTGTGTCCCTGGGAGCATGCCAGTGAACATGAGGGAACACATGCACCCAGTCATAGTAAATGGTGTACAGACACGGGGTAAAGGGACACAAGGGTATTCCTAACATTGGTAAAGGGGGATCTGGTACAGCCTGGTCAGCATATACCCCATAAATATGTAAATATACAAAGGTTTACTGGTGAAGAGAAAACATTGCCATTCGCTAGTGTTCTCCTGGATGGGGGTGAAACAGGGGGAACTGTGTAACAGGTGGCTGTAGCCAACACATTAGCAGTGGATGTGATCCTGGGTAACAATCTCCAGCAGGGGGTGGTATGTGCAATTACCTATAGCCAAGTGGCAAGGGAAAGTAGTAGTTCCCTGAACCCCACAGAAACCAGTGTGGAAACCGCTGAGAGGCTGGTTCCCCAGCCTGTGTCTCCAGATGGGGAGATTGATAAAAGGGGGGTAGAAATATCCCCAGTAGCAAGTAACCACATAGCTACAGAGGGTTACTCTGAAGAGGGAAGGGTGACCCCTTGTCAGAGGGTTGGGATTGACAGTGATCCTGAGGGCCCTGACGCTAGTGCTAGGGACCCTAGTTTAGCAATGGAAGGGGACAGGTCCCATGCCTTGGGACTGTGTGAGGGTTTTGCAGCTGCTCAGAGGAATGACCCTATTTTAGGGAAGCTGAGGGCTTGGGCAGACTCGGATGGCACACAGGGAGGTGACGGCAGACATAATGTTTATTGGGAAAATGGACTTATGTACACACAGGCAGTTCAGACAGAGGGAGGGATGCTAGGCAGGCAGCTTGTCATTCCCCAGGAATATCGTGAGCAGTTGCTCAAGGTTGCCCATCATATTCCCTTATCTGGTCATCTGGGAATTGCACAAACTACACAGTGGTTAGCCCAGAATTTCTACTGGCCTAACTTCACCCAGCAGGTGAAGGAGTATTGCAGGTCTTGTCACCGGTGTCAAGAAATAGGGAAGGCGGGCAAGAAAACCCAAGCCACCCTGATCCCCTGCCCATAGAGGAGGAGCCATTCCAGAGGGTGGGAATGGATATTGTGAGGACTTTAAATACTCCTGGCTCCTCAGGGAAGAGATTCATCCTGACTGAGGTGGATTATGCCACCCGGTACCCAGAGGCAGTCACCCTATCCTCTCTGAGGACAGACAAAGTGGCAGATGCTTTACTTGGGATTTTCTCCCATGTTGGGTTTCTGCAGGAGGTAGTCACTGATCGAGGGGGCTCCTTCATGTCGGACCTGATGAAATGCTTATGGGAGAAGTGTGGGGTGGTGCAGAGATGTACGACACCTTATCACCCACAAGCCAATGGACTTGTGGAATGATTCATTGGTACCCTAAAGTCAATGCTCCGGGTGTTTTCTGAACAGCATGGGAGGGACTGGGATAAATACCTTCCCCACATGTTGTTTGCATACAGGGAGGTGCCCCAAGAGTCGACAGGATTTTCCCCATTCGAACTCTTGTATGGATGCCGGGTATGTGGGCCCCTAGACTTGATCTGGGAGGACTGGGAAGGCAAGCATGCCACCTAGGCAACTCCCCTTGTGGATTACATCCTAAGGTTTAGGGAAGGCTGAAGGAGCTTTTGGGGACAGCCCAGAGAAACCTGGCAGCTGCCCAACAGAAAGAAAAAGTATGATACGACCACAGAGCCAGAGCTCATTCGTACATGGTGGGTCAGGAAGTCATGGTCCTTATTCTGGTCCAGAAAGTCAAGCTGCAAGCTGAGTGGGCAGTACTGTACAAAGTGATTAGGAAGGTAAATGACGTGAACTACATTGTGGAGTTACCTGACCGTAGACAGACAGAAAGGATGTACCACGTCAACATGATGAAGCCATATGCAAATAGGGCTGACATGGTGTTCGCAGTGTGTAGTCATGGGGAGGGGACGGACGAAAGAGATCCCCTTCTGTTTTTACTGGAAGAGAGTAAGCGGGACTCCTCTGTGAAGGCAGTAAAATTGTCTCCCCAGCTGACCCTGGGCCAGATCCAGAAAGTAAGGGAGGTTTTAGCAGACTTTGCCCCCTTGTTTAGCGCCAAGCTTGGACTAACCACCTTAGCAACACACGATGTGGAGACAGGGACACAGACACCCATATGGCAGACAGCATATCAGGTGTTGGAGGCTGTCCAAAAGGACATTCGGAGAGATGTGGAGGAGATGCTGGATTTAGGGGTAATCCAGAGATCCCACAGTCCCTGTGCCTCACTCGTAGTCCTTGTATCCAAGCCAGATGGCTCAACTTGTTTCTGTGTAGACTATCATGAACTGAATGCAGTCACGAAGTCAGACGCCCACCCATTGCCCCAGACGGACAAACTCCTGGACAAGTTGGGAGGGGTAACCTACCTTACGACCATTGACCTGACAAAGGGATATTGGCAGGTAGAGTTGACGGACGGACAAAGCTAGGGAGAGGTCGGCCTTCATCACTCCTGATAGGTTTATTTGAGTTCAAAGTAATGCCTTTCCGAATGAAGAATGCCCTGGCCACTTTCCAAAGGTTGGTGAACCAGGTGTTAAATGGTGCTGAGGAGTACGCTGTGGCATACTGGATAACATTGCCATCTTTAGTACCAGCTGGGAGGAACACCTTTCATACCTTAGGGAAGTGCTGGACAGGATACAGAGGGCCAGGCTCACTGTCAAAGCCGAGAAGTGCCAGGTGGTCATGGGAGAATTGGCATACTTTGGGCATGTGGTAGGCAGGGACAGCTCCATCCTAGCCAAATAAAAATAGAGGTAATCCAGGCATAGCGCAAACCAGAAACTCAGAAGCAGGTCAGGAGTTTTCTCAGGACAGCAAGGTACTATAGAAAGTTTATACCCCATTACAGTGGCCTGGCTGCTCCCCTATTTGACCTGACAAAGAAAAGGATGCCCAAGAATATTACCTGGGGCCCAGCCTGTGAGGAAGCCTTTTCCAAACTAAAGGAGGCACTGTGCAGTGCTCCTGTTTTGACAAGTCCTGACTATAGTACAACCTTTATAGTTCAGACTGATGCCTCAGATGTGGGTATTGGGGCAGTACTGAGCCAGACATCCAGCTAAGGAAGGGACCAACCCATAGCCTACTTGAGTAAAAAGTTGCTTCCCAGGGAACAGTCATACTCCATGGTGGAAAAGGAGTGTCTTGCTATAGTGTGGGCCCTTAAGAAATTGGAGCCATACTTGTATGGGCAGCATTTTGTGGTGCAGACTGACCACAGCCCCCTAGTTTGGCTGACGCAGATGGGAAAAAACAATGGTCAATTACTTAGATGGAGTCTTGCTTTGCAAGGATATGATATGAACATTCTACATAGGGCCGGAGTTACCAATCAGAACTCAGATGGATTGTCCAGGGTGTATGAGGAGTGAACTGATTTGAGAAGCTCATCACATGCAGGGGATAGACCCCCCCCCCAAATTCAGTCTAGGTTAGGAGGAATTGTCACACCTGGACAGCTGGATCTGATCCCTGTATAATTTTTTGTTGTAAATAGTAAAGATAATGTATAATGGACTGTGGCAAAAGGCAATGCTGGCTGCTGAAGCTGACACTTCAAACCTCCCAGTGATAAGTTCAAAGGACAGGACATTGTTAAACTGCAGATATCTGGGGTGCAATTATCTTGTCAATTTACTTTGATCCCAGGAAATAAAATTAGCCATTCATGATGTCCTCAGGGAAATCCTTTAGTCTGCACTAGATGTCCTGAGAAAAGGGACACTGGCCAGTGTTATGACTAACCTCTCAGGAAACCAGCTCATTTCATCAAAGAGATCAAAGAGACCTTTGATGTGTAGATGCCAAGGCCCAGATGGAATTAAGGAGTCAAATGCACTTTTGCTTTGAATACAGCGACTTATATCAAAGAGACTTTTGATGTGTGTGTGAAGCAAAGCACAGACTGGTTCTGACCAGTCAAACATAAGAAGAGGAAATTCATTATGTCATCTCTTATATTTTTAAATACCTTAGTAGGCCATCTTGGTGTTATAAAATATAGATTTTGTTACACCAAGGTGGAGTTTGGCGACCTCAGAGAGAGGACCAGCTCAGGACTGTTTTTAACATACTGAGAAGACCTTGACAGACACACTTTCATATTTCTGACTGAGGAAGAAACATCACAGCACTGAAAGAAAGTAAGCATATATTAGAATAGACCAGTCTGAATGTATGTATTGTAGGAACTTGCACTTCAAATCTGTTTGTTTTAAGGCTGGATGTGTTGGAATATTTTGTTCTGTAATATTTTCTGTTTTCCTATTTTAAAGTAAAGATATATATTTTAAAATGGAAACTGCTGGTGTGCCTTGACGTTTCTTTTTGTTTAAGTGAAGCTTTTGAAGGTTATAGTTGACACTGTGTATGAACTTATTTTGATACCAAACTGGGAAACAGATAGAGTTCTCTAAGGTCTTGCATAGAGTTCTAAGGGTTCATTTTGCAGACCTGGTTAGGTGCTCGTAGGCAAAGATATCTGGCCCCCTGAAGACAGAATTATCTGAGACTGATAATTGGGTATGCTAACAAAAGGTTATCAGTTTGAATCCCTCCAGAACTTGAGAATAAGGTGACTCAAACCCAGAAAACAGACAAGAGGGTTACCTTGTACTGTTAACTGTCCACAATTCATACACTCAGAGGTTGGCACTTTGGGAGTAGAGGGATGACTGTTTGAGCAAATTTGTGACAGTCATCATATTTTATAAATGGATTACTGCGGTTATACCCCGGGTTGCTACATCTCATAGAGCTACCAGTCATTGTATTTTGATATAGCAGCATGAATTGGATCCTCAATTGTCTGATGGTAAACAACAAGGCAACAATTATTATGATTGTTCAGTCATTTTTTGATATTATGCCAACTAATAAACCTGTCTACTGGTCTGAGGTCGATTGGGATAGAATTCTACAGTTTAGAGCCTCAATACAAAAATGGCATCTGTCTATGCTGTGTGTGTGTGTCGATGGTGCACTGCTATGTTATACTGGAATACATTTGCATATATGTGCATATTGTGTATGTGTATCACAACAATTAGAAAGCGCAGTTAGGTGGCTCAGTGGTTAGTCCAAAAATTGCTAGCCTATATTTCCCTGCTACCTAGATTAGTTTCAGCTTTATGCATGTCATTGCTGATTTAAATGGGGGCCCCATTTTCAAAGCCTGGGATGGGCCAGCGCATCTAGATGTACCACCTAAATAAATTGGCCAGCACAAAAAAAAAAGCAATATTCAAATGAGATGCACAATTGCACATCCCATCTGAATATAGCAATGCTAGTGGGCAGTGCAAATGGGGGACACAGACAATACATCAGTGCATCATGGGGGATGGCAAGAATACCTGGAATGGGGATGCACCAGGCCCAAATTCCAGATATTCTGCCAGGAAAATGAAATGCAGTCATTAGGCATGCAAAGTGCAAACGGGGCATTTGCATGCTCATTATGGCCACATTTGCATACCATCTGCAAAGATGCGCCTGGCAGGATGCGCAGGTTGGCCTGACCCCCTCATCCAGTGCTTTGTGATGTCAAACCCTAGCCCTATGCCATAGTGTAGTGGTCCCCCCTCCAGTCCCAATCCCCGTTCAAAAGATTATCGTACCCCCAACCATTTCCATAGTTTAGTGGACCCCCTCCCCATCCCAGTCCCCACTCAAATAAATATAAAGTTATTTCCCCAGCATTTTCCATATGGTAGTAGCTCCCCCTCCTCGTCCCGGTCCCTGTTCGAATAAATATAAAGTTATTTCCCTAGCCTTTTCCATACGGTAGTGGCCCCCTCTCCTCTCTCCCTGTCCAGATCCCTATTCAAAACATAATCATATTCCCAACACATTCCATAGTGTAGTGCCTCCCTCCTATCACAATTCCCATTCGAAATATAATCATAACCCCAACTCTTTCCATAGTGTAGTGGCACCACACCCCCTTCCCATCACAATCCCTGTTTGAAAGATAATTGTACTCCCAACCCTTTCTGTATGACAGTGGCCTCCCCTCCCCATACCGATCCCTGTTCAAATAAATAAAAAATAATTTCCCCAGCCTTTCCCATAATGTAGTGGCCCCCCCACCCCACTACCCACTCAGGCACCCATGTCCCTCCCTGCTCACTCAGTCCCAGCACGGCCAGTCAGTCAGCGTGCAACACAGCCCTCCGTACACCTCCATGGTTTCCTGCCGACTGTACTGTCAATGAATGACAGCAATCAGTAATCAGTATGAGCCTATTGGTTGACACTGTTGACCAAAGGGCGTGCTTGCCACATTGTTTTATTCAGTTCTCATGGTAGGTTAGTAACTGTTGAGATGGGGTGGTACACAGGGAACCATGACTCGGATGTCAACATACCTGGGTACACAGTCTACAGAAGGGACAGGGAGGGGAAAAGAGGAGGTGGAGTAGCTCTAGACATAAGGGAAGGGATCAAAGCTACAGAACTAAAAAGTAAAGGGGGAGGACAAGAGTCACTCTGGGTCACCTTGGAGACAGAGAATGGCATCACAATCTGCACAGGAGTTGTATACAGACCCCCATCTTAAGGGGAGGAAATGGACAAGAAAATGACAGAGGACATTCTCAAAATGGCTGAAAAAGGGGAGATACTGTTAATGGGGGACCTGAATATGCCAGATGTTAACTGGATGACATGTACTGCAGCCACATCCAAGAGCAGGGTCATTCTCGATGCCCTGCAGGGGGCAGGCCTTAGATAGCTAGTATTGGAACCCACTCGGGAGGAAGCAATACTAGACCTGGTACTTTCAAATGGAGAGGGGATCACAAATTTAGAAGTCGGTAGACATCTTGGAACAAGTGACCACTGTACAGTGTGCTTCACAATAAGCACAACCATGGAGACAAGCCATACAAAGACAAGGATACTGGACTTTAGAAGGGCTGACTTTGGCAAAATGGGTGAATACCTGAGGAATACACTAGCAAATGGGCAAAAAGGAGGGGTGGAAGAACAATGGAGAAAAATTAAAACTGCCATCATAGAGGCAACACGCTTTTGTGTGAAGCAGATATAGAAAACAAAGCTGAGTAAAAAAACACTATGGTTCTCAAAAGAGGTGGCAGGGAAGGTTAAGGAGAAAAAGGCTGCATTCAAAAAGTATAAGGCATCACAGAAGAAGCATGACAGGGAACTGTATCAATTAAAGCAGAAATAAGTGGGGAAGGCAGTCAGAATAGCAAAAGCCCAAACTGAGGAAAAAATAGCCAAGTCAGTTAAGAAGGGGGATAAAACCTTTTACAGGTATATTAGGGAGCATAGGAAGGTTAAGGGAGGAATAGTGAAGATTAATAAGGGAGAGGGGAGGTGGGCGGACAGAGACAGTGAAAAGGCAGAGATACTGAATGAATACTTTTGCTCAGTATTCACAAAAGAAGATGAGAAGGAGTTACCTAAACCGGACAATAGAAGCACTCTGGGTAGGGAGGTTGACACCAGTCCATTTACAGAAGAAAGAGTCCTGAAAGAACTCCTAAAACTCAAGGTGGACAAAGCAATGGGGCCTGATGGGATTCACCCAGAATCTAAAAAACTAAGGGAGGACCTAGTGACACCACTGACCACACTTTTTAACAAATCATGGGAGGATGGGGTGGTATCTGAGGACTGGAGGAGGACAGATGTGATTCCCCTTCACAAATGTGGGAGCAAGGCAGAAGCAGGAAACTAGAGACCTGTAAGTTTGACCTCAGTGGTAGGGAAAATGATGGAATCACTTCTGAAAGAAAGAATTGTTGAGTACCTAGAGGCCAGCGGGGCACAGGACCCAAAGCAGCATGGATTTACAGCAGGAAGGTCATGTCAGATGAATCTAATAGATTTCTTTGACTGGGTGACCAAAGTAACAGACCAGGGAGGGGCTGTGGATATGGCCTACTTAGACTTTAGCAAGGCATTTGACACAGTCCACACAAAGATTAATAATTAGGATTAGCCAGCTTGGGAGTGGGTCCCAGGGTGGTAGCCTGGGTGCAAACTGGCTACACAACAGGACACAGAAGGTAATAGTGAGTGGCACACATTCCGAAGAAAGGGGGGTCACTAGTGGAGTACCTCAGGGCTCAGTACTGGGTCCAGTCCTCTTTAACATCTTTATAGGTGACATTGCAGAGGGTCTGGAGGGAAAGGTATGCCTCTTTGCAGATGATACAGAGATCTGTAACAGAGTTGATACACAAGGGGCGTAGAAAGGATGAGAAGGGACTTGGCAAGGTTGGAGGAATGGTCAGACATATGGCAACTTAGATTCAATGTAAAGAAGTGCAAAGTAATGCACCTGGAAACAAAACCCAGGAGAATAGTACACAATAGCAGGAGGTACTAACAACAACAAAAATGGAACAGGACTTGGGGGTAGTCATATCGGATGATCTAAAGGTGGGTAAGCAATGTGAGAAGTCAGTGAGGACAGCCAGGGGGATACTGGGATGCATAGGAAGGGGCATCACAAGTAGAAAAAGGGAAGTGGTTATCCCTCTGTACAGACAGTTGGTGAGACCCCATCTGGAGTACTGTGTGCAGTTTTGGAGACCTCATCTACACAAGGACATAGACAGGATGGAAGCAGTCCAGAGGAGGGCAACTAAAATGGTGCAGGGTCTGCATCGGAAATCATATGAAGAGAGACTGAGAGAGCTTAATATGTATACCCTTGATGAAAGGAGGGACGGGGGGACATGATAAAAATGTTCAAGTACCTCAAGGGAATCAACAAAGTCCAGGAGGGTAGCATCTTTCAGAAAAAGAGAAGTGTAAGAACAAGGGGACACAATTTAAAGATAGAGGGGGGACGGCTCAGGGGTAATGTGAGGAAATCTTTTTTCACGGAGAGAGTGGTGGATGCGTGGAACTGCCTTCCTGGGGAGGTTGTTGGGGCTAAAACAGTGGGGGAATTCAAACATGCATGGGACAGGCACAAGGCAATTGTAGTGGGGGGTGGCAGGAAGTAGGCTGTTGGTTAACTAGAATCTGCAGCTTATACAGTAGGTAGGGAAATGGGCAGACTGAGTGGGCCAAGTGGTCCTTATCTGCCATCAAAGTCTATTAGGGTTTAGAACCTCAAGGCACACCCCTCACACTTGTTACTGCATGCAGGGTGGAAGTGGGACCTTAGGTTTGGAAGCTGAGGATGGGGGTGGGGTGTTCAGGTTGGAAGCCAAGGGTGGGGGTAGTGTGTTAGGCTGGGGAACCCTAAGATTTTATTTCCCTTCTTTTTATGCTTCAACCCTAATGGTGCATTAACAAAGTTTTTGCAGTAATATATATATATATATATATATATATATATATATATATATATATATATATATATATATATATATATAGATATGACATGGCCTGACTGAAGATATCATATTTATCTTCACGAGAGGCCAGTGATATCATGATATCTCATGAGTGGCCTAGCCACAAGTGAGATATCTTGATGTCACTGGCCTCATGTGAAGATAAATATGATATCTTGAGTCAGGCCATGTCATGTTCTGTTTATGCAACATATGTTTACCCCCCCAACACAATGCTCTACATGCCCCTTTCAATGCAATGGGGCAGATACAGGTGATGGTCCTTGCAATATAACCCCTTCCCTAAACCCTCCCAAAACAACATATGTCACATGTTGTTTAAAAAAAATATCTGGCTGATGCTGCTTTTTATTTAAAAACAAATAGTGCAATGTACCCCCACAAGGCAGCCCTCCATGCCACCCACCCCACCACCACCACCACAACACAACAGATTACATAGGTTATTGCAATAGCTTGCTGATCCAGTCATTTTAAATTATTAAAAAATTATCTGGTTGATCCTGCCATTATTTTTGAATAAATATTTATTTTAATACTTATCTGGTTGATCCCCTCACTTTTAACACTTCATCTCTCTAAATGCAGCATGTCAGAGTGTTATTCTCACCATGGATGGCATAGTTCCAATTATTTTGGGGCACCCTGATTAGGAAAGACAGAAAACACTTTTTTTTATGTAGCTGTATTTTTCCAGTGTTAGCTGCTGAGTACATATTGTGAGTGAGCGGTTTCTGAACTGCCGAGAAATGTGTGTGTTGCTGCAACATTACCCTGTGCTTCTCTTATGTGCCTTGTAGTCGCCCCACCACTTGCTGTGGTCTGTGTACTCCGCAGCTTCTTTTGGAAGAAATAACAGTAAGCTGTGCATAAAGTACAGCATTTTCTGTCTTTATAATTCAGGGTGCCTCCTCAAAAGTATTTGGAACTATGCCATCCACTAGTGTGAATAGCGCCCACACGCCTGCATTTAAGGGGAAAGTGAAAGTGTTACTAGTGGCAGGATCAACCAGATAAGTATTAAAAACAAATATTTATTCAAAAATAATGGCAGGATCAACCAGATAATTTAAATAGATAAGCTCGGAGCTGCATTGAGGAGGAAGGGGGCTAGGGTAGAGAGAGTCGCGTGATGGGTGTGATAGAGAAAGAGAAAGTGCTGGAATTATGATGACGTATAGGAGTTTGCAAGATACACGATGACATATAGGAACAGAAGATATCAAGTATATCTTCACTGGGCTACTTGAGATATCACTTTTATACTGGCTTTTATCCGTAAACATATGTTGTATATATATATATATATATTTATATTAGATAACCCACTTAGGTGTGTGGTCATGCTCTGATATACGATGCCTTGGTGTGCGCCAGCTACCTAAGGCGTATGCATCAGGAGCATGACAGCACACAGTAGATGGGTTATCTATCTTATAAAATGGCAAAATTGTTTTGAGGGGGTAAAAATGTGGTGTGCAGTCCCACTCTGATATATGCATGGTAATGTGATGTGTTTTATACAATCAGAAGTTTGAATTTGATATAGATTTTTTGTCCATTTATATATGTGTGTATATATATATATATATATATATATATATATATTTATAAAATGGGTAGGGAATTGTTGTTCTCTTATTGGATGATGAGCACCACATGACGTGCATATATCAGAGCGCGACCACACACCTGCACTTTTACCCCACCTCCAAAACAATTTAGACATTTTATAAGATAGATAAACCACTCTGAGGTGTGTGGTCATGCTCTGATATATGCGCCCGGCGTTGAGGCCTCGTGCATAAAGCACACCAGGCGGTGATCTCAGAGCATGACCACACACCTCAGAGTGGTATATCTATTACATATATATATATATATATATATATATACTGTATATGAAATGAAAAAATCCAAACCACGCTCAATGTACGAGGGTCCTGCAGCAGAGGGGCTAAGCACTTAATAATGACAAATGCTGAAAATTGTTACACTTTTTTAACCACAAAAACATAGGAAATAATTCAGTAAACAACTAACTAGTTGTATTAGAGATCCAAATTGTGAGAGCCCCTGGTTTCCTATGTTTTTTGTGGTTAAAAAGTATCACAGTGGTTTTCAGTATTTGTGTATACAGAATATATATATATATATATATATATACTGTATATAGTTATGGGGAGAATGATGCATTTTACATGCATTGGAAATGCACAATAAATTTTATTACATTTACGTTCTGCAAAGCTGTTTATCTCCTACAGCACCCTGACTGTCCCACTTTTGGGCCAGTTTTCCCAGCACCATCACCCACCTTCTCTAGGACTTACCTTTTCTGGTGGTCCTGCCACAGGACCTTAGCTCAGAGGCATATGGTCATCAGAGTGAGGCCTGCAAGGGAGCAGGCAATCACTGTTTTATAGTCAGAGAACTTTTCCTCCCTTATTGGGTCCAGACATGTGTACTCAGCCTCAGTGGAGACACCTCAGGCATCCAGGTGTTGGGTCCCTTTCTGAGCTGTTCCATGGTGCTGTCACCTAGATTCCTCTCCCTGTCCTACAGATGTCCATCCTCCCTCCCTGGCCAGCTCCCAAGTGACCCAGGTCTGTTCTTGAACCCGAGTTGCTGGCATGGCAGTCAGTGGCTAAAAGCAATGAAGTCAGTGGTTGAAAGCTTGAAACAGAAATAGGTAGAAATGCCTAGACTTGGAAACCAAAACTACACAGAGTAATGGCCCCTTATTAAAAGGTATCAGGCTGCCCCTTTGCAAAGCCCCTTTCTGAGTGCAAATTAGTATCGTTTATTACATTTCAGTCTAGTGCCTTTTCTCAAACATAAATGATAGATAAGAATGTGAAAGTGTATTAAAATACCTATGTCTATTACAGTTATTAAGTTAAAATGAGTGCAATATAGGAGGTTATTTAACAATATGTCAGCAGTGTCAGTGGTTCAGTAGGTAGCACACTTGTCTCTGAGGCTGGGTGATCAGAGGGCTGTGGGTTCAGTTCCTACATCTGGCACTTGGGTTAATATCCCAGTACTGATACTGTAGTACAGCATGAGAGGGGTGCTGCACGTCTGAGGTGCTGTCTTTCGGATGAGACGTTAAACCGAGGTCCCATCTGCCTGGATTGGTGGTAGTTCAGGTGGATGTTAAAGACCCCATGGCACTTATCGAAAAAAGTAGAAGAATTTCCCCGGTGTCCTGGCCAAATTTCCCTCATTCACTATAAATACCACCAACAGCTTAATCTGGTTCAAGGTCAGTTGGCATTCATCTGTATCCCCCTTCCCTGAGTCGTGCCTGAAAATAGGCAGGATTTGTCTAGTGCACTTACCCGGTCAACAAAAACGAAATAAATAAATAAATAAAAATACTTTGTAAATGAAAGTATGAAATGAATTTAAATTAAGATGGAATAATTCCTAAATATAGCCATTTTGTTTATTTGAATTAAGGTGAAGAGCATACATTTTAATATATAAGATTTTGAAAGTGAGAGGACTTCCCTTTGCAAGTAATTGACAAAAGTTATTAAGGCAGTAGCATTTTATTTAAATTTGATTGAGAAATTTAAAGAATTTTGTCCTTATGTGATTAGTTAATTGAATATAATTTTGTATTTATAGAAGCCCCGTGATCAAGCTGGGTGCAGCGAAACGTAGGGGCCCATACTGCAAATAAAAGCACAAGTTTAATGAATGGACTGGCAGTGACTCCATTTTTCTTTGTTGAAAATATTCCTACACACCTGTTGGAATCTGAAACAGAGTTTGGAAGATTTTTTCATTTCCCAGATATAATTATTCAATAGTATAAGTGTTTGTTTACCTTTTTTCTGCTGCCTGATGCTGTGTGTTGTCCCGACCACTAGGTGCCACCAGCACTGCCTATCATTCTTTCTCCAGCAGGCTGAATCACATGTTTGCCGAGACTGCAATCATATGGGTGCCCGGCGTGCCTGCGGTCCAAGTGCGAGAGCGAGAGCACACGGAGTAGCAGTGGCCCGTAGTATCAGGCAGGACCCTCCTTCCAGACCTCCCTGATCTCTGTGTGTCTCTCTCTCTCTCTCTCCCCATCAGCAGCAGATAAAGCTTTCAGAGATCCAGGACTGACAGGTGAGTTATTGAATCCAATATGGGAGAGTACCTGTCAGTCCTGCTAACTGGTCGTAGCAATGGTAGGGGCGGGAGGTTTTCTCAGGGACAGAGCAGGAGAAATGAGCTAAAAACACCATTTCGGTCCTATCTGTTGGAGCTGATGGTCTAGTGTGTACTGACTGAGTTAAGAACTTCGAAAGTGCATGTGCTTCATAGTCTACATACATTATTTCAGCATCCTTGGGGGGGATTGCTCGCTGCAGTGCGACTGCATTTGGGGGGAGAGGAGCTGCTGACTCTGATGGTTGCAGTCAGACGTGGTCTGCTGTCTCAGAGACTCAGGAGAGAGTGAGACAACTGCATTTTGGGGGACATACTACCAAAAAAAAAAAGGAAAAAGTTAAAAAAAGGATTACAGTACTAGTTTGCCTAATTGCCTTGCTGTTTAGGTAGTGCAGTGCGGGCAAACAAACAAACTTCATTCACTGAAGTGGAGGGATAATTGTCAGTGAAGTCAAAGGAGGAAGAAAGCAAGGGGGCTAAACATATATATAAGCAAGAAGAAAGGAGAAGGCTAAACTTGTTGCCCAGAAAGAGAAAATATTGGCAATTGCATGCCATGAGTTGGATGATGGGCTACCTAACGGGTAGAAAGCAGCGCACCTGCTTTAACAAGGTCCTCTCGGAGCCTAGGGCTGTGACCATGGGAGTTCCCCAGGGATCGGTACTTGGACCTCTCCTATTCTCACTTTTTATTAATCAACTCCCATGGGTGACCTCTCGTTACCAAGTCACGCTTTATGCAGATGACCTTGTGCTAGTGGCCCATGCTCGTAATGCTGCTGACCTTAACCAGTGCCTATCTGAAGACTTCAGCAGAGTCTCGGCCTGGATTACCAACCATAGACTGGTATTGAATCCTAACAAAACTCAGGCCATGCTCTTTGGTTCCATGGCCAGGTTAAAAGCCCTGTCAGCTATGCTCAAAATAGCTTGTAATGGAGGCCTCCTGTTGCCAACAGAGCTCAATTAAATATCTTGGGTCACCCTCGACTACAACTTGACATGGGAAGCCATATCCAAAACATCTTGCAGAGCCACCAGGTGTAAGCTTGGTCTTGTCTATAGGGCCAAATACAACCTGACTCCAGGAGCGAGGCTGGCACTTGCAAGGGGAGTGCTTCTCCCCTCCCTTAGTTATGGATACCACCTATTTGCCAGGCCACCTCAAATCCATCTTAATCGGTGGAACATGGCATATAATGATATCTGTCAGTTTGCACTTGCTGCTCCCAAACTCACCCACCGATGTGAGCTCTATGACAAACTCAACTGGCTCCCCACACGGAATTCCTGATCCTTGGTGTGGGAAGCTCACCGGAAAGTGCTTGCTGCCCAGGCATACCGTGAGGACTGGCGCATCTCTTCCCAAACTGGAGCGCCATCCCCTAACAGCTCAGGTCACAGACCGCCGAGTTGTTAAAGTTCCCCTACTGGCCCCTTATGGGGATCGTGACTTTGCCGCTTTGTGCCTAGGCTCTGGAACTCCATTCCGGACTCTGTTCGCTCTGCCCCTTCCCATGGGACCTTTCGCTCCTCCCTGTGGTCCCACCTAAAACAAACGACAAGCTGTGACTGCTCCTAGTTTCTGTAATGTAATACTCTGCAGTTCACTATTGTCCACTCTGAGTCCATGATGGTCTATGAAATATGTATTTAGTGATTCTAATGTCTATCTATGTCCTGTAACAATTTGTACTATGTGTGGCAGTATCTCTGCCCTTATACAAGCATTGTTATAGCTGTTTTTTACTGTATCATGCTGTTTCGCCAATGTTGCCATGTATGTATACTGTATGTTTTGTGCTCTCCCGGGTTGTTCCTGAAAATAGGCATACTACTTGTCTAGTATACTTACCCGGTAAACAAAAGCTAAATAAATAAAATAAATTGCAACTGGCTGCAGCATACATCAGAAACTAAGAAAGGAGGACAGTAGCTAGCACTGAGCAGTAATTGAGGCTATCGGGCTAAAGTTTCTGTGTTGCTAAACGTGCTGTTTTATTACCTGGCAGAAAGTAAAGGGTAGGTGAGCGCATGTAACTAATTGCCAAATGCCCCCATTTGCCCCAAAAAATAAAAGGAAATGAATAAGAACAGAAGCAGCAGTAAAAGAAGTTGAGAGCATCAGAGCAATTATAAGGACACAAGTGACTGCTAATGTAACAGTTACTTGTCCAAATAAATAAAAAAGTAATAACTAAAGGAATAGGATAAGAAAAAGGAAAAGAGGAGAAGTCAAGAGCAAGACTTACTAGTGGTTTAGGAATTGTTATTGCCACCAAGTAGAAAATAAAATGGCAGGAGACGAGTGTACCTAATTGCTCGAATAAATAAAAACTGAGGACTAAGAACTGCTATCTGCCAGTCAGCTACCTGACGGAGCAAGTCAGGCAGGCAGCCTTAGGCAGGTGTGTGTGTGTGTGCTGTATGTTTCTTGTCCACCATGGGGGAAAAAGGAAAGAGAAAAAATAGTTAAAAAAGTCAAGAAAAACAAGAAGTGCACTGTTGGGCTGCACCTGCAGTGTGGGCCGACCTGAGCATGTGTTAATAATTCTGTGCACATTTACAACAGTTGCTACTAGTGAGCAAGAAGGAAAATAATTAAGAAGGCAGAAAAAAAAAAACATAAGGTCAGGATTGTTGTAAAACAAAACAAAAATAAGAATAAAGCAGGGTGACCAGTGACCTGCTGGACATCACTTCTAGTTGTATAGTGTAAGTGTGGTACATACTGTCAGTTTTTTAGGTAACTCTGTCATCCCCCCCTCACTCACTGCCCTAGTCTTGAGTGTCTGCGTGTGCTTAGTTGACTGCCTTCCCTTGTTTGCACAATCAGAACTTTCAAGACATTTCAAATAAAGAGCTACAGTTTATTGAAAAGGCTAAGCAAATAGCATCTAATTACTATTACGACTCAGCCCGGATTGATCCCACTCAGTCTCCACCAAACCCCAGCACCCCAAGAAACTCACACACCACACAGCTGGTGAAATATATTTCATTATCAAGTGCAACAACATGCAGAAGAGTAGTGGTAAACAGCAGACTTTTTTTTTCTCTCTGGTCAGTAGCCTCACAAGTACTGACAGCAGCCTCTAGCAGTAGCAAGACAGCACCGAAAACAGAAACACAATCCACCTTTGAGTCTAGTGCAGATAAGAGTAATACCACTGAAAATGAGCCTATATCTGTGTCAGGGGATGTAACTCCTGATCAGTGTGTGAATTAAGCAATGAAGCCTTAACTGAAAGTTCACATCCACTCCCTAGGAAATGCACTTTACTGCTCCTTGAGCAGGATGAGAAGCCAGAGAGGACAAATAAAGATAAGAAATACGATCAGGAGAAAAGGACCAGATTGTTTCAAAGGCATTGGTTAACCATTTACAAGTGGCTGAGATATGAAGAAAAAAAAAGAACTGATGTATTGCACAGTGTGCAAAAAATATCCAACTATTGCAGTAGCAGCCTTTGCAAAGAAACCTAACATGTTTGCCACTGGCTCAAATAATTTTCGGATTGAGTCCCTACGTGCACATGACAAGTCCAATCCACATGTACTGTGTATGAATCAACAGATTGCAGAC